>CM019752.1:5409070-5769070 GCA_009761765.1 Phenacoccus solenopsis | reverse complement strand
ATATATTTTTCAATTCAACGTGAACGATAATAGGTCGAAAATGTTTTAAAGAATTCAGTCTATTCGTTCACAACGTTTTCGCTATAAGAAAGAAAAAATCAATTCTTTTCAGTTCTTTGTTTATTTTTATTTATTTTTTTTTAATAATATTTGAATATTCGGAATATCATCGAAGTAGGATTACTTCTCATTTGTAGAAGTGGATAAGCTCCAAATGACCATCCAACAATATGTATTGCCAATATGAAATTGATATTATTTGATACTTATATTTGGACTGCATTATGCAACAATGTTCTAAGTGAAATGAGGCGCCACAGACTTGTTGATCGATCTTATTTTTGTTTTTAATGAGAAAAACTAGTAATGAATGAAATCATTCATGTTATTTAAATAATTTCAAAGACAAACAAGCGAAATTTATTCAGTTTGATTGACTGGCTTTGTTATAATTTACATTACATCAGAAACTTGATGTAGTTAAAGTTTATGGCGCCTCATTTCACTTAGAACATTGTTGCGTAATGCAGTCCATTTCATTCCTTCATGTAATCTATTATTGTATTATCCAACTGCTTATTCTTAGTAAAAACTAGAAAGCCAGAAAGGCAACACGCTGAGGAAGGATACTCAAGCACTCTACAAATGAATGAATTCTATGATAAAATTTTTGTTCCACTCATTTTTGTTTTTAATACAAAATTAGCGACACAAATTGACCTTATAATTTCGTCGAAAACCTTATTAATCACATATTAAACGTTTGAAACTTGAAATCATAGGAAAATTTACAATACATCTTCAAACAAATTCATCATCACTTTTCTTTGAGAACACATGCAAAATATGTAATTCTAACCCCTTTGTTAACGTACACTTATAGAAATAATAATTCTAAGTGATTTCATATGCCCCATTATTGCTGATAAAGGCTTTATAAATATCGTGCAGTTTTTCACTGTAATATTTATAATTATTTATTTTTATGATTCATACCGAGTGGTTTTTTTGCATTATTACGAATTATCATCTGTAGGATTCAACGTTTCATTCCATTTTTTTCTTGCTGTAAAATTTCAGCTTCGTCGAAATTGATTGAATATACAGTAATTTTGTAGTTTTGCGAACGTAGAGAGGTGCTAGTACAGATGAAATGTCTGTGAATAAAAAATGATATAAATGAAATTGTTTTGTGGGATTGCGCCTTGGTATAAGAATTTAATAAATAATTCAGATTTTAATTTAATCCAAGTTGTAGAATTCTTTTTCCAAATTAAAGAATTATAATTTTTTTTAAAACTTTTTAATCTTAAAATTTTATTACTTTGAGCTTACTCCAAGCCGTTTTTGAAAACATTATAGGTATGCATTATGTAATGCCTTTAGTTTTGTAAAATTTAATTAATTTAATTTTCATTGTTCGTTCGTCTTACGTCTATTTGAATCATTTCGTTCGTTGATTAAATGTTGTGAAACAAGCACACTCCGATTAGGAAATTGGTTCTTTCATTTTAGCGTTGCATATTTGGTAACATTGATCCCTAGGCAATAAACGGTTATTCTTCGATCCATTTCAGGAACAAATAAAATGGCCTTGTAGTTTGTATATATCGTTGTTACAATCATTTAAATGTGGTCGTAGAATGATCTAAGGGTCTTTAGTTAGTAATCTAACATATTTTAATGGTAATTTATCTAAATTACAAAGTGTTAAAGAGGATTATATGATCACTACGCTGGTCAGCGCTAGTTGTGTTTCAAGATAAAAAATTGTGCGTTTAATGCCACCTATGTTTAATGTTGTAAGTAACATTTGAATTTCTAACCGATAGACGGCGTATAAATTGTTTTATTATGAAAATTAAAATCGTCTTGTTTATGTTATAATTAGGAAAAGATTGATGATTATTTGTAACATTTGCGGCAAATATGTAGATTAAAGTTACATCGTCCTTTGCATAAACACAATCTTTGTTGAAAACTGCAAATGTGAAAACAAGATGGTGGGTCTCTGTTGGTGTGTGATACGAAATCATCGTTCCATCATGGGCTTGGGGGTGATAAGAAAAAGTAATTCAACCCTTTTGAGTGGAATTAACCGTATCGACCAAATTTATAGAAATTCATTATATTTTTTTCTCGTCGAAATGTTTATAGTATTCGTATTAATGGTAAATAAGATAACGATATCGACATTGCATCTTACATCATCGAAAAGACAAATAACACAGAAATATGTATCTACTTCTCGTATCTAATGCGGAATGCTTTTTACAGGTTGTATTTCAATTGTTTGAAACATGACTGATACAGATATAAAAACTGGTATGTGTGTGATAAAATTCTACTATGGTATAAACAGTCGAACACTAGTGTCATCTATTTCACTCGTATTTTACAGAACACGTTGGTTCTGACACCGAAAATCAAACGATTAAAATAGAAGTACTTGATCGTCAGTCTAGCAGTGATGAAGCACATGAAAGCATCACAGATATTCAAAATTATTTACAAACTTTCAACAAAGAAATTCAAACCGTTCAGGCGGAGTGTGGTCAAGGAGGTTTGTACAAGTTCAAGTATTATTATTGATGTTTGGAAAAAGAAATTTCATTCCATCTCATTTACAGAAGGCGAAACTGCGACGACCGACGATGTCGAACAAACGAGTACTTATTATGTGACCGAAACAGGCGAGTACTTCTATCAAACCGATACAGTCGACGGCCAAGTTATGACGGTTGTAAGTGGTAAGTAGAGGAAGGGAAAATATTTCAGGATATTCCTTTGAAAAAGAAGTCTAAAGTTCTCATTTTAATGCAGGCAAAGAAACTGATGCCGAAACCTCAGCTATCGAGGCGCAGAAAAAATCTAGTCAGAAAGATAGCGCAGAAGGTGGTGAGAATAATTCATCCAGCGATCAAGATAAGGTAAATACATTCGATCGTATTATACAGCACAGCAGTTCTGTTGGAATTGATTCGCTGTATACGTTATATACTTCAGGTTGTTAATGACCTCACCCATCAGACCAGTCATATCTTGTTGGGTGAAGACACTTTTCAAACAGTTACCATTGTGCCGACTGAAACAAACCCTGGTGAAGTGAGCTACGTGTTGATAGTTCAACAACCCGACGAAGGAGAAAAAGAAAAAGAAGACGGAGAAGAAGGTGATGATCAGGATTTAACCATTTATGATTTCGATGACGCCGAAGATCCATCCGCCAATGGGACAGCGGTGAGAAAATTAATTTTAAATAAGTAGAAGATGCAATTTTTCCTCAATTTCTAATGACATTTGCTTCGTTTAGGAATCCGGTGACGAAGATGATAAATCAAAAATTATGAAGATTGTTGCCAGGAAGTCTCAAAGTGTTTCTCAAGCCCATATGTGTAATTATTGTAACTACACTAGTCCCAAAAAGTAATTGAAAGTTTTCTTGGTATTTTATGTTCATTCAAAATGTTATTCAACGCTGATTGTTCGCATTAATTAGGTATTTGTTGTCGAGACACATGAAATCACATTCGGAAGAACGACCGCATAAATGTAGTGTTTGTGATCGCGGTTTCAAAACCATAGCATCATTACAGAACCACGTCAATACACATACCGGTACCAAGCCTCATCATTGTAAATCCTGTCCTAGCGCTTTCACTACCTCTGGTAAGTACTAACGAAAGAACATTTTGAAATAAATACATAAGTATATAACATGTACTATTATACCTCCGTGCGTTTAATCACTAGAAACGTTTTGAGATGGGTAGGGGAGTCTACAAATACGCTTGTAATAATTTCAATTAAAGTAAAAACGTGTAATGAGCAAAAATTACAAGGTACTCGATAATTTTAATCGTGGTCTTTTGCCCAAAAGTAAATGATCAAATAAAAAAAATTAAAAAGAAAGTAGAGGGTTAAAATGGAAAGTAAAATGTCATTTATGAAAAGCTAAGGTCATGAATCTGATATTCATTCGTTACTTACTTTAGTAATCGGTTCAAATAAGTTGTTATCATTATTTTAAAAGGGTAAGTATGCATTTTCATTTTCTTTAGTGGCTTATGTCTCGCAAATTAGTAGTCCTGATGGCCTAATTGCTTTTGATAAAAAAGTATACCTTCTGATAGTTCGATATATTGATTTGATGCTGAGTGGACTTAATTTCGATTTTTTCCAAACATGAAGGAAATGTGGTCGCAGTAATTGCTAAATGACCTCAGTAGTGACTCGAAAATTTCAGCCTGCGAACTCAATTTTTAGAACCCCTTCAAAATAAAGTTGAAGTTTTACAAAATTTGAAAATTTAAAAAAAATAATAATTTTCCGTTATTAATTTTTTTTCTCATTCCTAAGTCATAATTTGTCTTCCATAGAATGAAAAATATTTTAGTCACCAAATTATTGAAAATTGAGGAGGTGTAAACTATTTTTTTTTTAAGCCACCAGTTTTAGTCATTTTCAAAAATGAAAACAAATGGATAATTTATTGGCCATGGTTCATTGTACCGTGATAGCAGAGACTGCGCTTATCCATTCTGAGAATTCTCTCCGTAAATTCTTTGCTTGGATTTTAGCCGCTCCTTTAACGGAGTTTTCTTCACCTCTCGAGTCGGAAATAGCCTGAATCAAGCTCATAGCAACTATTGTGACCAGCCGTTCGCTTGGAAAAATAAACTGAAATTCGGTTCATCATATTTGATATATGATTTCGGCGAGGACTTGGTATTAGAGAAGTTCAAAGTTGAACAAAAAGAAAGGCACGAGTCAGCGCCGTACAGAGAAAATCCGGGCTCAGGACAGGAGGAAAAGTCATAAGAACAAAAAAAAGGTCGTGGGGGTCGTGGGCCCTGAAAAATAAACTCGGGACCGGGGAAACCCTCCCTCTTCCTATCTGCCAAGGCCTGATCCGAGTAAGGATAAACAAATATTTAAAAAAATTCAACTTATGCCCCAAAGTGGCAAAGTTCACTGTATCTCTTTCATTTTTTGAATCTCATCCCGTCGCTCTCCCCCACCACTAATATATACGCCACTGTAAACAAAAAAAGATATGAACCGTGAGCTAACGTATAAACGTATTTCTTATGTTAATTACATCGGAAATGAAGAAAATCGAAAATAAAATTTAAAAAAAAAATTATAACATGAAAATTTTATTCAATATTCTTTCCTTAGGTGAGCTGGTTCGACACGTTCGCTATCGACATACGCACGAAAAACCTCATAAATGTTCGATTTGTGATTACGCCAGCGTCGAATTAAGCAAAATGAGGAATCACATGAGATGTCATACTGGAGAACGTCCTTACCAGGTGAAATATGAAGCTAATGAATTAATTTTTTTTTTCTTCGTGAAAATAGCACAGTAAATATTTACAATTTTGTTATTTTGTTATTGACTATAGTGTCAGTATTGCACTTACGCTAGTCCAGATTCTTTCAAATTAAAACGCCATTTACGAATACATACCGGAGAACGACCGTACGAATGTGATATTTGTCATTCGAGATTTACGCAATCCAACAGTCTGAAGGCGCACAAGCTTATACATAGCGGTAAAGAAATATTGACGTGGAATAGTTTTTATGGGTTTTGTTGGAAAGTATTTATTTTGTTTCGTTTTTCGTAGATGAGAGCGACAAACCTGTATTCAAATGCGACTTATGTCCAGCCACTTGCGGTCGTAAAACTGATCTGCGTATTCATGTTCAAAAGCTTCATACTTCTGATAGGTTGTTTACTTGTCGAAGATGTGGTAAAACTTTCCCCGATAGGTATACCTACAAGGTGAATATTATTTTTTATTTATAAAAACTACATAGATAAATATTAAAAGTTCACGATAAAGTTACTAAAAAAAAAAAATTAATAAATGAAAATTATTTGATCCTTAATTATTAAATAATGATCTTAATACATTTTTATCTTTACAATAGGTTCACAATAAAACTCACGAAGGCGAAAAATGTTGGAAATGCGATCTATGTCCTTACGCTTCTGTATCTCATCGACATTTGGAATCGCACATGTTGATTCATACCGACCAAAAACCATTCCGTTGTTCGTTATGTGATCAAGTAAGGCTCGCTGTCTACCAGAATTTCTTCGATTTGTAATCGCTAACCGTCAGTAAATCGTATTTAATTTACCACCTGTGTATGTAGTGTTTCAGACAAAAACAACTGCTGAAACGTCACCAAAACCTTTACCACGATCCCACCTACGTACCTCCGCCACCTAAAGAAAAAACTCACGAGTGTCCGGAATGTAAACGCGCCTTCCGCCACAAAGGCAATCTCATCCGTCATATGTGCGTACACGATCCAGATTCGGAAGCCATTCAGACAGCGAACGCGCTGAAAATGGGTCGCCAAAAGAAAATTCAGGTGGTAAACGGAGAAGAATTGAAAGTGGTACCGAGTGACGAAGATGTCGTCATGAAAGATGAGGTTATCGAGAGCGATACGAAAATATTGAAAAGCGAATTGGGTAATCAACTGATCGAGGGCGCTGATGGACAACATTACGTCGTATTAGAAGTAATTCAGTTGCAAGGAGGAGACGGCGAGCAAGCGGTTGCTGTGGTATCGGAGGGTGATTTTCAAAGTGGAACTTTGAATATTGATGGTACCGGTTCAGTTACTAGTACTCAGTATATCACTCCGGATTATGGTAAGTAATAAATCTTGGTTTTGGAGGAAGGCGCAGGCGTCGAGTCGTGGATTCGTCAACGAGTTTCATTTTATTCTTCGATTTTCAGAAAGTGGAAAATCTGATGGAAAAGTGAACGCGAAATCGCTGAAGAGTTCCAATGATGCTATGGATGTTCAAAATTGTTTCGGATTCGATGAAGAAGAAGAAGATATGGAAGCCGAAATCACCGATGACTGAATACGTAATCCTACGTACCAGTGAAAGCACCGTCGTTCTCGAGTCGATGTTACGAACGTTTTATACACGCATCCAACTCGTAGTTTAATTTTTCGTATATTTAAGTTTCCAACAGCATCTTTGTTACGCATTTTTACTTGTATACTTGAGAAATTATTTTTAGAAGTATGGTGAAAAGTTTTTTTCACGTTTATGCTATCGTTACACGGGATTGTATTAATGCTATCCACGTAATTTCCCCATCGTTTGTTTTTCAGTAATTACCGGCTAATTGAAATGCATGGTTTTGCCAATGAACGAGGGAATACTTTTTCTTCCTTTTGTTTTATTTGTTTCGTGGTATTTTAAGGTTATTCGAGTTCGATTTCGTACATAAACATGATAATTGTAATGATTTATTTTAATTTTAACCAGATGATGGTTACTTATGTTAACAATATTTTTAGTATTTTAAGATTTTTTCCTTTATATTATTTAATTTACGGAATAAAAATAATTTTATTTGTTGAATTGTATTTTTAAATCAAAAATTACGAAGTTCACTACTTTAAATCGGGTATTTGCGCTAGATGATGATGAGGAAGTCGGAATTCGGGTGAAAGAAGTTGCATATTATTTTTTCTCAGGCGCAGATATTGAGACCGACTCATAGGTTGATTCAATTCCAAACGAATGGAGAGAAATTATGAGATGAAAATAGTTGTTGAAAAGAAAGTTGAGATTAGGATGCGATAAAATAGGAAATAATTAAACGTAATTGAATTTTTGAGCTTTAATGCTGAAAGTTCCTTTGATCTGAACCGTAATTATGAGTGAAGGCGTTAACGTCGACCATTCGCATTTTTTTTTTATTGTCATCATCGAAAAGCTTCAGAAAACGAACAATTTGCACTTGAATAAAAATGAAAAATACATTTGAAATAGAAGTGATAACAAATGATTTCAAATGCAAAAACTTGAAAACCCAACCATTCCTAAATCAGGTAGGCTGTAATAGCTATCGTTTTTAAGTTAAGAACTCAGTTAAAAAGAACTGGATTTTGTTTTGATAAGTCGCACGTAATTTTATACTCGCTTTTTTTATACTGATAGTTTTTAACATATTTTGCTTTGAAACATATTTATGTATCTCCTTCATTTCAATTGGAGTAACTTCCTTTTTGCCATTTATTTTGTAGATGGAACCTTTTTAGTAAACTCAACAACAACTTCATTTAATACTTATAATCACATATATCAAGAAAAGTTATAACTAGAGTCTTTATTTTTGAGAAATATATTGTACTGTTTCGTAGTAATGTAGGGAAGATGAAATCTTATAAGAATTTATGCAGAAAGAATTCTTGAAATCTTCGATAAATGATTCATTTGACTCACAAATACCTACATAAAGAGAATTATGTTAAGAAGCAAAACAAAATTAAAATTCTATGGTGTATGATCCCAACAAGCTTTTTAGTGAAAACTGAAATGTATTCAACTTTTATCACTGTCTTGTCATGGATCATTCGCTCTTGCAAACTTTGTTCATATTTGCAATGTTGTTACAGTATCACTCTTTTTTTTTATCACTCCTCAGTTCCTGTGAGGAATCATTTTTATTTATGTCATTTGAAATTTTGTAACTTTTATACGTAGGTAATTAAATATTCGTTTAATTTCAGTCCTAATCTTTCTGTTAGCGATCGCAAACTGTCTTCATTGATTTTGTTTCCAGAAAATCGTTATCTGAAAATGAGTTGATAGTTTTCCTCAATGAAAATATGAAAATTACGAAGGAAAAATCATCCTAAACGGAATGCTATCTAGTGTAGGATTCAGCAAAGGATGAAGCAAAAATAGACATTTGAAAAAATGTAATAGTCGGTGGCTCTGGTTCATTCTTTTTCAAGACCAAGGTTAGTGCTGGAAGCAATGTCAGATTATGATTTAAAATTAAAATTTATTTCGGCAAAATGAATGATAGACACTTATGAAATATCGAAATAACAATAACGGTATTTCCAGTGACTCTCCTTTACAATGCAAACCGGTTAAAAAATTGTGGTTTGTAGTATGAAAAACATTTTGTACGTAGGTACATCAAAGAATTGCCAATACTTTCTTCAGGTTTCTAACCTATTACGAATACAATTTATGGTCAATTTTTCATCCGTAATATGGATTATATAAATTTTTAAGCCACTTATTAGTAGGTATCAGAATATAAGCAGACAAGTGAAATTTATTTCTCGCCCACCTGTCACATTGTGGCCGTGAAATGTGAGTTACATTAACTGAGGAGATTTGCATAGATAAGTCTTTCGATTATGCGAAATATTTGACATTTCGCGAAATCCATCAGTTCTGTGGGATGTTCTAATTGAATATGAAAAAGAAAGCTTGATGGATTGTCATTTCTCAAAACGCAGATAGCAAAATATGAAGTTGTTTGATGCATTCGGTACCACCTATACAAAGGTCCTATAGGCTATAGGTATAGATGAACGCTAAAATAATTAAAAAAAGCTGCATAAATAATTTATTCATGTGAGGTAGGTATTTGTATTGGAGTACATCGGCGAATTTTGTACATCATTCTATCGTCCCTGAAATAAGATAGTGCGGTGAGGATTCGATTAACAACTGATATTACCTTTTGTTTAGCGTCGAATGTTATTAACTGTATTATTAGTAGGAACAGAAAGGCGACATACTCGTCACTCATTGGTGGTCACGCAATAGGTATTACTATAGTTTCGGTGTATTCCCCGGTTCGTCTTCGACAACGACCTACGACGGTAGCAACGTAGCATACCGAACAGAACAGATTCTCATTAACTCCGACGCAACTCATAACACAATAGTCTGCGAACCGGTGGTTCATTGTGAAGTTCGTTTTTCGAATTATGATTTAATACGCGAGTCTTATTTTAATCTGCGTCGATAACACGTTTCGCGTTGTGATTTTATCACGTTGCGTGGTCGCGTCGTGTTCTGTGTTGTGATCTTACGAAGATTACCCACTTTTTCGAATTGTGTTCGCGATGTTGTTGGATTTTCAGTACTAATTTTATCGTTAATTTGGAGTTTTAAGAGGTACGTTTAGCTTGATTTTGTTTGTACTGTTACACTTGAATAAGTTATGCGCAAAAGCAGTGTTATTCTGCGCATAGCATATATTTAGGTGTTAAATTTGTGATAAGAAATAACACAGTATTATTAAGAGAATCCTACATTTTGTTTTAAAAAATGTCGATTATGATCAGTTAGTTTTCACTATATAGATAGTTATTTTTTTCATCCTCATGTTAATGTTGTACATGTACATTCCTCATCTCATACCTAATTGCCTATAGTTTCCAATACCTGGAAAAATTTTAACGTGTTTTAATGATATTTGGTACGAGTTAGGTCTTCGTACAAAAATTATAATATATTGGTACCGGAAAGACAGTACCACAGAATGTATTTTTCAACTTGTCATATGGTCGAATTACATAAGAGAATTTTTGAAGAGTTCGTTTAACCGCAGTTGAAAATAATTTTTCTCCAATTAAATTAAAAAGATTTCGAACAAGTGGTCTTTATTCATCCCACTCGGCTAATTAGTAGAATATTTCTCATCCTTAACAATTACCTGTAACGTTGTGAATACCCACACGAGGTTTTTTTCAACCATTACCTTCAGAATAGCACAAGTAATGTCCTCCCGGAAGTTCGGCTAATTTTTCGCCACTACACAAAGTGTATGATGAAAATTAAGTTATCACGTGAAGTATTACCAATGAACTCCATGTCACCATATTTCAATGCCAAACTATCTGGTAACATTTTCATTATATGTATGTTCCATTTTACGCACGACCACTTATTATCGACGTTGACATCTGATTAATCGCTACATATGATCTCGAACGGTTATATTGGTTTATAGAAATTTTCTTTAGTTTACGAACGAGGACGCGTCTGGTTTATATGAGGCATATAACAAGCTTCATGCGACTGAAATCAATACGCGAAACATTGACAAGTACTTGAGATAATGGCCTACATGTGGATTCGAATAATATCTAGGTGTTTACCAAATAATTATTACCGCTGGTGCCTAACTAATGAACTTGATTTTGCAGGTTGCTATCAGTACCGGAGACACAACGTGAGCGTTCGGTCGTGCGAATTTCGTAAATGAAAGAGTCGTTTTCGTCAAGATATTACATTAACATAGCAGAAACACTTTACTGTGTATGGTTTTTTATAAACTAGGGCGTTTAATTTCTAATCATGTTCGATGTTGCTGATAAGAAATTTTGACACTATTTACTATCGCGTTTTCGTTTGTTTACGCGGAGATGTTGTAATTGAATTACGCATTGTGTGATCGTCTCTTGAGTCGTGTATTGTGTCGCGTCTGTGGTGTTACTTTTTTCACGCACCGGTACGCACGAACGATCATGAAGTGAGACTTGATGCTGGAAGACGCACAGAGGTGTTGGAATGGCGTACACCATATGGAGGATTTTTATGAAAAAATATGCCAAAGCTAAGTACGGATTAGGGGCTCCGAGAGCCTTACCGGTAAGCTTTAGGGGATAATTAGAATCTTAGTTAACTTATTAATAACTTTAGTTCCAACCATCAAATTTCAGACTCTTATCATGACTCATTAATGTCATTTACCGTAGGCAAGTTCTAATAAAAAGTCTCCACTCTGATGGTCACCTCTATGGCTCTATAGTGGTCAGGTTGAAAATTTAACGTCTGTTTCAGAAAGAGTACATTGCAAACTCGCTATAAAAATGTTCTAGCACTTTAAGAATTCTCCAGTTTTCGAAATTAGGAAGTGAGTTAATTAAAGGCACTATCTTTAAATAAAATGGTCTTCAACGATTTTTCAGGCAGCATTATCGAAGATAAAGATGAAGTAAAAAAGACTAAACCCCAAATCTTGAATGAGCTCCTTAAAAATTATTCTGTATATATGTGAAAAAATACATTTCATGAAACATTTTTGCATTAAAAGACACAAATGAACAGTCAACAATTTTTTTTTTACTAACTGGTTAAGGCATTAGCCACCTCCTCTCGAAATGATCTTTTCATCATCACTCATGTCGGTGAGTTTATTAATGTTGATTTCATTCAAAATTTCATTGCTTCCAAAATTCTGTAATTGACTGAAGAATTAGGAAGAAATTTAATATCGTGATTTTTCTCGTATTTTGTTTTCAATTAGACGATGAACTTGCTTTTTTCGCACTTCAACTGAAAAAGTTTAATTTAATTTTATAATAAAGACAAATATTTGTTTAGTTAAAATTTATCGCGACCTGTTTCCATACGAATGAATCGTTATCATCGTGTAATGAAGTATGATTAGTGATTACGACGAAAGCAACCCCTTATTTTTCGTTTTCTTTCTCTATTTATACTGGAGATAATTTTTGTATTCTAGATCGTGCTAAGATTCAATGTTTTTTCGTTGTTTCTCGCTTCCCCGCATTTTTTGTTGTACACTTATGTAGTTGTTCTCTATTTTCTTCTCCCCTATTTTACTATCCCCCCATCTCTCTCCATCTGCTTGTACGTTTTTCTTTTTCTCTCTTTTTTTCCACTTTCTACCTCCCTTCCCCTCCCTTTCCCTGTGTCCCTTTTTGTTTGCCTATGCTAGTATCTCTTTTCTTATCTGCCTCTTCTTTTCCTCTCTTCTCTCTTTTTCTCTCAATCTTTCACGCTCCATCCATTCCTCTTTTCCATTCTGCTGGTATCTTTCTCTTGCTCTCCCTCCTCTCTCCCTACTACCTTCTCTTTTCCGTACCTCCCTTCCTTCCTTCCCTCCTTCCCCCATTGGTCTATTTTGCTTATTTTATTTTTGTTCTTGTTTTTTCCCCTTCTCTTTTTGGTGATATGTACAATTTACAGATTTGAGAGCCGAGGCACCACTCACCCAAATTTGGATATCTGGTGGCCGTTTAATATTATTGTAAAAATTTTAAAAAGAAATTTTTTTTGAAATATACTGTCATTGTCTCCTTTCGTCTCTGTCTGTATTTCATTCGTTTTCCCTATTTCTCTTTTCTTCTTTTTTCTTTTTTTATTTTGCCAGTTTTCAGCTGTGATCAGAATCATCAAAAGTTAGAAGGCTATTTGAAATTCAAGTTTCAAGATATGTACTTAATGCAGGAATTAATGCATCGAAACAATGTTACGGAGATTTTAAATGATAAGAAGAAGGATGGAGACAATAAAAAAAAACTCTCAGTGACTTTCCAGAGTTAACAACAATTTTTAAAATTTCCTACAATATTTCAATCTTGAAAAAAACTAACAAAATTCGCTGGTTAACTAAGTGCTGAAAAAACTTTGCTCTTGCGAATTGATTTTCCCAAAAATTTTGTAGTGAGCGAAATAAACAGAATGCTTAATGTAAAAAACGAAAATTCGACAATTGTTCTGCTACTGAAATAAAATTGAAATTTTTTTTGGAATTCGCTACTTATATGATTCATAATAAAAAGCTTCTCTTAGGATTTCTACATTTTGTAAAGTTTGCGCAATAATATATGTATTTTTTAATTTTAATTGTAATTGCTAACGAATGAAGAAAAATTGTCAATTTGTTGACTTCTACGTTTGTTTTGGGCTTCTGACGTCATACATAATTACAGTACGAGTAGTGTATATATTTTTAAAATTAACGAAATAATGTAAAATAAAGTAATTAGGATAATACTTTGAAATTGATTATTCAAAAGTATACAAATAGACATGTTTTGAAAAAAGTTTTCCGTGCTTTGCCTGTTACATTTATCATAATAATCAGGTCCTGTGCCATGAGCTTCGAAGGTTCTATGGATTTCGAATTTTTATTTAGTTGGAAATAATGAAAGCAATTCGAATTGATACCCATATTAATATTAGACAAAAATTATACAAATGCCTACCACATAGGAAGATTATTTGCAAAACTGATTTTTTGTGAGGGGAAGAGATGGGTTTTACGTGTGTTTCGACCTCTTCATTAGCTCCTGAACTGGCGTTTCTTAATTAGGGCCTGATAATAGCGAGTGCATATAATTTTATCAGATGAAAAGAGTACAAATTACCAGCTGATATGATTGTTCGGGAGGGGGGACAGAGGCTAGATTTCTTTAAACATTGATTAGATTCCTTAGATATATTATGTTGCAATGTATTATTTCGTGAAGTTGTAATCAAACTAACAAAAATAGGAAAAATGAATTATGCCAATCAACGATGAATAAGATTATAAATCGTTAAAAAGGAAAAGGTCAACCGTTGTTAAAATTGTGTGATATCATTTAGCGATTTTCGGTTTCGCTACCCGCTTAATAATGTCCTTGCTGCATCACTGATTTATACGTGCTTACCTTCTGTAGTTTCTAATCGCTATTCTCCCATACTCCGATCGAATTTTCTACGTACGTCGTATATCATCATAGATATATACCTTAGCTTGGATAATAATGCTACAAAAATCAAAAATCTACATAGACTCTTAGTATACCTCGCAATACTCGTTCATCAAAACTCTAACCGCTCCAATCATTCACTTTTTGGTATGGAAAAAATCAACATCATGCCACAGACTTCCATATGCATCATGCATAAGTATGCGTGAATTCAAACATATAGAATTATAGATTGCTAGCCAACGAGTGATACGACTTGATTTAGCATTCATGCGCAAACCACTGCCACGAATTCGCAATCGTACCTTTGAAGTCATCTGCTTTTCATTTTCTAACGAACGACCGAGTTCGAATATCGCCGATAAATATTTTCGCTTTGATGCGAATTTGTTTGCATTTTAAATCGAATTTTTGTGGTTTATCGTTATGCGGCGTGCGTGAGAAATGAAAATATTTGAAGTTCTGCGCTATGTGTTATGTCAACGTTAACATTTTAAAGCTATCTTGATTTTATTTACTGTTGCCGACGTGTTTCCTATACGTGTGATTGATTTAAATTGTACAATGGAACGTACACTGGCCGAGAAATGTAGCGAATTTTGGCGTAAGGGGTTTTTAATATGGTAGTGTAAGTTTTGAATAATTTCCAAACATGTGGTTGCCCTTGGGAATGGATGAATTTACGTAAATACGAGTACGAATTACAATGCATACGGTCGTTGACATATTCGCGGTAGCGCTGGAAGATGTGATGTTGGTGGAGTTTGACACGTTCATCTGATAAAACGATATTTGCTTGAAAACGAGTTTACTCGAAGAAACGTGGTTAAATAATTTGGCACATGAGTGAGGTTTTCGCGAAATTACATAATAAGTATTCAATGGTTGTGGCGATAAAGTATTTGTATCTAAAGAGGTTGATAAGAGGGACGACTTGATGATTTGATATGAGTGGCATTCAACGATACAGCTATCTTAAACCTTCTACCATTATGAATAATTGCTTGCAAATTTTGAAAATAATTAGAATTCATCCATAAAATTATAAAAAATTTAATTTAATTTTTTTAATGAATATGTTTTAAAAAAATGTATTAAAATTTAAAATGAAGTTTAAAAAAAGCAAAACCAATCATGCCTTATTACTGGAGCTGAATTTTCAATAGGAGCATGATGAGGGTTGAAAGTAGTGCTGTTGAGTTTTATGCAATTTACATTCGCATCTTTTGTGGAAACTAGAAACCCCCCCCCACCTACCCCTTTGCATGATCTCCAAAGAAATTGAATAAAAAATTTGTAATACTTCTTATTGCTCACACGAATTATTGCGAGTCCATACTCGTTTAATTTGAGCTATTTAACGCCCCTCCCCCCCCTTGTCCATCAACAATTTTCTATAATTTTATATTGCGGTCTTAAACTCACTTTACATGAAAAATTCTAAACGTGTACTTAAATTACCGATAACTTAGTATCATTTCCATGCCCAATGAAGTAAAGGCGGGAGGGGGAATTATGTGTTTGCAATGTGCATAAATAAATGCAGGTACATATATGAAAAAAAAAATTGATCATTAGTCATACAATTACCATTGTTATAGATGGCAGAGATATCCTTTCCCGACCTTTTCTTTCTAAATCAGATAGGCTGTAATAGGTATTTTTACCCGGGTTTTTCATGAAAAGGCTAGCTATTATAGCTTACCTGTTTTGGGAAGGGTGGAGGGGGGTTTCAAATCTTTACGTTTCCGACCATTCGTAATCATCTGGCAAATGTCCAGCTTTTTGGTGCATATAATTTTTTTGGTCATGAAATTCGCTCAGAATTTGCTGAGAAACTCTTCTTGAAAATGCGAAAAAGGTACTTTTATTATTTTTTTCGATACACCTCAAAATGACGGATCACTCAAATTTTGAAGGAGGGGGGGGGGGTACAAATGACTCAAAATTTTAGTTTTTGACCATATGAAACAGTGAGTCACAGGGATTAACATACCGAAATTTCAGCATCTTAAGTGTATTTGGAGGGGAGGTAGAGCAAAAAAAGACTTTGAGGATGTTTTGAGTCATGAAATTTCTTGAATCTTCCATATCTCCTTGTCACACCAATCCAGAAAGGTCAAACATTGTGTGTGGGATTAGCTGGAAACCAAAATATGACCCTTCGAATTAGGTTTAAAATCAATCCAAGATGGCGGACTATCAAACTTTAAGTGAGGCTTGAGGAGCTTAATATTTGTAAAAATATAATAAATATGAACTCATATAATAATTGGGAATAAGAAATATACTAAATCCCAAATTCAACTTTATCCATGACATTGGAGAGGAGAAGGGGGGGTTTATCGGCCTCGAAATGTGGTGGGGGTATATGAATGGTCGAAAATTTTGTATTGTGGTGTCATATGAAAAAATAAGCTTAAGTGACTAACCTATTCTTTCCTCACCGAATCGACCTAGAAAGTTCAAACATTGTATGTAGGGTTAGTTGATGGCTAAAATATGACCTCTCAAATTTGGTTCAAAATTGATCCAAAATGATAGATCGTCAAAATTTGAAGATAATTTGAGAAACCTCAAGTAGTTACAATTTGAGAAATATTTGTTCATTATGATTATTGAATGGCAAGAAATACTACATTTATTCTAAATTCAGTTTCTTATATAGTTTTGTAAGGAATAAGGTTGGGAGGTTTTCATCTTGTTATTGGGTGATGGATCTGGCCTGTACAGATGGAAGGGGTTAGCAATGTTATTTGCAAACTTGAACAAGCTCAAATTAAAAATTCAGCTCTAGTAATGCAGCATGGCTGTTTACGTTTTTTTTTTTCGTCATAAGAAATAAAAAAATAAAAATTCAGCCTAATTGCCGTCACTGACCTTATTGTTTGAAAACACTGGATGGGGTTAATTTTTCGGGAAATGCGCTCACCGCGGGTGCGATATTTTGGCGAATTCGTTGCCTGTAGTTCTTAATGAGAACCGGTTGCGGATACTGTATGGGTTGTCATTCGAAACGCGTCTGACGTAAATTAATTTTCGAACGGCAATTACGGACGATTTTTAGGAAATAAGCGACGTGACATGACTGAGCCGCGTTGCCAATGGGTAATGAGATATGATGAAAAATGGTCGCATAAAGCTTCTCGAATGGTGCTTTTACCTTTTAATTATTTTAATGCATCCCCCGCCGACTGCAGAAGGCAGCTGTTACTTCATCAATTACAGTCGCGCGAACCCAGTAATAAATCCTTTTCCCAATAGTTCGTGAAACGCTAACGGATCGATGGTTTCACGATGTAATTAATAAAAAAAAAAAGAAAAAAAACGAAATATACCGCGTAATTTGGTCATTTGTAACAACATCTAATTACACGACGGCTTACGTGTCACGCTGAGCATACTCGTGCGCCGACATCGGACACCGCGTTCAGCTTAATTTCAACAAGTTTCGAAGGCGACTGAGTTATAATCTGATTTTTTCTCTGCTGAATCCACGGTATGTCGCGAATGTGATTATTATTCATTAAAAATTTCACGCTTTTTACTTCCGTGTAATTGCTGCGTATTTCGCGACCGTTGGATTGGATTAAAGCTAGGGGCCTTCGAATGACAACTTTCTCGACTCTACGATTGTACATATGGCATAAGCTAGGATGCAGTTTCATCCTCAATCATTCGAAATAGGTTTGCAAGCGGAGAGCGAGATTCTCCGACTACTATCGCCTTAATTACTCGATTACTCGACAACCAATACGAAGAGTTACACTTACACCGGAGCTGATACAACCAACTGATCGCGCCAGTAAACGTGTTAGCGGTAGTCGTAAATTTAATATTGGGTTATGAATAAACCAAGCACGTGGAACTACGTGCTGAGCGTTTTTAAAAATGAAAATTCAACTACACCTAACAGCTGGAAATAATTAATTCGCGTTCTACGCGTATATCCAATTCGTACGTAGGTTTGTCGTCGCTGAAACAATAGGGGAATTATTACAGGAAACGGTTGTACATTGTAAATTAGAAAAAAACTAATTTTTCTATATAGTTTTTCGTAACTTATGTAAATGTATAGCCTTATGCTCGCGGCTGATACGGTTCCCCTTTCGTTGGGTAACTCATTTGGTTAAGTTACTATTTTTGGGAACCTGCGAGTCGAACTAGAACGATTAGATATAAATTAATGGAATCTTTTGGGCGTGTATATCGATTGATTGGAAATCGATGCGTGATTTTTTCCAATTTCGTTCATCGTTCTAGCTATATCTCATCGAGTGAAATTATAAAAACGCAAACTATAATGGCGTATTTTTGTATCAAAGATGTTACGAAATCGGTCTCGAACTTATCTAGATTACCTGTCGTGAATCGTGAAATTTGCAGTACTCGCAAGGCCAGTGACGAAGAGGAAATAGAGGATGAGTGACTCAGTTTATCCCCACTTCTTCAAACTGCACAAAATCTAGATGCGTAAATTATGAATTTAATTATTTAATAGATGAATTTTCGATAAAAACTATAGCTATTACAGCATATCTGAATTGTGGTCGAAGGGATGGGGAGGTTTTCGAATGTTTACGTTTTAGACCATTTGTAATCGTCTAGCAAATACCTAACCATTTGATATACATTTTTTTTACGGTTATCGGCAAAAATTGCTCAAAATTTGGTGAGAAATATTTCTTCAAAATGCAAAAAAAAATACTTTTTTGTTTTTTCAGTTCATCTCAAAATGGCAAATCATTCAAATTTCGAAGAAGTTAGAGGGCGGGGCAAACGACTCAAAATTTTCGTTTTTCATCTCATATAAAAGAGGGAGTCACGGGCACTAACATATCAAAATGTTAGCTTCCCATGAGTATTTGGAGGGGGGGGGGTAGAGTGAAAGAAAACTTTTAGAGGGAGTTTTGAATCATGAAATTTCTCGAATCTCCCATAATTCCGCATCAAACCAATGTAGAAAGGTCAAACTTTGTGTGTGGGATTAGCTGGTGACCAGAATATGACCCTTTGAATTGGGTTCAAAATCAATCTAAAATGGCGGACCAACAAAATTTGAGTAAAGCTTGAGGAGCCTTAAATTGGTAAAAATGTTATTAATATGAACTCTTATGATTATTGGGAATAGGAAGTATACTATATCCCAAATTCAATTTTATCCATCATATTAGAGAGGAGACCTTTTGATTTTTTGGCCATTCTGAAGTTTATATTCTAATTTTACCAGGGTTTGGAATTATATCACAAATTATAAATCAAGAAACAGGAAAAATTGAAATTTTTAGAAAAATTAATATAATCTATGCTATAATTTCAATTGGAATTTTAGGATTTATTGTATGAGCTCAGACTTCAAAATGTGGTGGGGTATATGAATGGTCGAAAATTTTGTATTGTGGTGTCATATGATAAAATAAGCTTAAGTGACTCACGCCTATACTGAGTTTAGTTTCTTAGTGAATTTGGAGGGGAGTTGGAGTAAAAAACTTTTTTTCGACGGCGGGGGGGAGTGATTGGTGCAGGAAATATCATGAATCTTCCATATCTCCAATGTGGGGTTAGTTGATGGCCAAAATATGACCTCTGAAATTTGAGTCAAAATAGATCCAAAATGATGAATCCTCAAAATTTTAAGATAATTTGAGGAGCCTCAAGTAGTTGTAATTTGAGAAATATTTGTTCATAATGCATGGCAATAAATATTACATTTATTCTAAATTTAGCTTCTTACATAGTTTTATAAGTAATAAGGTTTGGAGGTTTTCATACTTGGTACTGGGTGTGGCCTGTACAGATGGAAGGGGTTGGCAACGTTATTTAGAAACCTGAACAAGCTCCAGTTAGAAATTCAGCTCCAGTAATGTGGCATGACTGCTTATGTTTTTTGTTTTTTTTTATTATTTATTTATTTATTAATAAATAATATTTATTTCATTCATCTGTCAGATGCTAAAGAATGAACTGAACATCAAAAATTAAGTCCCAAATTCATAATCGATACTTAACTCTTCACCTCATGACAATATTCGACTTTTCTACATCATTGGGGGGGGGAGAGGGGAGGAATACAAGATCATGATTTCCCTACAAAAAACATTTTTCCCTATAACTCCCTTCCATATTCACTCATGAGGTTGAAATAGACGAATCTTGCCAAAATGAGCATACATCATTAATTGACTCCATAATCAAAATATTTCCACTACATTTTGAGTACAATAACCCATACTTCTCCTCTCCAAAATCATGTGTGAAGTTGATATTAGCTTACAGCGTACTTTTCATTACTTATAATCACATAAGTCCGTATTCAATATATTTGTATCTCTTCAAGCCTTCTGATGAAATTTGACTAAAATTGAAAGGGTAATATGCTAGCCTTCAAATAATGAAATTTAAGCTTTCTTTGTCGATTTAGTGATGAGATATAGAGAATTCAAAAAAACGCAAAACGCATCTCAAAATCTGTTTTTTCACTTCTTTAACTCCCCACATATTCATGTATAAAGCTAAAACTTAGTTATGTTAATGCCCTGAACCTACTCTCTTGTATGGCATCATGAATAAAAATTTGGAAGTATTGGCACTTCCTTCAGCTCTTCTCAAAATTTGAGTAAACCGCCATTTCGATAAGAATTTGTCACGCGTATTACACGAAGAGTCTCTGAGCAAGTTTTGAGTGATTTTCATGCATATCCATCCATTCTATTCGCTATATGATTAAATGGCATGTGACAAGAATATGATGCTCCCATCTTTTTTTCAGATCAGGCTGCCTATAATATCAATTTCATTTAATGGAAAACTTACTAAAATTCGACGATTAGATAATTATTCGAGAAAAATTTGCTAACGCTATTATCATAAGTTATCAGCAAGAACGTTGATCTTCATCCTGGAATTTTCAAGAAGTAGTTAGTGAAGTAACTTGCAGGAATGAAAAAAAAAGAAAAGTATTCAACTTCAAGTTTCAATAAAATTATGAAATACTTTGTATGATTCTCTCGTTCCTGCCCTTCAAAATGCCATAGTTACGTGCTTCATGTTTAATCATGTGCATCCGAAGTGAGTTAATGAAAGATTGAAACACCAAAAAAAGAACACGAGGATATAATTTTATGTAATGATATTTACTCACTATGACGATTTGTTTTGTTGCAAATTAACTTTGAACTGTAAAAAAGGTAATTGAAATGAAATATTTTCTTTTTGCAGTATAAGGAGAGAGGCTACGCCTCATGTTTTTCACGCCAAAGTATAGTATTTTGGAATGCCAAGTCGGCAAAATTAATCCATTTACTCTCCGTTCCAGCCTCCTTTCCCAAGACAATGCACATGCTCCATTTTGGCTGTAAATGGACGCAGCTTAATGGTACATATTCACGTTGAACTTATATGACGTCGTTAAAGAGCCGTCGCGTCGTTTTTAAAATGGCTAAAAACGTGCCCAATATGTGTTTCCGGAGAAGCAAATACCCGTGTAATTATTAGGCATTTATCGAATGTTGTGATCCATTCACGTGTCGTTTGCATTTTATGCTAATTAAGATTACACGAGAGGCTGGTAAAATACCGCACTTACGTATATAAACGGATATTTCGCAGGCAATACAATTATAGCATATCCGAGTAGTAGTATAGTAAACGTGCTACCGATTTAATACGCTTTTAATAATGTTTATCTTGGGTAGCCGGCGAATGAATACGATATGAGTAGCGAAAATACGTAAATTGTACTCGAAGGGGAAGCGAATTGTGTAGTCGACGTACGGACGTATAGTTACAGAAGCAAAGAATCAAGTGGTACTGGAGGAAGTGCGAACTCGAGTACACGGTGAGAACGACTGAACGAGCGAAGAATAATCGGACGATATTAGCGCTTGTTTGCAAATAACTGTAAAGCCAAATCGACGCTTTATAATTAGGATATTTAAAAAAATACGGTATTAAAGACGTGGACAGCGGCGGCAGGAAATACGCGGCTAGGTAATTTTTCATTTGAACTTGACAAACGGCCGAACGCGAATAGAAAGTGAACTTTAATAATCGTGTAATTAAAAATATTAAACGCGTTAATTCGGTTAATATATTTTTCCGAGAAATATTCACATTCGCTTCATTGTTAATTAAACGACTACAGGCGCGAAATTTTTTCGCCAAAATTGATTCGGATTTATTACGCGAGCTTCCTCGTAGCCTCGTACGCCATTCTTTTCAACACCGAATGATGTGACGAAAAAAGACCGGCATCGGCATGGCATCTGGTTACATAATAGTGCAAGATGACGCTCTCCGTGGGTTTATAACGGCGAAAGGAAATGGAATTTATTACTTCTAAGCAGTCTGGAGTAATTAAACCCTTGCACTACCAAGGTTGATAATTCCGCGTTAAGTGGCCAGCTGACCAATGACTATATTCCATTGCGACAATGAAATCAATACAAAGCGATGCCTATTGCCCTTCACGCCGTTCGCGGTATATGCTCGCTGAAAAATGAAACGTAATAGTGGTTTATGTGTGTACGAGTAGGTCGTATGTCAACCAAGTCCATCAAGTATGGCGACCCCGACGCGTGCTGGATGCGATTTTGAAAAGTTTGACGGATATTTCAAAATCTCACGACTACCTAGTGATTCATCGATCCTACGCTCGTTTCCAATAAAGTAATAATCTCAGTACGCGGTTGCGCTCAGTACTCGCTACACAATGTTGGAAACGAGACCTTGGACACGTTTAAATTGGCGTGTGCGATTACATTATCAATTCGTTTGATGAATTCCGCCATTTGGTGTACCGTTCGGGTACGAGTATAGGGTGAAGATGTCGCCCACTTTGGAATGGATTTTCGCCGGTCATCGATCACGAATTTATTTTCAACCGGTGTAGGTAGAGGTTGCGTAATAGTAAACGCCTTATTTTAAGAATTTTCATAACAATGGGTCGCTAAGTAAGAAAAAAATCAAGTTTCGAATGATGAAAAGTTATCTTTATACCTATTACACTATGCGTCAACAATAAAGAAGTCTGCACTCTTTGTGCTTAATTTTTTTTGTTTTGTTACATTTTCAAGTTTTACTAAATAAATTTCAAGTAAATTTTTTTTAAAGAAAGATATTTTAATATCGAAGAGCAGAGATTTAATTTGGTATCGCTGCTAAGTGTTTTTTATATTTTTTTCAAAAGGAAAAAGTTGGGGAGTCGATAACTGGATCGAAAATGTCCATAATAGGTACAAGGGGTGTGGATTATGGGTACAAGTAGCTATTCTGACATTTTCTTGAAAATGTATCTCTCTATATATTAAAATCAAAATGAAATCGGTTTTGAGATGCGCGCGCATCCTTGTTCTGAATAGCAGGTATAAAATGTATATAAAGGATAGCAGGTATACAAAGGAATAAAAGGTTGTAAATTTTAATAAAAGCCTTCTACATGTACAACGGTCAAGTCATAAATTTGTTTTGAGTAGCAGGTATACAAAGGGAAAAAATGAGATAAATTTCAATAGAAGCTTTGTACATGGGTAAGAGCAAGGGGAAGTTGTAAAATTGTTTAAAATGGTAGTATACAAAGGTATAAAGGAGCAAGCCCATCCTGAAAGGAAGAACCCTTGGTGGGGGGTAACAAGGAAGAATAAATTGGGTTGTGCAGTTTGGAATGTAGCAATACTGGTCTGATGAAATAACTTTTTTTTTCATTTAATTTTTATTGCGAGCCCCGAAGGGGCGAGGAGCTACTAGTTTTTTTAAATATTAAACTTGAACTTCCTAAAACTACCTCCCTCGTAGATAGCCCCCCAGAAGTCTCATAAATACTCAAACAAAAAAATCTCTTAACCTGTCAATGACTAGGGCGTTTACCTTACTTGAAAACCAGGCTCCTATGGTCAAAACACCAAAGTTTCGTTTTCGGGGCTAGGGGGGAAGGGCAAAGTTTTTATTAAATTGTTTTTTTTCAAATACAAAAAAAAAATACTCGGATCTAGATGGGCATTGAAAAATTGAAAAGATAATCTCACGTAACACAAATAACCGAATCTATGTGGCAATCTCAATGGAACTTAAGTAATACCAAATTATTTTCACATAAAAAATCTGTCTCTCCTTGGAAGCATCTCTCCCAACTCGATAGACGAGAGGAAGTCGTAATTACCCGCATCCGCATAGGACACACCCACCTTACCCACCAATACCTATTCGAAGGTATTCGAGAGACCCCTCTATGCACCTTCTGCCAAACCTCCCCAATAACAATCATTCATATTCTCCACGAATGCCAAACTTTCAGTAATCTCCGCCAATCTTCAAACATAAGCAATACTTTTGTTCCTATAACAGTCGACCCAAACCTAATCCACAAAGTCCTTCAATTCCTCAAGCGCTCCCATCTCTTCCACAGAATCTAACATTCCTCCCGGATAGTGGCGTAAAAAACCAATAGCAGTTACAGACGCCACTTAAAATTAACCTTTAAAAAAAAAAAAAAACCTTGTGTTAAAAAATTTTCGGATTTTACTTTACTTTACTTTTATCCATTTACGTGCCTTATACTGCAACTGAGGCCAGAGGCACGGATGGATAATTCTTAGATTTCGAAAAGGAGTTTGCTAGATTTTAGAAAGCTTAAGAGATTTGTAATTGTGGTTTGGTTATCGCTAAGTAGGGACTGTATGGTAGGTGGAAGGTTAAATTGTAAGCGTTGATTTTTATAAGTTGGACAGTCTATGAGAAGGTGGTGAACTGTTAATGGGATGGAGCAAGTTTGACAGAGGGGTGGTGGGGATTTTGTTAAGAGATGAGCATGGGTAATCCGTGCATGGCCTATTCGTAGATGGCATAAGGCTACTTCTTCCTTGCGAGACGTTTGATACGCTGTGGACTAAAATTCTGTGGTGGACTTGATTGTTCGGAATTTGTTTGAGTTTTTATGATTTTAAAAGGAGTGAAAAATTTTGAAAATTTGGACTTTTTTTTTTTTTAATTTTTCTGAAAGAAATATCGAAAAAACTTAAATTACGGTTTTTGCGGTATTTTCTTCAGAAAACCGTAAAAAATATAGTGTCTAAATTTTCAAAATTTCTTACTCCTTCCAAAATCATTAAAATGGTTTGGGGCTTGTTATACTACAAAAAACATTAAAAAAACAAAATATGCAAATTTTGAAAATTTCTAGCTACCTCCCAAATCATTAAAGTAGTTTGGCGATAATTGCTTTCGACGTATAATTTTATGCTCAGCTCAATGGAGTAGTCACAGTTTTGATTTGAAAAGCGTAAATACGTTTCAATCACTAAAAATACAAACGTTACTGTATCGATTTTTAAACGAGGCTCCCCTCTCCTCCCCTTCCCTCCCTTTCAAACATATTATGTACCTCGACTTGTTATTATCAAAACAAGTTGTCATAATTCGGGTATCACTATGAGAACGAAAGTTGATCATATTTTCTTTTCTACAGGATGTCTAAAAGGTGTTCAAAGAAATTTTAAAAATGGATGGAATTTTTTTGGGGATGAAAGTGATTGAAAGGTGATGAATTTTTCCTTTTTGCATCGAAGAAAACGTAATGTTTAACATTCGAAAAACTTTAATTTTACTTTTTTGATCATTCTAGTGGCAGCATTTATTTTTTGTTTTTCTGTTGGTTTTATTTCATTATTTCAGGTTTTTGTTATTAAATAAAAATCGATTTTTTTACATAAGTAATTTTCTTCGAGTACTATGATGTTATTTATTATTCTATTTTGAAAAAACGCGTGTATAAAATTTGGTGCTTTTTCAAAAAAATCAAAAGGGATTCAGACTATTAAAATTTTGGAAAAAATTGTCTGGTAAAAATTATTTCAGTCTTCGTACTATAAAATATAACTTTTGATTACAAACAATTCCAAATTATGCAGAAATCGAATTTTTGAAATTTTGTTTTGAAAACATTGATCTGATTTTTGTAGATGTTTTGATTAATACCGAAACTTGGTGTAGGTACTTTTCCCTTACTCGCTTCACTTTTCATGGAAGAACGTAAACTCGCCCAACCCTAATGTAACATATGAATAGTGTATTTATTGATGAATTTTTTCATCATCTATATTCTTTATTTAAAGTAATAAAAAAATAAATCCGAAATTTATGTTTGTAAGCTAAAATTATGAAGTAACCCCCTCTCCTCCCAACACGATAACATGGTGCACTATGAAGCTGACTTCACATCGTACCACTTCAAAGGATTTGTATTCATACAATGTGAATATTTCCTCTCCCTATTTCTTAGTGCAAACGAGTATGCCTAAACTAATCGGAGATAGTTCATGTGAAGATCTGGAAGTAATTTTTCAGATTATCGTTTCGACTCCAAAAGACAGTTCAGTCCCATTTAAGGGAAGTGGGAGGAATTTTCAAGAACTTAGAGTTTTTGATATTACTGTCTTGTGATAAAGTGAAATAAGGAAGCCAACATATTCGAAGTTTACGTTTTCTGAGTGAATTTAGAATGAAGTTAGAGCAAAAAATGGCTTTTTGAGGAAGTTCTGTGATCTACTGTTTCTCGAATTTCACCATCTCTCCGCCAAATCCACCAGGTATGTTCAAACACCGTTTAGGTTCACATTTAACTGGGTATATAACTCTTTGAATGTAGGTCAGAATGAATCCAAGATGGTGAAAGGTTAAAATTAAAAAAAAAAAAAAAACTTGAGAATCATCAGACAACTCAAATTACGTTAATATCGATTTATAAAAGTATTCTGATCCGAAATCCAACTTCACAAGTCTTGTTGAAGGGGGAAGAGGAATTAGTATTCTCAAAGTATAATTGTAGTAGACAAAAGGTCAAGTTCAGTTACGATTCAAAATGATACAGCGAGCTTTAATTACCAACGTATTCAAATTTCAGCTCCCTACGTGAATTTAGAGGTTCATGAATTATGCATATATTGTCACTAAATGTATCTAGAAAGCTCCGATCTCCTATGCATGGTCGGTTCAGGATTCAAAATAAAAATTTCTAAAATTGAAAATTCTATCAATAGTTTTTTTTTTCATAGACGATTAATTTTTGCGGTTTATTGTTGGGATTTTTCTTTGCCTAGTTACAAAAAAAAAAATCAATTCACAAAAATGAACGAGTACTTTTCGTGATACCCTAATATCATCCTTATCCTGTGCCCAATTGCAGCTCTCGACGAGCCTGAATCGATCAAGCTTAGAACTAATCCGCCTCTCGATTCCGCTGAAGTGTGAACTTTCATTTTCACTTTTCATCACCTATTATCGGATAATTAAAACGAAGAGCCGCGTGTTAGCGTTCGTATCTAGAACGATTTTCTATTGTTAAAAATACGCGCGATTTCGTGCGAACGAGAATTTTTCTCATTTTTTTTAATAACACCGACGCGGCGCATTCGCAATTCAAAATGCTACCAGTTAATTTGAATACGCGTTAAATTTACGATTTTCAAAACCTTCCATCTAATTGTTTTCTCTTCGCGTTTAAAGCGGCTCGTTAGCAATATTACGCGTACAAATCGCCGGATTAATTAAGCTACCGAGGTGTAATACATTTAATTGTTTTGAGTTGGAAAATTGACGAAATTCGGATAAAAATGCGGTCACCGCTCGCGAGTTCCCACGTAATAGCCACCATGTTTATGCTAATCGTACCATCGTCATGGTGAGATTTTCGGGAGTACGTGAAATAAAAAATACTGCTACTCAGTTTGCTTATTTCGATGCCCCTACACCGGTAAAAACGTTGAAACGAAAATATTCGAGTAGGTCATGAGCTATATTTAATGGAAATCGAATTCAATCGATGGTTATGCTCGGGCAAAATGATCTGGCATACATTTAATGATTGAATAACGTAAATACGTTTATGAGTTCTATTGGTGGCTGCGTATACATATGCGTGTACACCTTAATGTTTATAAACAATTTGTGTTACTTGTACTACAGTAGTACGCGAAACAGTTCAAGTTTTTTGGGTCGTTGACCGTCCGCATTTTTTTATCAAACTGTAATAGGATTATGAAATATTTACGGTGGCATTTATGTACTGTACGAAAGGATATCTACGACGGTGCTTAATACGATCAATGATTAATTGATGTCTTTTTATTCGGTTGAACTCGTTAGGTGATGGTTTGGTTGCGATATTATTGAAGTATTTTGTGGCTGGTGAAAGTTTGATTTTATGGTCTGAATTTTGTTTCGCTTGAAACCTAAATTACTCGTACGCAATAAATGGGATATAAATTTGTAAATTTTTCAGTTCTTCTAATACCAGTCTCCCTCCTTCGTGTTTTGTGCGCTGCGCTGCGACACGTCGTGTCATCGAGGGTCAGGCAAAGGCGTAAGTTACCCTAAAATCAGGCTTTTTAGTGTGAAAAAGACCAGAAGATTCTGCATTTTTGCTGTTGGAAAAAATGTCCAAAAATAAAAGTAGAGATTTTTCAATTAAAAGAAATATTACAAAAATGAACGAAAACATTTAAAAGTAAAATAAAAGTGTTGGTGAAAAAATATTTAAAAATACTCAAAAATAACAAAAATGAAAATTGTTCCAAAATAGCAGAAAATTGAAATCTTCAGAAATTAGAGTAATTTATAAAATTGAAAAAAATGCTCCACCCCCCCCCCCACCCGGAGAAAAAAAATGTGCAACAGTAAAAAAAAAATCGAAAATAAAAACTATGTCCAAAAATAGATAAATGCTCGAAAATATGAAAAATCTATAATACAAAAGTAGATTTTAATAAACAAGAGTAAGGATGTCCAAAAAAAATGAAAAATGATAATAAAATATTCAAGAATTAAGAAATTAGTATTTTTAAGTACGTTTCTATTTCTCGTTTGAAAAAATTGCATAAATAAAATGAAAAAAAGAAACATCATATTGTGCACAACCTGATATTTTGGTATTTCACGTCATAATGAAAAAAATTTTTCTGAAAGAGATGTAGTATGGTAGGCACTGATTTGCCATTGGCAGAATGAGAATAACCTGGTTGGCTGCTAAATGTTAATTTTCTTCTCGACATGAATTCCTTTCTATATCATAATTTAATCCATCCTCCCCCCTCCCTCCTCCATGGCTCTGAATGCTGTCTTAATTGAATGAAAAATTTATTTTGTTTACGTTATTGGAAAAATCGCAAGAAGAAAGATTTGATACCAGAATCAAAAATCTCCCTTTATCTTAGATTTGAAATCAAAATTCCGCATTCTTTTTAAAACGTATCCAGTCAAGGAACTAGTGATATGTAAATAACTTGAAATTTGATTTAAAAAATGATCTAATTTGTTATCTTTTTTTGCACGTTTTATTTTTAACACTAGATCGTTATTTATTCGATGATCTGCGGCAATCAGACCTAGAATCATTTTTTTCTTGATCTTCCTCATCTTTGGGCTCAACTCAGGTACTCGAGAAGTAAAATATGTCAGATTGTTATCTCGTGGATGTTCCCTATGTATTGTAGCTTTGTTTCAAAATTACATCATTTCGATGTTTTATTGTGAAATAACTTATTTTTTGAGAACTCTTATGAGGTAAAACTTCGGATATTTTGTTTGTCCTGAAGAGTCATTTTTGGAGGTACACCTGAATGCAACACTCTTCAAAGAATTGAAAAACAAACGTTAGAAGTTTGAAAAAAATTGATGACTAAAAATTTTATCTGTTTTTAAACGATAATAACTTATGTTCATAAAAAAATTTCATACTAATTCAAAAATCAGTTTTTTTCAAATTTTTATAAACCTTGACCTCATTGTGAATAGGTGTTCCAGAATTGAAATTTTTCATGTTTCGAGATAATTCGGAAACTTCTTTTCAGTCATCTCAGCTACTTTTCCAAAACATTTAGAAAGAATTTTACCTACCTTAGACCATATTCATTGAATTTGTTATATTTGAGATTGAGACTTGTCAAGAATTACTTAATTTTTTTTAGTCTGTAATATAATTTATTTATTTACATATTTGAGTACCCACTCCCACAGCCTCATGGTGCCATTAAGAAGAGGGCACTGATTACAAAATACAAATGGTCCCTTATATGTAAAATTTAAATTAATTTAAATCCCCAATTGCAACTCCCCCCCCCCAATTTAGAAAAATACATTATAATAAAAAAAAATCCTTCTTTGAATTTTAGATAATAGATCCCAATTTCTTTCCTCCAGAACCTTCTTTAACACCCCACTATACATACCCCTTATTCGCAATCGAGTAACACTAACAGTTTGAATGAAGAGGCCGAATTTTTTATTTTATTGTAATCATCCAAATTTCAAATCTGAGCTTTCGAAGTATATTTGGTGAGGAGATATGGATAATTGAAAAAATTTCATTACCCAATTTCCTCTCCGAAAGTCGTTTTTTATTTCAACATGTCGATGTCTTCATTTTACTTCTTCATGAATGATTTCAGTATAGCAAATTTTTTGACCATTACTGTCTTTCTACTGCCCCTCTAAATTTGAGTGAAACAGCATTTTTAGTCGAATCAGTAATCTGAGAAAGTACTTCTGTATATTCATAAACCACCTGTAGTCTAATCCAATTTAAACGATTTTCATGTTCACTCGTTTGCGCTGCCATGAGAGGTAAAAAATGTTTACATATGTACTGTATAAGTGTGTAATATAAGAAAGTTGTATACAATTGTCATATGAATACAAGTGGTCTATAATGTAGAACTCTTGGACTTCCATTCCAAATGAGGTAGGCTGTAATTGCTGTAATTCTCCTTGAAAATACGTACATCTACAAAAGTAAGAATTGAAAAGCCCATCAAATAGGTAATAATTTGAAATATAATTTTGATTTAAAAAAAGGGATGTTCAAAATATCAAATTTTTTCAACGAGATTAACTGTGAGAGTGAAATATCACAAGCTCCATCACAGCACGTATGCGAACGTTCAAAACTACATACTTTTTAAATTTTTGGGAATTGACTGCTTTGATATCGTTTATTAGATTGAGAAAAATGCCCAAATGTTGATAAACTGAATCCTTCCATTTGATCTGATTTTTTGTTAAGGAAAAAAAAACCTACTATCGAAAAGTACGAATATGAAAACAAATTTTAATACAATTTTAAGGTATTGGTAACGCAAAACACTCCCCATTTGATTTGCTCAACGACATCTACGACACGAGAAAACATTCATCGTTGGTTTTAATTACGAGGCCAATTCGTGTAAATTTATTACCACTAAAGAATCGTTTCAACCGGTACAACGCTACCTGTAAAGATATCTAAGGTGTTTGTCTACAATTACGCGTATATCGTCGTTTCGTCCCACTGTCGCGATAAACGTTATAAAAACGTCGCGCACGGTAAACGAACAACAACAAATCGGCGAACGAATAATTATTTATCTTATCTATTAATTCATTAGCAACGAATAGAGAAACATGACAGCAGCACAAGTATGTATACGATTTAGTAGAAGGTGGCGTACGATAATGGTAATCAAAACGATACCGATAACGGCATCTACAGTTTAATGTCGTGACGTTGTTTTACGATCGACTCGTTATAATTAAATTCACTAGATTATTTCGCAACGTCGCCGCGATGTTGAAAATTCCGCGCTGACTAAAACAATCAACCGTCTCGTTCCGTGAAATCGGAGCATAATGGGGGCAGCTGGGCGCTTGGCGAACCTCAACTAATGAAATTTGACAGCGGTTTTCGCATTTGTCCACGTATACGCGCGCAAGTCTATGTTGGTCGGAGATTTATCTGTAAACGACACAGAAGATCGTTTATCATTCGAGTATTTTGTTAATCCGCGTTAACGCGCGAACCTACGGATGGTTTGGCGCGAAGATGAACTCGAGGCTAGTTTTGTAACCTCATAAAATGGTTCCGGGATGCGAGTAGGAGAGGCGATTAAGATTAAAAAATGAATTTTAATCAGCCGCGCCAAATTTTATTAATTTTTCTCAATGAACGCGGTCGTCGGCTGGTCGCCGTGTAGTTTATTACATAAGGTAAGCTATCGGAGCGGAGGAGATTTTATGGGCCGCGGAACGTGGGTCGTAATGAGCCAATTAAGGTTCAACGGGTTGCACTATGCGGCCGAGCAGATAACCATCGGCGTAAGCGTGAGAATTATGGAATTTTCGGGCCCAAACACGAGCCACGTGAGGAGGAAGTAAACCGTACAATTGCCGAGTGATAAGTGCAGAAATGAGCTTGATCGGAAACTCGTTATGGTAATCCGCGAATCGTCATATTTCGTAATTCGATGGCCATTTTATCTACATGTCATACGCCCAAACTAGAATTTCGTAATTTTACTCATCGTCGTTATATTGCTGGTATGAATGTTGTATGGCGTTTCCGTTGTTTACGTCGCCCATTGGTGGGAGAATTGTCTGTGTTCGTGAAAGGCATCACATAATGTCCCGGCACGTGGTTCTAGAGTCTCATTCGAGGCTTTGGTAAGTTGGACGTATTCGCATAAAATCCCATAAAACGGCTTAATTGACTGAATGTGCGAAATTTCAACGGAATTAAGCGCGAAACTTTTTCGCAAATTGAATTTCCCCGTCGACGAAAATTTTACCAACCCCTAAGAGTTTATGTTGGTATTTGGCGAAACACACGACCAGCAATAGCAAAGGTAACGAGCAAAACTGATAATCATCTTTTTGCCGAAGAAAGCGTCGCCGTCACCGACGTAGCCGCTTGTGTGGGCCAACGTGTTCGGGCTAATCACACACCACTCGGAGCTGAAAAAATGAATGACCAAAGAGGACGTCGAGAAACGCAATAAAATGCGTTAAACTGCGTGGGAATAGAAGACAACGCACAAATGACGCCGAATATTTAATAAATCACAAATTTTAATCTCGCTTACTATCGTATCGCAAGAAGCAAGCGAAAGCGGATACTTAATCGGAAATTATTCCTTAATATGATCTTATTGTGGGATAAATGAAAAAAGTAAAAGTTCAGTGGGTGCTGTAATTTTGACGATTTTATTTTTTGGATGAATAGTCGCCAAAAGGGCACGAATAATTAATCACGATTGCGTATGTAGATCGGAAAATATTTAATCTTGGAAGCCTGCAGGTTACGTTGAGTAATAACCGTTTTGTTGGATGACAGTCGCCCAATGTGCGAGGTTCGGTAACGGATCGCGATACATGAATGGATGTGGAAAAGAATGAAAAATAATAAGTCGTTCAACTCGCTATCGGGGTATTTGTTATTGTGTTTTATATTGCTTTTTCGTCGTCGCATATTAGAAACAATAAGTTCAATTTGACTTCGTTTACGGCGCACCTGCCTTCTTTTATGGATACCGTATGCGAGTCTGAGTCGTTGGATGGAACGTGTACGATGAAGAATATGCAGACCTCTTCCAAGTAATTCGTGCATGGAAAATCTTCTTAGAATGTCGCGAAAATTTTCTCGTTCCTTGAGGTCTTGTATATGCAAAATAAATGAATTTTTCTTCAATTTTCATGTACATATTATTAATTTTATTTCGAGTATCAATTACGTGTATAATGTATCCCTAGTTATAGTACAGGGAAATAAGAATTGAACGCGGAAAAAAAATGGTAGTGAGCTGAATTTCACATTATGTGTGCAGAATGGTGTCCTTGACAAGGTATAAAAAGTTGTCACCCCTAGGAAGTGAGCTAACCCCAGGAGGTGGGCTAAAATCCCGCAAAAAACAGTTGAAAAACTGTTTTTTGCTAATATCTTTGAAAAAAGCGTTCTACGTCAAAATAACTTATATCCAGGGGCGTATCGAGGACATTCTTCAGGGTGGGGGGAGAAAATCAAAAATTGCCAACTAATACCATGAAATTGTAGCAACTGTTGACTTTTTTTTTTTTTTTTTTTAGTCTTCAAAAAAATTAAGAATAGGTGTAATAATACTGCGTGGTCAAGTTTACCAACTTTACGCTAAAACTCCAAATTTACCAACTTTCCAAAAGCCAAGGGTGCTACGTCCCTGGTTGTGAGCTATCAAGTTCTTATTTTCTCAAAAAAAATTCAAGTTCCCAATTTCAGCGTTGAACAATTATAAATTTTCCAACTTTTCAAAACACCGGGGGGAAGCTCCCCCCATCCCCCCTTAGTTACGCCCCTGGTTATATCAAAAAATGTTCCCAATTAAAGAATGAGGGGGACAGTTTTCTCAAAAAGTCATTATCATATTTTTCGAGTTTATCCAAAAAATTTCCTTTATGAGTAGCTAATAGCATTTGCAACAATTCGTTATCCGATGTTGCAACTGTGCAAGAACGAGGTATTGTTGCTGTTAGAAAGGCTATTCTGCTTGCACATGCAGGAAAACAGGTTAAAAGCTAATAACTTTCAAGTTATCATTACAAAAACGTTTTGCACGACCTAATTTTCTGCTATTTCAAAACTGAAATGTTCGAAGCTGGATGGTCATTCTTGTGGAGCTGATTGCACGAATAGTATGAAGGTGGAAATGAGTGATGAAGAGGGAATAGGTGATCCCGAACCGAGTTGAAACGAATATTTCAAAATATATCTGTAATTTTTTTGTTCTATAACGTAAATCTGGAGAAGGAATTAAAAAGGAGGGAGGAGGAAGGGGAGGGGGAATCATCAGTAAAAATTATTTGTTCATCTTTATCACCTACATAGGTCACCTAATAATAGATATGAACACATATGAATACATTTTTACAAAATTAATGTATTTTGGGCCCTTTTATGACTTTTTGCGAAAAGTTTTTCATGTACTTTATAGACAATTGAACGGGGAATATTTTTCAATATTAACAATTTTTGTGTAGGATGCACCGTATAGAAGGTATAAACAAAGAACTGATTTTTGAAAGGGAATTCTAAAAATTGGTATATTTTGTCCTCCCCTTTTTCGGCTTACTAATGACTTTTTGAGAAAACTGTTGTACTCATTCTGTATAAAATTTAATGAGGAACATTTTTTGATATAACTTATTTTGACGTAGAACTCTTTTTTTCGAAGATATTGGCAAAAAACTTGAAAAACTGTTTTTTGCGGGGTTTTAGCCCCCTCTTGGGGTTAGCTCACTTGCTAGAGGTGACAACTTTTTATACCTTGTTAAGGACACCATTTTGTACATATAATGTGAAATTCAGCTCACTACCATTTTTTTCCAAATTTGGTCAAAAAATGAGCTTATTTCCCTGTACTATTATGAAAATTAGCGTTACTTTGACAGTTATTGAACTATTTCAACAAGATGTTTAACACTCACAATGTAACACATTACATACAATATGATGTCAAAAAGGACATACTTTGTTCAAAAAATAAATAAATAAATTGACAACATAATGTCAAGAACGACATACTAGTATAATGATTTGAAAACATCCAAATACGACATTATGTTGCGAAAAAAATCAAATTTTTACATTTAATGTCTTTTTTGACATATGGTATATGAGGGTTGATGACAAAACTTCTAATATAGATGCCCAAATCTGGGTATTGCAAAAAAAAAAATTACAACTTATGGAGGGTGGTCGTTATTTACTACTATGAAAATTTTTTTGTGATCTCTCATACAGGACCTCTTCATTGTGATCATTTTTATAATAAAATAATACAAAAAAAATTTGTGATTAAAAAAAAATATTAACCCATGCCACAACGCGTTCGAAGATTTACTACATTTTTTCCATAAGGAATATTTCGATTTTACAAAATTCATCCATATTAATACACACTCCACAGATGCGTCAAAATACCAAGACCGAACCGGATGCTCTATTATCCAGCTTGACTACAAGATCTTATACACATTACTAAATCACTTTTCCATACTTTCCGCTTAACTAGCAGCTATCAAATTATGCCTAATATATTCTCAAAATTTCTTCTTAGAAAAATTTCTTATAATTTCAGATTCTCTTTCTGCGCTAAAGACCATCCAAAACTACCATTCCAAGAAACAGCACTCCATCTGCTAAGAAATAATACAATTTCTTGCTAGCACTCAAAAGTCTATAACCTTATGCTGGATTCCAACACATTCCAATATAACACAAATGAACAAGCAGATCTCTCCGCTATACAGTCCCTCTATGTTTCATCCATTCCAAACATTCTTGGAATACTATTGAAAGACATTAAATCCGCAATTAAAATATACTCAAATCACTTATTCTCAGATTTGAGGGGTTTAGAATCAAAACTAACACTTGCCAAAGAAACTGATTTGTGTTTCATGATGGTTCCTGATAAAGTATTCCAAGGTCTACAATCTAACATAATTGATGTTCCTTTTCTCCGCCATTATTACTTACAATTCTTCATTATGAATTTGTCAAATAATAGTTAAAAATCGAAACTCACACTTTTCTTAATAAAATACACTGAACATGGAAAACTAAATTGAGAATCAAAATTCGTACCTGCCAAAAAATTTTATTGTTGTTTATAAACCTACTCCAATATTGAAAACCCCTGAAGGTATCCAAAATAGCGCAGAATCATGTTTGAAACTCATTTTGCACTTTTCTCAAAACTACTTTTTTGGCAAGTGTTAGTTTTGATTCCAAACCCCTCATTCCTGGAGATGAATTCCTTCATCCAACAATCTAAAAGTAATCCATACTGTAATAGAGCCCTGGAAATATCTTGCTCACGTATCTCGCAAAGACCAAGTCATTCTCACCCACTCGACGTTGTCTCCTCACCCACAGCTACCTCTTCAATAAACTGCCCATTCCCATCTGTGAAACGTGTAATGTTTCTATTACAGTAACCCATATCCTCTAAGAATGCTCAAAATACACCATTCATAGAAACTCCAACTTTTCCAAACCCGAAATCTAATACATTTTACGAAATGATCCCACTCGTATACTCCACTTACTGAATTTCCTCCACTCTACCGCCATATTACTCACTCCTGTAACCCTACATAAGCACGCCTCTACCCAGTGTTGTACATAGCTTCAAAAAAAAAGAGGCAGTTGACAGTAAATTTCGCGAACGGTTTATTATGAAATATGATTGAATATCATTAGTACAACGTATGTAAGTTCTATTCTTCTTTTTATAATTGGTAGATTGTTTCTACAAAACGCCGCTTGCAAAAGTTTATTTATTAGTCCAATGAATAATCAAATCCTTGGCAGCAAGCTTCCTTAGAACAAAGACTACTTGAGCATTTTATTTTACAATATGCGAGTTGTGAATTTTAATCATTCGAAGCTGCTAATTTAGTTATCAATGAATGTCTGATATTTTGTAAGAAAGCGCCTCTGAAGAAATTTTACGAATCATGGAGAAAACTAAAAGAAGCGGTAAACGAGAAAGTAAGTAGAACAATTTATTCAACACTGCGCATGCAAATGCTTTCGACTTGATAACTATTGAAGAGGACAAAGAATTTCTAATCGCTTAAAGAAAACCACACCGAGAAGGATCTAGGCTTAGAATTGATTCGTTACTACAAAATTATATGCTTCCACTGGACCTGATGTCCATTTAACAATTTTAAAGCTGTTTAGCCTAAAATCAATTCAACAGTTATCTCAAATTGCAACACCAGCTAGTTATTGCTACAGCTTATTGAAGAAAAGCATCAAGAAACTCATAGCTGTATCCAGGAATAGGAAAATTTAGCGGCCCACTTAGAAATCCCATTTTTAACAGGCTACTTAGTATTAATCTGCCCAATTTTTAATTACTGCATAGACAGAAGGCTCTCCTGATGATGTTGCTATCCACTAACGTTGTATATTTACCTATGGATACTATACGCATAGATACTTTCACTTCATAATATTCATAAATAAATTCAAAGCTCTTACAGCCTGGACGATGTTTACGACAGTGCACTTGCGTTTGTGATGCGTATCCGATTAGACGACATTCTTGTTTAATGTACCGCGAGTCTGGACTGTAATAAAATGGCAAAACCGCAATAATTAGTCATAGTAAAGTTCAAGTTAGACATGTTGAAACTTCGAGCAAGTAGTCAGATTATAATTGAAGTTAAAATTATTAAAACCGACGCCATCCAGTATCCACGAAGATGGTAGAATTATAATCCACCAAAGGAGCTATGCGTCCCAAATTTTTCCACACCCATATCGCATTACAGGGATGTCAGCTCATCGGAGCGAGTACACGGTACTTGGGCAGTGTAACCATTTCAGTCACACATCTGTTTTAATAAAATCATTACTCGGAAATTGCTATTCAACGCAGGTGCATGGTGCGACCACAAATCATCATTTATTCAACTGCAGGAAACCAGTACTACACCTAGCAACCGGCGATGTTAACATAACAAAAAAACCGATTGTATGTAACACATGTGTCGAGCAGCGCTTCCATGTCGTATAAATTATCATAAAACACAACCAAACCGAGGGTACCAAAGGTAAACAGAGATCAAACGATGACAGTTCCAGCGCAACTGACGAGTATCGGCGTTAAACTAGATTTTTACCGTTTTACCGCTTCCATACAGGTGAATCGATGGAAAAACGATATTTTCACATTATGTGTCATTTTTATCGCCGTAATTCACGGTTTACACGCCTAGATTGACTTTCGACAAGTAGTAGGTTGAAGGTATTATCTGTTGGTTTTGTTCGATGGTTTTCGTGGGGTGGCGGGAGGGACAGGGAAATTTGATTTCATTTTTTCTTCGTTGAGTAATTCGAGGCTTTATTCGTTGGCAAAAATAAGGTTACACAAAGACCAATGATAGCTATTGCTGCCTACCTGATTTGAAAAGGAGAGATTTTCGTGGCTTATTCATCATATTTTCATAGTTCATGCAATTTCCGGGGATTCTAGTCCTTCTTAATTGGACATATTTTGCCTTACACCAAAAAATACATATTTCCATGGTTTTTGCCACTATTTAGTCCTGTCAAATCTTTTCAAAGGTATTTTCTGTATTTAGTGGTAAGCACGGAAAATTCAACAAAAAAAAAATCGTACCAGCAGCCCAAGAAAGTGTCGTCTTCAAAAAAAAGATTAATTCAGTTTCCCCTTTTACTGTATTTTGTAAATTTGAACGTTCGCTTATAGATTTCCATAGAATTTTCATTGATAATCATCAATTGTTCAATATTAGAAATCCAAAAATGCATAATTGTCTATCCTTTTCTCAGTTTCTTATCTTGTTTGTTCATAATTAGGGACTTTACGTAAATTATCTTGAAATACCCCTGTAGGTACCTTAATATCCATATTGTTTGCCACATGTGTATTGTGGCATATTTTAGCCCTTTTAACGACATATTTTGAGCTTATACTTGCCTATTTTTAGAACACAAAAAAAACTTGTCTATTAATTATGTAGCAAATACGCAACTTTTATTTATGTACATATCCCCCCTGCCGCGTGTGGGGATAAAAATCACTAAAAATTTGGTAAAAAATTTTTATTGTGATTTGTGAAGATTTCAAACTTTTAAGGAAGCTGGAGAAAAACGTCTTGTGGAACTTGGAAAAGAAATCTCGATGAAAGTATCTCAGTTTTGATCAGACCCAATTTAGTATAAAAATTTACCTCACCTGGTATATCGATATGAAATCAGAAAAAAATTGATGAATCTTGGATGAACTTTTTTTATCAAACTTGATCTGGTCAAAATTTTAATTTAGTTAGAAATAAAATATATCAGGACGAGAATTGAGGAAATTCCATGAATCGACTTTATGTTTTCACCACATTGTAGTGGTAAGCTCAAAAAAAAAGCTGAAATATGAGTAGTTGAAATTAGATCAAAATAGATCCAAAATGGCGCATGGTCAGAATTCAAGGAAAATTCAAGGAGTCACAAATAACTAACATTTGATAGATATATGCGAGTTCATCTACGTTCTAAAAATGTGAATTATATGTATAATATCCCACTTGGTGTTCGATTACCAAAAAATTTTTTATTTTAAGAAATATGAATTACATTTTAATAATGTTTATGTTTAATATACCAAAATAACATTTTTTGTTCTTAATTTTCATATACGTATAATATATGAAAATAAAATAATGTTGTTTTTCTAAAAAAAAATTTGTGGTAATTGAACACGACTATCACTGAGAAAAATGAAAAAAGGAGTAAAGTACTGAATAATGTGAATTTGAGGTAATGATTAATGTCGAATCTAATTACTGTGCAGAAGTGTATGAAATTCTGAACTTTTCAGTACTGAGTACTTCATACATAGTATTGATTGAATCTCTATAAATAGCATTCATTACTGTACTTCTCTATAACAAATGGAAAATAATAAGGTAATGAATTCTGTAAAAATACAGTAATTTTGTGACATGAAGTAATTTTAGTACACAATACTGTACAGAAATTGATTCATTTCTGAATTAACTAGTAATCTATACCCATCCTTCGGACGGTGTGTTTAAGCATGTGCTTCTTTATACACTGAAAGGGGTTTTTTATCTTTATTGTCAACTTCTTCGATGGTAATAGTTCTTCTTTGCTTTGTTTTGCGAATTATTAAAGGAAAAAAAATTTTGAAATCATTGGCCCACCGCATCAACCTCAAGACAACTCCAACCTATCAAGGCGACTGGAGGTAGCCTTATGCCGTATCCGCAATGGTCACACCGTGCTCACTCATAAACACCTGTTTACCAAAGATGACCCTCCTATTTGTCCATCATGTAATTCAATACTATCCGTCCCCCACATTCTAACATCTTGCTCAAAATTTTCGAACACGCGTCGACTTTTGAACTTCCCAGATTCACTTCCAGATATCCTCAAAAACGCCCCTGTATTAATCTCTTTCTTACAACGCTTCAATCTTCTCTCCTAAATCTAACTAATAACTACAAAGACCCGTGCCTCTGGCCCAGTTGCAGGATACAGCACGGCTAAACATCAACAGGTAATAGGTAATAATAACAATAATAATAATAATAATGATTTTAAACATGTGTGGAGTGTGTGACGTAAGCGAAAGTTTCGAGCTTTTTACGACTAAACAGCAGAACTTTTTTGAACTTTGAATAGCCTAATTGATAAAATCAACTCATAATATTTGTTTTGCGAGTTATTAAAAGAAAAAAGTATTGAAACCATAATGTTAGATTCTATCATTACTTTAACCAAAATTTTTAAAAATTGAAAACTAAATTTTTGTCAATGTTATTTTTAATTTTTTTTTTTAAATTTGTGATCATGTTCAAAAAATAACTTTTTGCTTACTACTTGTTTAATGAAAGGAGCAATTGAAAAATTAAATCGATATACAAAATTTCATATACATACATAAGTAATGTTATTATTCATGTAAAAAAATTATATTCATTCAAATTATATTCACGACGTTAAAATTAATTTTTTTTTCTTTAATCTCAGTTAGCCACAAATTAAAATTACTTCAAAAAACAAAATAAAAAACATTGATACATCTACATCGGAATTCGTTGAATTATTTCAAAACATAGACAGTGAAAAAATGTCTAAAATAATAATTTCGTTAGTCAACCATTCGGCATAAGATGCCATTCGAATTCATAAGTTGAGGTTTTATTTCGTTCGCTAACCATTCAACGTGAGGTACCATGAGGAGGGATCCTTATGCTTTTTACTCCATATTACAAATGACCACACCACTACTTTATTACAACTCCAGCTGGTTCAATTAAAGTGCACTCTATATTAGAACATGAGCTGGTTGAATGAAACTTGAGGACATCCTCTCACCTCCTGCTACATTTATAAAATTTTGCTCCATTTATCACGTGGGAACTAAAATACCTCCACTCATGCTCCGTTACGCCAACTCACAGTTCAATGAAACGTGAGGTCACAAAAACTCACCTTCCGTGCAAACTAAAAGACCTGGACTCATGCCCCATCAAACTAACTCACAGTTCAATGAAATGTGACGTCACGCAAACTCACGTTTCTGCAACACTAAAAAACTGCGAACTAAAAGACCTTGACTCATGCCCCTTCACGCTAATTCACGGTTCAATTTTTCTGTGAGCTCACACAAACTCACATTCCTGCTACGTATATAAAATTTTACTCCATAATATTGAAACGTGAGCTGGTTCAATGAAACGTGAGGTCACACAATCTCACGTTCCAAGTCCAAAATTTAAAAATTACAAACATCATAGGGAGATCCTGGTGGATGATTTTTTAACTACTCTTCTGGGCTGTGGAATGACGTTTGGTCGAGCGTCATAGATATGTGTACAACTTCTTTGACCCATTTACTGGACGTTTCTTTAAAGCTTTTTTTCGAGCTTCATGGAGCTTTTCATGAGTGCCTGAGGCGTTACGAATGATCTCCTCGTTCAGCCCTATCACATGAAACCACTCGCAACTTTCATCGTTGCGTGTATCTCGACTTTACCTCGGACAAAATTTTACTCTCCTCAATTATATAGTAGACAAGGGATCAGCACATTATTAATGAATCAGTACTTTTACATTTCGGCATTGTGATTACGTTCCACCTATTTCACACCTGAACTGAAGGTATTCAGTACTGTACAATTTTTCTCATTTATTTCAGTGTAGTGCATATTTTTAGTGGATTTAGGGAAATGTCATATTATGCCATAAGGTATATGAATTTACATCTTACGTATTCAAAATAAGGAACCTTCAAGCTCGAAGTGGCACGTATTAATATTAACCAATTAGATGAAATTTCGGAATATACTTTGTTGCTTGTAAATAAACAATATTTAAGCCAGTATTTTCCAAAAAATTGAAAAAAAAAATCCTGCGTTGTAGCGTGTCACCCAACTGCATAACCTAATTTCAACTTCTTTGAACATCTGACATTAAGAATTCAGCTCCAATAATGCGGCTTAGCTGCTTACTGTTTTTTACTCTTCCAATTTTTCAAATAATTACAGACAAAGTTTCGACATGAAGTTCTTCATTTACATTTCCTAGCCCTTTACTGTGTAGAATTAAGCGCCTTACATCCGGTGCATTATACTTAGAGTTATGTAGACTAATATAAGGAATTATTTCGCTATAATGGTACTCGTATTCGGTGTAAATATTTCCTAATTTCGTGTATCTGTCTGGCTAGAGTAAGATAATGTTTGATTACTAGAAAAACGTTTTATTAAAACAAATATATCTTCTAATTGCGAAAGATTTACGAATACATAAACTCCTCGAGCAACTCGCCTGTTATCTCACCATGTAGAACATTTTGTCGAATAGGCATCGCGGATTTCGCATTTAGACACGTACAAGAGCCGTGGCGATATAGATAGCGAGATATTTCTCGGCTGAAAAAGTGTGTAAAAATTTCTTGGTAAATACGGTAAAAATTACGATTACATCACGAATTCGGCGAAAGACGAAAGCATTAGTAAGTACCGTTAAAGCGCTAAGGAGTGGGTAATTATTCATAATGTCATATTTGCAGCTCACGTTATACTTAGTCGAGAAAACTAAAGCAGTGTCGCCGCCGCGTATCGTAATCGCAAAAAACCGCGCTGCAAGTTTCTATCCAGTTTCTAAATCAAATTTGCAATTTAAATTTGGCGCGTAATTGCAAAACACATTCATTGTCTCGCCATGAATACTAATATGATCTAATTGCTAATAATGCTCGATTGAAGTACCACGCGCGTCCTATACTTATTCTTAATGGAAATCTGACAGATCGAACGTCGGCGCCACCAACGTACTAGTCGTTAGCTGATGAGCAATGACGTGGTAGTTTAGCTGAGGTATTTCGCACATCTTAGACGCGCTTGTGGGTTAACAAAATATCATCATTTCGAATATCTAATATAGACAAAATTTATTAACACTTATGGGTAGAATGAAAACAGCCTCGGTTGGTTTATGGAATCACGTTACATTCGAAAAAGTGTTAACTTAATACGATTGGAATGCAAATTATTCCTCAGTCGAGTTGCGGTTATAGTAAACAATATAATGATAGAATGAATGCAGCATACACGTCGTGGTACCTGGAGTACCTCGACGTGACGGTTTAACGGAATATGGCTCTTTAGCCTGTTCTCTTTCGTCTAGCTCTGACTTACAGGTATGGTATGCGCCCGAGTTTCGGAACTTGGAGAAAGACAAGTGCATGAGATGCTCGTCGTGAAAATCCACCTCAAATGGATATCATTTGGCATATCTTATGTCTATTAGATTCGAATATGAGAGAACCAACGACTCTATAAAATATAAATGAGAATAAAATACTTCAGATATATTCCATCCAATATTTATAGATAATTTGAAATGCTTTAAATAGTTGAAAATGTTTTTATTTGGGTCGAGGTGCAAATATGTACATAGGTGCACAATATTTTCATTACTCAGAGGACATCTATGAAATAAACCACTCAAAGATATAAATTTACTAGTTTGCTTGAAATTTTTACACATGTTCAGCCACATATAGCCAGAGGCTCGTGATTTTGGTATGTAGATTGAGGAAAAGGAAGAGAGACAGCGTTCGAATGAATCTGGATAAGCATTTATGATCGATTTCTTGGATGTTTTAATTTTTCTTTAATTGAAGAATTCAAACTGGAAATCACATGATATTCTTTGCATACCACTATTTTTACAATAATTAATTATTTGCTTCATTTAAAAAAAAAAAAATTTCACTCAATTTTTTATATTGAATTAGAATTTTTTATTATTATTTATTAATTAATTTTTAAAATTTTTTTTATATTTTACTTCTTTGTTCCTAAATTGAATTTCTATTTTTACATTTATTTAAATTAATTAATGTTTTAAAATTTTAAATTTTTTTTCATTTTTCGTTGTCCTGAATTTAATTGTAACTTTTTATTTTTTGATTTTTTTTATGTGTTGAATCTTGTGGATAAATGAAATTTGTATTTTTTTTAATTGATTAGTTGAAAAAAATTTCTATTTTTCCTATTTTTCTTACACTTTATTTTTTTATAATAAATTTGATTTGGGTACCTAAATTTTTTGTCTATTTATTTACTGTTTTTTTTTTTTAGTTCATATTATGTTCCATATTAAAAGGAAATTTATTTGGTTATAAGTAAGTAAAGGAGGAGTATAAAAAAGGCCTTTTTTGGGCCCACTTACTTCGAGAAGTAATGCCCTAGTAGTTTCAGTATAATATAATGCCTCCAAAGGAACCCTCTTTTCGCATGGAAAATCCTACTTTGTGGGTGAGGGAGGTCAAAGTTGCGAATGGAAAATTTTTTATTATCCCTTCTAAAAAATTATTTTTTCAAATTGATATACAGTAATCCCATGTTACGGTACATTAAGCATTGTGCAAAAAGGATTCGTTTTATTAATCAACTGCAAGTTATTTCGAGAAAAAAATACGGTGGTATTGGAAAATCAATTTTCAGTCATTTTTGTACCACTCACTTTTCCGTTTTTATTTGAATATAGAATTACAGTTTACGTTAAAATTTTTGTTTTTGCCTTCCAAATATGGTCACCCTCAGTTCTTCCACCCTGGTGTGAATTTGAAATCAAAGTAGATCTCTCCATCCTTCAAGTTGGAAAATTCGCCACGAACGAAATATTTCAAGGAGCTTTCAGCGAAATGATATCAAAATATCAGAACTACGTTAACGTATTCACAGACGGTTCAAAGTTCGACTCCTACGTTGGCTGTGCTGTCATTTGTGATAGGTTTAATGATATTCGTTATTCATTACCGAATTCGTATTCTATCCTCAAAGCCGAACTATATGCCATCAAATTAGCAATACAGCAAGTTCTCAAACTAAAAGATAGAGCAATTATCCTCTCTGACTCACTGTGTGCCCTCAATTCTCTACTTAAACCTAATGATCATGGGCAGCACCCATTAGCTAAAGAAATAATTTCCCTTCTTATTACTTTACCTCCTATGTAAGTAGTCTTTGCTTGGACTCCCAGTCATAAAGGTATCGCCGGTAACGAAAAAGCAGACCTCCTTGCTAAACAAGCCGCAACACTACTACCTACACCAAACGAAACCATCTCTTCTGCTGACTTCAAATCCTTCCTTAAACGTCGCCTCAAACATCAATGGTCTGACGTATGGGAAAAAACATCTAACGAAAATAAACTCAAATCAGTTAAGCCAACCACCGAACCCTGGTCTACCGCATTCCGACCCAACAGACGAGAAGAAATTGCGCTGTGCCGCTTGCGCATAGGCCATTCTAAATTCACTCATTTCTACCTTCTCAACAAAACACCTCAACCTTCCTGTTCTGTTTGCTCCAGCCCCATCACTATCAAACATGTTCTCATAGATATTCCAAAATTCAAACAAAACCGTATCACCTTTAATCTACCCCCCTCATTAAACATTCTTCTCAACAATAATCCTTCCACAATAGCTAATCTATTCAAATTTCTCCAATCTATTGACCTGCTTCACCAAATTTAACCCCCCCTTTCCGTCCGTGCCTCTGGCCTATGTTGCAGCACACGGCACGTTAATGGATAAAAAAAAAAAAATATTCGATTAGCAAATTGCATCAAATTCCTAACAGAAGTGTATTGTTTCTATCGGAAATGTATTAATGTTTATTTCGTAACATCAAAACCAAAGCCAATTTCCTACGTAAATTACTAATTTTTGAAATGTTTTACAAGACTGAATATACAATTTCAACGAGATTCAACAGGAGCTGTTTTGCGTAATGTAACTCTATACCGGTTTTTAAATCATGTTGAGATCAATTTTAATTCTTATTTAATCTCTCTGTCTATTATATGAAAGGAGAAGAGAGGGGAACTGAAAATAATTGAAAATTAATATTTTCGATACCAGCACAATTTTGTATCGAGATGAAACTTGTATAGATTATAATAATATTCTTAAAATGATTTCAGTTACAACACGCGATAGGATCTCGAAGCAAAGAGTTGGTACAAAGGTTTCCAACATATTAAAAAGTCAACACCTCGCCTCTCCTCATTTCTACAAAATATGTCGATCATCAAAATAATGCTTCCTACACAGTGCTATGGATAATGTTCATCCATTTTAGGTCGCTGAAAAAAAAAACTGAACAATGGTTTCAAAATTTGTTTTCAATCTGTAATTTTGACACATCTTAGCTGCGAAGTCGGAGTTATACGCGAAATAAGTGTCTGTTATTTATTGGGGTACCGTATGCTACAACTTCTGGGCCATAAGGTTCTAAAGTAGGAGGATTCAAAAACGAGCCTTATTTACAGTCCTTCTTTTGTTATGATGGCATATTCATTCGGTAATAAAGAAAGTTTTTTTGATAATTGCTCCCCTCTCCGGAATTTCATACTCGAAAAAAAAATTGAATTACTTTCATTGGAGCCCGGAAATCGAAGAAATGTTATTCGATCCGATGAAACGAACAACAAATATCGAAAAAATATTAACATAAGCTCGTTCGCTTCTATTGAATAATCGTCCACTTCGTTTCAATCAACATCAGAAAAATCATCGAATCGAGAAAAAGTATCCGTTTCAAAACATATACATAAATGTTCCGCTGAATAGTCTGAATTGCGTTTCGATCGATAAATCATTAGGAGAAATTTAATATGGTCACAAATGAAGAATCGACTAATCAAATAATTCGCCGGTCGATATATATAGCTTAATCATGATTTTGTACATAGTACATATAAACATAACAGTTGGATTGTTCGAAAGACGATGTATCATGTATTTGCGTACGTATTCATGATATGCAAATATTACAGCAGAATTATTATTATATTTTACTCGTTTATAACAGTATAGTACTTTTTGGTGTATCTAGGACATAATACTTTCTCGATCTGTGCAGCGTACACACGCGGTCGACTTGAATGACATTTACGTCTTGGCGATTTTTCTAGCTTCGTGAAAATTATTAGGTAATTATTTTCCAAAAAAGGAATATTACGCTTAAGGCCAGCTTCATTGTATTCGCCATACGCGCACAAATGACAATAGCCAGTGAGAGGAATTAATATGGTAATTATAGGTTTTAAATAAGTGAATGCTTTGGTGGAAGAATAGTAAAGCAAATCCACCATGATACGTGTAATCGAGAAAACATTAGAATGAAGTAATATTTAGACGAAAATACAATTAGCAACAAATTATGATTTACGAGCAAATCCATCGAGATCTGGTATCGATGCGGATGCCGACCTTTCAGTATTCACTCATTCGCGTCAACTCATCATCTGTGAACAAATTGAATTTTTTATAGTTGTAAATGTCACGCCATACTGGAAATAACGAATAGAAATGACTTTTTTTGGGAACATAAAGCGGCGTCGTTCGATGGATTGGATAAATATCACCCTGATTACGTTGCTAGTTGGTACTGGTATCGAGCTTGGTAAATGTAATGAGTGGAAATTTCCTAATGGTGTTGTTTTAGTTACCCCTTGGCGACGTCATTTAACATTTAAAATGAATAAGTAGAAGGAAACAATGGCGGGCACTGGGTGAGTGTTCGTGGCATCAGTTTCCCTTACACGTTCGATAGGAATTCATCTGCGTCGATCACTCGTTTAAAAAGTACGATTTTAGTTTGAAGATTATTTTTGTTTTTAATATTTTCCTCTTGGATTGAGATACTTTGCGTCTGTTTTCTAACTCGATTTATTTGGATGCGTCGAAGTTATGTTTTTTCAACGTATTTAAACGAATATGAGCTCGTAGATTACGCTGTACGAGAGCCCGTTTTCTGTTCTTTTTCGTAACATTGTTTTTGTAAGGTTGATCAAAAGAGTGCCTGGAATGCGATACTTTCCTCTTGAATTAACTTTCCAGCTGGTTTTTTCAGCAGTGATTGTCGAATGGATACTGGGTTGTTAGTGCTTACTTGAAAAGCATTTCTTTGTAGAAATGAAATTCTAGTCGAAAGCTTTCTAAGATTGTTTTTGTTTGCTTCAACCAAAATGTTCGTTGAATTTACCTTTGCTCGCCCTGTTGTGGTATCATATTAATGATTTACTTTACAACATTCTCTTTGATCAAATTCTTTATGGAAAAGCTTCTTTCTATGAATGTAGCAAATTTTTGTAAGAGTTGAATTCCGCTTTTTAACTTCTTTTTTCCCTTAAAATATTAGTTTACTGTTATTAAAAAAAAAATCCATAAAAATTAAGTAAAGAAAAAAAAATACATTTTTAATATATTATTTATTTGCCATAAATCACGTGGTATGCATATCAAATTTTACTAACAAATGAGAACGATAATTTTTTAATTAATTGTTATACATTTAAATTTATGATTATACTTATTACTAATCGTTCACCAAAAACAGGTCAACTTTTTAATGTCATTGAAATTTGTGTAACCAGCGACGTATTAAGGTATTTTTGACCAAGAGATCAGATTTTTGTGGAGGACTTTAAGGTCTTGTGTTTTATTTTCTCAACAATAATGTCATAAATAGAACTGTCGTATAATTATATCATTTGTAAAATAAAAATAAATATATTTATGAATAGTATGACATTCTTAATCTCCTTCTTACAACGCTCCAATCTTCTCTCCCAAATCTAACTAATAACCACAAAGACCCGTGCCTCTGGCCCAGTTGCAGGATACGGCACGGCTAAACATCAACAGGTAACAAGTAAAAATATGTATTGAAGGAAAGCAAATGAAAAAAAAAATGAAATATTTAGATGGTTGTATATGTGGGAAGAGGGGGAGAGGGTCAATTTTTTACTACAAAAATTATCGCAGATTAAATATTGAAATAAAACTTTTCCTAGATTGAAAAAAATGAAAAATGGATTTCGAAGGTTTCATTATTTAAAAATCTCATTTCTTTGTCTTCCTTCATTGCATTATTTGTTTTCATTTTCCAAAAAAAAATAACTATTAGAAAAAAATGAAAAAAAAAATGAATCTTTAAATTTTATGAATAGTATGACATTCAAAAACATGTATTGAAGGAATACAAATGAAAAGAAAATGAAATATTTTGATGGTTGTATATGTGGGAAAAGGAGGAGAGGGTCAATTTTTTACTACAAAAATTATCGCAGATTAAATATTGAAATAAAAACTTTCCTAGATTGAAAAAAATGAAAAATGGATTTCCAAGATTTCATTATTTAAAAATCTCATTTCTTTGCCTTCCTTCATTGCATTATTTGTTTTCATTTTCCAAAAAAAAATAACCATTAGAAAAAAATGAAAAAAAAAATGAATCTTTAAATTTTCTAAAATTTTAACATGAACATAAATAAGATATTAAAGAAAAAAATCAAAAAAAAATTTTAAAAATTAATTTTTAATTTTTTTTTTATCATACGCCGTGTACAGCTCTGGGCTAGAGGCGAATTTATTTTATTTTATTTCATTATTATTATTATTATTATTATTATTTTAAATTTGTTTTATTTAAAAGAATAATTTTTGTAATTTAAAAAATTAATTTTTTTAGAGATTTTTTTTTATTAATGAAAAAGTTTATAAAAATCTGTAAAAAATGCAAGTTGTTGAAGTATTCAATGTGCACCAATTTTTAGCCTATATAAAATTTAATAAATTACTCGATAACTATGAAATATTTGAGGAAGCATTATCTTCTTGCTATTCATTTTTTATTTTATTTTTTGTAGTCACTAGAGCAGTCATTGGCATAATGAAGTTTACATTTCCCATTCGCGTAAGATATTAAAGAAAAAATTAAGTAAAAAAATTTAAAAAATTAATTTTTAATTTTTTTTTTTATCATACGCCGTGTACAGCTCTGGGCTAGAGGCGAATTTATTTTATTTTATTTCATTATTATTATTTTTTTTTTTAATTTGTTTTATTTAAAAGAATAATTTTTGTAATTTAAAAAATTAATTTTTTTTATTAATGAAAAAGTTTATAAAAATCTGTAAAAAATGCAAGTTGTTGAAGTATTCAATGTGCACCAATTTTTAGCCTATATAAAATTTAATAAATTACTCGATAACTATGAAATATTTGAGGAAGCATTATCTTCCTGCTATTCATTTTTTATTTTATTTTTTGTAGTCACTAGAGCAGTCATTGGCATAATGAAGTTTACATTTCCCATTCGCAAGTTCCGATTCATCGACAAAACGAAAACCGAACACCATTTAACGCTCCATTTGCTCTCAGTCTCAGACTCATAACCACGCTCGTATATTACGCGCGGCGAAAAACTCAAAGCGTAGCGGTTTATTTTTACTAAACTTTTCGACCGTTGTTTATATTTAATGCGAACGATTACAGGAGAGGAAAACCTCAAGCTAATAAAACAGTACTCGCGATTCGTTAATACGAAGAAATTGAAAGCCATAAAATATCTTACGGTGCGGTAACCTTTTCGCGAGCATTTAAAGTTCACAGTCAACAAGCATGCTCTCTGGACGTTGCTGCGTCGCCGTCGTCGAACGGCGACGAGCGGTGAAATTTCGTCTCGTACTCGAATTTCCGTATCGACTCGCCGGTAGTGTTATCGTTTAGATGTCAGTGAGACGTTCAAATTTGACGATTTCGGACGATATCGCGACAATATCGAGTGCGAAATTGAAATGATCGGTTGATATTGGTGAAAATGTATGGCACTGGTGTACTGATGGATGTGCTACGTCGCAGAAAGGTAAAATTGTGTTTCCCCTCTTAGTTCGCTTTTTTTTTTCATTTTAAAATCAGTAGTTTGGATGTAAAAAAAAATCGCTTTTTATTGTCTTGTCGCGAAAATCTGTAATAAATGATTACTTCCGTTCGATGGCGACGAAAATTCGCCCAAGTTCGTTCACCTTTGCGAACAAGACGGTCTCCCTGCTTGAATTCGTCAAATACATTTTATTTACCTCATGATGATGGCATGTGGAGGGGGCTCAGTCTGGAAATGTTATAATGAAATGTGTTAAATCGAAAAATCCCCAAGGATGTGTTAATATCCTGAAAGAGCGGAGCCTGAGAAAGTATACGGCCCATAAACACGACCGAGTTGGAAATAATTTTCACGCGGTATTACAGGCTTTTATTCGCGCATTTTGTCATAAAAAATCGTGCTTCGACTTAAGCAGCGTATTTTTATTTGGATATTTGCGCTCACCGATCGGAGAATATGTATTTAAAACCCTATGCATATATGCTTTATTACGTATTGCAACGACAGTTTTTACACGTGACTTTTAAGACCTTCTATGATAAAGACTCGTGAAAAATCCTTTGAACTGTTAACACAATTTGAAATTAAAATGCAAATTAATATCGTGGTGAATTTAATGCCATATTCTGCATTGTGAATTATTATATCGAGTAATGCAATGTTTTATAATACGAATTAGGTATTCTCGCGGAAGTAAAAACCTTTTTCGCGACGACTCGACGTCTTTAATTTATTAAACACTTCGAGTATCCCTTCTTTTCGAAAGCTTCGTCGTCAATCAATTTAGTTTAGAAATTGAATTAAAAGTCCTTCGATATTTACGACTCGAAGACACGCTAGCATAGAAATTGATTTTCAACGCGAAAGTCGACAAATGGGTCATGAAAGGATGCCTCGGCTTCCCATGTAAACATTTATAACTTGCGTCGGGTGTCGGACTGGCGGTATGTAGTATGTATTCGATACTCGTAAAATTATTACTTTTCGGTGTAATCGCCCAGTAAACTCGACAACGTCGCCTCAAGGTTGGATTCGTTTTGAAATTAATCCGAAAATAGCGAAATTTATCGCTGTCAGTTGTCGACTGCGAACGCGTTTATAATTTTCTGATAATCGAGGGTACACCCACATCCTCTTCGTACGCATCGCGCCCTTGGAGATTCAAACCGTTGTCGCCGAATTAACCTTCGATTGCGATATCGATGTTGCGGGTTTATTTGAAAATGAACGAAATTTTTGCATCGTTGGATCGAATTATATTTTTTTCATGTTGGTACCATTAGCGTACGAGTATTCACGCTTTTATATCTGTACAGATGAGAGAGTGGGGATGGTGGTGATTCAATGAAAATTTGATTTGGGGAAGGGCGCTTTAAAAAAGTGCATCTTTCTTGTAACTAATTTTCATAGTTTATCCGATTAAGTTTGATTTGTAGCACAAAAAACAGTAAATAGCCATTTCAATTTTTTATACAATTTTAATTGAAAAAATTAAAATCATATTCATAAACATTTTATTTATTTCATTTTCATAATTTTTAAACTTAATTTCTAATAATAATGAAAGTTATATCTTTCCACATTGTATTAAAAGAAGTGATAAGGGCAAGGCGAAAACTCAATATTAAAATTTCACACTATATGAATTGTGCATATTAAATAGATGAAAAACCTATATTTCGTAGAAATTTGCTGATATCTTGCTGTACCACCTATAACTTACTGGTTAAAATAACCATATTTTTGGCCACTCTATAGAACATCAAAACTGTGACTGATTTTTAAAACGTTTTTCCAAATGAAACTTTAAGAAATCTCACCGCATCAGTTTTCACAAGTTGAGTTTATACTCATGCATTATGAATTCTGAAGGGCAAGTCAGACCCTAGATACAGTTGATTCTAATTTTTTTCATGACCGGTGATGGTAGGTCCTTTGAATGCTTTTAGAGTCGTAGGCTTGTTAATGTTTCGAAAAAACTGATTTTCGATTCACTTTAATGGGACATGCTTATTTCTCCCACTCAAAAACAATTATCAGATACGTGTGAAAATGACTAAAAATTTTATTTGGAAGTCTTTGTGTGCAGTATCGTCTGGAATTTTTTTTGCGAGGGGCAGGGAGAGGGGGTGGTGGAGAGAGGGGCGTGTAAGAAATATATTATAGTATATAGATAATGTGTTTCAATGATAATTTTTTTTGTTGGGGGGGGGGGTAGGATTTATTCAAACTCACGTTGCGTGAAAAAAATGACAATTTTTGCAGTCGTATAGTATTCGAGAACAGTAAAGCGAAACCGAATAATCAAAAAATAAAATGTAAGAAGTTCATAATGAATGATTGTAAAAACAATATCGAACTTCATCATATGCTTTTCAAATTTTCTAAGATCTTGTATCCTAATTGGTATTATTTTTAGGCGACTAAAAAATAGAAAAAAATGACAAAAAAAATTTTAAATTCAAAATCAAAAAAAATTCATTTGTGTTCTAATGACACTAGTCTTATTTTATTTCTTCTTTTTTTTATGATCTCCATAATTTTTTATTTAATTTTAATGTTAGGTTTAGTTTGATACGAATTCAAAATGTTACAGCTGTTTATAGTAGCACCAATGACCAACAGCTACTTTCAAATACGATACAAATTACAAAAAAGAAAACCAAATTGATCAACAATTTACTAATTTTGTATATGTTTACGTTCAGTGGTTGGTAATATGCAATTAATCATTTCAAATTTGAAAAAATTTAGGGAAAGAGGGCGTGCATATTACCCTTGCCACTGACACTATTCAATAAATCTATCTGCGAGGCTTAAACTTATTATTTAGAGCGTTGATAATCGCAATAGAATATCTCAAGTTCGAATAAAAATGAATCCGAAATGGTGGGTTTCTTACAATTTGCATGAAACAGGAACGAACTTGGGTACAGGCTACAAATGCTGTAATTTTAGGTACCTAGTAATATTTTAAGAGAGGTAAATCATTTCTTGGTGAGTTTCAAAGAATTATTAAACAATATGAAAAATATATATATTTTATTTTTTAGACATTTTTCTCTTATTATTATTTTTTTTCTCTATTTACTTTTTTAATATAATATCGAATTTGTATCGTAATCTTCGCATCCTCAACTATTTTTCTTATCGGTATAATTATTCTGATTTATTGTTGAGAATTTTCAGTTTTTTTTTTAATTTAAAAAAAAAAAGTTGTTGTTTTTCGATTTAATATTTTCAAATTTACTGTGCGAAATGTGATTTTTTTACCCAAAAATCATCCGTATGAAGTATGAAAACGTTTGTTTTTTTTCAACTTTTTGTTCCTGACCCCCTATAAAATTTTTGTTTTCCAAAATCAAATGCATAATTCGTATGTTTTCAGGTCCTCAACTTTTTTTTTTTTTTTTTTTTTTTAATTAATAAAAAAATAATATGTAATTTGTAATAAAGAAGAGGAGGAATAAAGCATCAATTGAGAATATATGAGAGTTGGAGATTATTAAGACTGTATTTAAGGAGGATTTGTGTTGCTTCATTTGAAAATTGTAGTACAACCCAACACTGCTATTAAGACCTTGAGTCCTCGACACACTACTGCCATGGAATGTGTCTTGGATGAAAGAGAGGACGTTTTTGAAGTATTGAAGCACACTTTGTATCTTGGAACACAGTACTAGGTCTTTTCTTCAGGAGGGGTGGAGATGAGCTTGAATATTCATTTAAAAATACGAAAAATAGCGTGCCAAGGCGAAAGCTAAGATTCAGCTTTTAGGACCACTATGATAATTTCAAATTTATTTCGCCAATTTTTACAAAGCTGATTATTTGATTTACTCGTTCTGTAATATCGTGTATAGAAGAGTAGAAATTCTGCTATTAACCACGATCTTTGAAATCGCCTTCATTATCGTCACACACAATCGAGCCATTCACCCATGTTGATAAAGTTGCTCATCGACCGCCGTGAATACTAGGTGCTGGCGTATTCGAACGCGATAAAAAAAATCCCACCGGCGACGGTAGAAGCCGCGTCGATGATTTACAAAGGCGAAATTATTTTCGCTTAATTTCGACAGCCGCGAATGAAAAAGTTATACGCGCTAAACGGTGAAACCGCGTGATAATTATTAAAAATAAGGCTCCTCCGGTCCAACATAAATCATACGAGGCCGAGGCCGGCGTCCAAGTGGTTGGCGCGTACGAAAACAATATAGGCGCGTTATTTTAACAAATAGCGTATAAAAAATAATTATCAAAACGGTCGGACTATATCCGTAGGGCTGATTATCATATATTCTCACGACAAAGTAGAGAAATTCTAACCTCGACGACCTCTCGGAAGCGTCGAAAACGAGTAAAAGACGAATGCAAAAATACAAATACAATTAAATTTAACAGCCTTTCACGACGTATAGTATGATTTTTATTAGGCAATTGTCTGACGAAGTAATTAATGCGGTGGTCATCGAAACTAGTTTAACGAATTAAAGACGAGACTAGTTAACGCGGCGCGAGTAGAACGAGTGGTTTTTTTCATCTCTTTACGACGTTGTCAATCGAACGTGTGTTAATGAGAGTGGCGTTTTCACTTTCTTCGACGTATGAAAAGGAACGAGATTCGCCGACGGCGGCGAATTTTCGAATTTGAAAAATGAACGTTACACCGTTCACATCATCAAATGGCCGAATTGAAGACTACAATGTGTGTACAAATTGAACGCGTGTATTTCACGTGAATTTGACAGCTGTACAAATAACGTTGCGGTTAGGTGGCGCGGTGATTGCGCAATGTCCAGAATATTCGTCAGTAGGTATTTTTGGCTGGTACGACGTTATGTTTGATTTTTCCAAGACGTTCGTGCGGGGACAATAGCTAACACGTATACTTGAGCTATTACAACCGGAACGGGTATTTCCTTCATTCGTAACAATGAATGCTAATCAGTCTGCGTACAGTCGTATACCTCTTGTATTCTTGGCGCGTTTCCTTTGACTAGTGAGACTCAAATTTGATCCGCTCGTCGAGTACGAAATGGCGCAGGAAATGATGAGGTGATGGTATGAGAAAGCAACCAGTAAGGGTTGATTCGAATTTAGTAACTTATCGAGGGTTGTATTGTGGGTACGGATACAAACGCTTCGATGATCCGCATCAACAGTATATGTCGGTTTGGATACCATTGACTACCGCGCCTTAAAATCGAATTGTGTCGTATGGTATCCCGCGTCGATCCACCGTCTGTGTTTATTTTAGATTTAGATGCTAGTTCGCGCTTCTTTCGTTTTATCTGGATGCGTATTATTATGTATATCGGATATTTGAACGGAGTACTCGCGCGACAGGTATCTAATTAGGTTTTGAACACGGTGTTAATACGAAACGAAAGTTGTGATCGGAATATTTATGGAAAATTTTTTTTGTGTGCTGTATTGTATCCAGAGTTAGGGTGGTCATTTATTTATTCACGTGGAAGAGGGAGCGGGGTATTGGATGAAGGACATTTTTTTGATTAGTGAGACGAGAAGATTGGATGTAATGAAAATGTTGAATTATTTTTTCTATTATTCGTGGACTTTGCTTCGACTTCATTATTCGAGGGCATTGTGAAAATTCCGATTCAGAGCTTTGGCACAAATCAATTTAGAAAGACTAAAATTCAAAAAAAATTTCTTGATTCAGAGAAAATTTTTAGATTTTTTTTAATGTTTTTTTTTTTTTACTTTTCTTCATATTTATGTGATTTAAAAGTTTTTAGCTGGATTTTTTAAATAAAAAAACTGAATCGTAACAGTCTACCTTATTTTGAATAGTGGGGGGGGAGCAAGGGGAGAAATACGTTTTCACGATTCATACTCTTTCTATCTGATTCTTTAATTTACTTTACGATCTCAATTTTTTTATTCGATTCTAAATGGCGTATACTCAAATTTTGAGGAGAGCTGGAGACTCCCACGAAGTCTCGAAGTTTTCAAATTTTCTGTCACATGATTGGGTGAGATGAGGAAACTTCAAGGGTTAGCAATTTTTCATGGGCGGAATTTGAAATTCCACCTACGTAACTCGATTTTTAGACCTTCAAATTTTATCCAAGTTGTTAAAATTTTGAAATTTTCATAAAAAGAAATTTTCAAGCAATAAAAAATTTTTCACATTCAAAAGTGAAATTTTGTTGTCCAAAGAATGAAAATAATTTTAGCCTCCAATTTATTCGAAATTTAAGAGGTATAAACCGTTTTTAAATTTTTTTCAAAAAAACATCAGTTTTGGCTATTTTCAAAAATGAACGACAAATTCGTAATTTATTGGTCGTGCGCACAGTATTGACTCAATTTAAGCGATTTCGGACTCAAGAAGCAAAATATACTCGACTTTTATTCCACAAAGGTTCCTGAAGTCTGAGCTTTTGTATGCTAAAACATCCATGCGAAGTTATTCTGAAACAATATTGTGATATTTTGCGAAGCTTTGTGAGATGAAAATTGAGAATACTTTCCCTCTTGAGTCCAAAATAGCCTAAATTAAGCCCATATAGTGCGTACAATCAATAAATTACCCATTTGTTGTTCGTTTTTTAAATTACCAAAATTGCTGATTTTTGAAAGAAATTTTAAAATGATGTTGACTTTCTAAATTAAAAAAAAAAAAAAAAAATTAGCTAAAAATGTATTCAGTTTTTGTATGAAAAAATATTATTTCAAAATGTAAAAATAATTTTACATACGCAAAAATTTGTTTTTTTTTTATTTGAAAATTTGTTTAATTTATACTCATTTTGGGAAATTTAAAAGTAAAATTAGAAGGCAGAAATTTCATGACCTTTTGATGTCAAGTAGCAATTCCAAAATCTCACCTCCTGCAATTTAAAAAAAAAAAAAAAAAAAAAAAAAACAGAAATTGCGACATATCATTTTACAAATTATTTGAAAAAATTGCCATGTTTTTTGAACTTGAATAATAGACCACTAAAATTTGTTTTTGGTGGTTGGAAAGAGGAATAAAGTTTCTAAGAGATTTAGGTTCTTCCATCGAGATTTAAAGCAGGTGAGAAAAATTTCGACAGAATAACTTTAAAAAAATTCTGAAAATATTTCACTTTTAACCTTGAAATTTACATTCTCCCTCTTTTGCTGCGAAATGGATATTTTTGCAAAATTATTTAAATTTTTCAGCAGAAGGGGAATGTGTTCCTTTCATGTTGAAGAAGTGAAATTTCTTTTATCATTTTTCAATATAATTTTGTCTCATTTTTCCTTACTTCCTCAATTTCTGAAAAAAAAGACAAACCCAGCTCACCTTGGGTTACACTTCATGTATCTATAAGATCTATATGCATGAGTTTAAGTTCAGGTTGAAGAGTTATTACAGTCAACTACATGCATTTTGATCATTAGTCGCCCATTGGGCCCCTATATGCGACGTATATTTTGCATAACGTTTATGCAGCGATGAAATTTGACATGACAAAAATATATATGATGTAGAGTTCTTAATGTTGAAAATGTAACGATGCCTGAATTTGGTTGTTCGTTGACTCAAAGGAATTTTAATGTTACAGGTGCCACCGACGGATCGTGAAATCTCGTTGATCAAAGAAGAAGATCAATTCGAAGACGCATACGACACCGTTGAGCCGGGCGACGATGAATTCAGTCGCGATAGGCCGACGAGTAAGACGAAAAAAGTGAAAAACTATTTGAAAAAATGCAAAAGCACCGCCAACAACTATATCATACAAAAAACGGAGCTGGTGGCGTCGAACCGAGTACGCAAAGCGGTCCAACAATCCGTACCCCACACTTCGTGGTACGTTACCGACGAATTTTATTCGGACGAGGAAGCGAAAAACCACGTGACCGTCGTACAAATTACCGATTCGGCTAAGAACCTCGTACAGACGCCAGAATGCGACGGCGTGGCTGCCGTCCATTCGCCCAGTATCGAATCGGACGCCGAGATAACGACGGACCACGATTGCGCGATATTTCAAAAATCTCGGCACGACGAACAGAATAATAATGTGCCATTAGATGATGAAAATTTCGCGGAAACCGGCCAATCGGACTTGGACGATTTTATGGGAAATTTTTCGCGCCAATGCGATACCAGTGATTCTCAGGTACGTACGATGACTCGTGGAATCGTCGGTACGAGCGATAATAGTTGTGTTGAAGTTTTGTAATTTGCCGAGCAGTAATTATTTTTTATAAAATGAACATCGTAGCTACTTAAATACCGATGGCAATTTGTCTTCGTTTAATACGAATCTACGATATGCGTGTCATCCAGCCATAACATGGCGATATGGCGAGGAAGAGCGTGTAACAAAACGAGTCCTTAGAATGTAAATTAATATCTTCCATATTTTACCGAGTTTTATTTCGTTTCCGATTTAATGGTTCGTAATCATGAATACGTGGCTTGGCACGTTTGAATAATTGTTCCAAAGTGATCGCATCGAGATGCCAATATGAAATTACGTAACGTCGTGGTCATCGAAAATTATCGTGATTTTTTCACATTAAAAAATCATCTCAACAATGTATACGCTTGCATCGGTTATGTTGTGTAAACCGCGCCTTTTTTTCTCTCTTTACTCTGCCCTCTGCCATCGACGAAAAATATATCGTTTTAAATTATTATTTTATCGCGTTCTAGTAATCCAAAGGTATTCGAATTCCATTTTGGGCCCGACGTCGACCATACGAGCGCAGACCTTGGTAACAGTAAATACTCGATTAAGAAATAACGGGCACTCCTTTCAGAGCGCCTCTTTCCATAATCATAAATTAATAGAGAAATGAACGCGGTTCGTGTAAAATGTCACCGAGTAAATAGAAAATTTCTCAAACTCGAGTAAACAAACAAATACACCCAGATTTATGCAAAACATCAATGATTAAGTCGGTAAAACGCATAGTTGACCCGAATACTGTCGTTGACAGTTGACACATAATGCGCCAATGAATATTTCCACACGGTTACCGCCGACGCCGCCAACGTACACTGAATCATCGAACGTCGGTTTGATAATCGGTACGGAATATCCGTGACGATATAATTAACCGGTGTACTTTCGCAATGCTGGATGGACGTGACACCGTTTAACCGCACGTGCGAAAACAATAACCGCAAAATTTAATCATCGTTTACGCCCATCGGCGTCCATCGGCACGCCGCAAAGAGATGCCATTTGTTTGATGGTCGAAGGAAATCATCGGTGAAGATTATCGAATTGGAAATAACGATGCATTTTTTATGCCTTATCGATGTACCTTAGTGAGATTTATTCTGATATGAGTGATTTTTGTGGCCAAATTTTCACTATTTGTGAGTAGAAAGAGCCTTGACATTAAGAAGATCTTCAAGGCTAATATTGAACGAAGGGTTGGAATAGTGTTTTGGTCATCCAGATGGGAAGTTAAGCTTATTTTGTGAATGAGTTTTTTTTTTTTTTTTTCACTGAAATTAGGTATTTCAAGGCACCTGATTTATGAAAGAGAGGTCGCGGTGAGAAGGAATCTTGATATTTTTACGGTTAGGTTTGTAAAGAGGATGCCTAACTTTTCATACACATTTTCTCCCTCTTCGTAATGTAAGTTGGTATGCATAAAATTCGCTAAAGTTTGCTTGAATGTTGTTCATGTGAATATCTATCTATAACTGCTTTAGATTAAGATTTTTAATTCGACTAAAAAGTATCAATGCACCTGAGTTGCTGACAAAACTGTTTTTTTGATAAAAAACAAAAAACCGTTTTTTTTTGTTTAAAAACAGATTTTCTATTTTGAAACAAAAATCCTTCATGAAAAAAAAATGTTTAAAGCATTATTTAAAAGTAGTTTAAAATTGTTTTAAATCTGTTTTTTTTTTGTTTCATTTTCAGTAATCAGCTGTTTGAAATTTATAATGTTTATGCTCTTCATCATATTCATAATTGAATAAAAAAAATTTAAGAGCCATAATTACTTAATTTTCACTTGAGCACTCTCCATTTGTTTAATTGTTGTCCAACAGCTGTCACGAGTCGCGAGCTCGTGACCATTGAGTCTCTCCTGATAAGATAGTGAAAACGGCCCTTGACCCAAATTCGGTCACAAGTGGTCCTAAATGTTGTCCTCGATGAAAAAACTCCCCAAAAAATTTTTGACCCCCACCCTCATCCCTTCCTGAGAAATCGACCCCATATGTCGAAATTCAGTATGAAAAATTTTGAAAATTTCACTATTGAGAGGCATTATATAAGTACATTTGTGGAATTTTTTTTCTAATTTTTCGATAAATATTTTTTTGAATTTTTTAGGCTTTGAAATTTTCAAAAAATTGTAAAATTTTTTTTTTTTTTTTTTGGGGGCGGGGTACATGGCTAAATTTTTTTCCATAATTAGCTCGTACTCCAAGGTACAATATGATAATATTTTCAACCTCCCGGAGGGGGGTGGAAGTTGGTCAAAAAAAATGAAAAGTGTAACAAAAGCGCCTCCTAAATTCACTTTTTTGCATTTTTTTGCGAAAGACGCGTTCTAGAGAAAAAGTAGTACAGTAATAAAATATTCCTCATTAAATTCTCTATAAGAAAGGGTCTTATAATTTTTATCGTACACCCGTTAGGGGAGGAGATAGGGGACTACAAAGTTGCTCCTAATACTAATATTATTATGTATTACACTATCGCAAAATCAGTAAGGACTAAAGAAGAAAAAAAATGGAAAAAAAAAATAGAAAATGAACATTGGTAATGAAGGCGAGTTACTTTTCGACTATTGCGGCAAACTTCTGAGTGAGGATTTCACAATAAGAATAAATAAACTTCGACATAATGATGGTGAAGTTGAAGTAGTATGATAGTCTAGTCATATTACGATTATGATCAAGACTAATTGGGGCCGAAGTTTTTCTGAAAAAAACTTATAGCCGATACTGTCCGTAACAACACCTAACTTTCCCCCAAAAATCGCGCCATTGCTTTTCCCCCAAAATCCACATTTGTGCCCGAAAAACTAGTTTTTCGCAAATATTATTACGCAATTTTCGCCCAAGTTGATAGCATCGCGAGAAAACGCACTTGAAACGCGCCACTACATTGCACATAGGTCCATAGCGCGATGTTTTATATAAACCACAGTGTTATGATAATGTTTGATGTTCTCATCGTACCAATGGCTCCGGGGGGGAGGGGGGAAGGGTAGAACAAATTTTGTTTATTATCGAAAATCTATCATATTCGATACTACTCATGAGTTGATAATTAATTACTATCATATCATAATTATTTTGAAACCATCAAACCGTATGCCAGATCACTATTTTATTATGATAATATAAATTAAATTCAAAAATTCACATTTAGTCATTACCCTTGACGGCAGGGGCGTAACTAAGAGGGGGGGAGGTTCGCCCCCAAGTGTTTTGAAAAGTTGGGAAATTTGTAATTGTTCAACGCTGAAATTGGGAACTTGAATTTTTTTTGGGAAAATAAGAACTCGAATAAATTTGAACTGATGCCAACTTCTATCATGTATAGCGCAAAACCAGGGACGTAGCCCCCTTGGCTTTTGGAAAGTTGGTAAATTTGGAGTTTTAGCGTAAAGTTGGGAAAGTAAACAATTTTTTTGAAGGCTAAAAAAAAAAAAAAAAGTCAACAGTTGATAAAATTTCATGGTATTAGTTGGCAATTTTTGGTTTTCTCTCCCCCCCCCCCCGAAGAATGTCCTAGGTACGCCCCTGCTTGACGGTCTTGACTTCTCAAAACTAACATGAAATTGTTTTAATTTTCATGATCATTTTGATTTTAGAGTATTTCTTCTTATTTTTTTTTGAATTGATGATATTTTATTTTAATTTTATAATTAAAGATAGAAATAGCTCTTCCGTCGCGAATAACCACATGGTTGAATGCTATTTTTGAATAAAAAAATAAACAAAAATTTATTTTGAAATTTAATTTTATTCGAATACATATTTTTGCACCCTCACAGCTATTTCAGGAAGTCCGGCGCCAGAGTAGTTCACCCTCTTTCTCCTTTTCCCCAGCAATTCTGGTTACTGGTGTACCAACGACGTAAAAAAGCGATGATGAGCTCGAATAAATCCATTTACTTACTGCTCATGCGACACGGCATCCCAAAGCATACGTACCAATCCACCATTCGTCTCGATTACCCTCCGCTGAATAAAAAATCGCACATCCAAACGTATACGAGAAGCATAGGTGGTCTCATCCTTTTCCTTATATCTGTCGTATGAATTATCGAATATGTGGCCCCATACTGATGGAAATTACAATAAAACGGTCTACCCACTATATCGAGGGTTCCGTCGGAGTAATAAATTGAAAAAGACAAGCGTCTCCAAAGAAGCGCCGAATTGGTGGTGTGATCGCGCCACCTAAATGGGCTTTTGTGGAAGACTTTAATTGCTGAAACAGCGTGGCAAAAATATGAAGAAGGGAGAAAGGGATCCATGATCGTACGCGTCTCACGCTAAAACACGGTTTGGGTGGTCAAAATAATAAAACAGACAAAAATGTAAACATACCCGCGTTTTGAATGCTCGATATCCGATATGTTCGAGTACGCTGTCGTAATCGTATATTTACATAATAAGAGATGTAATAGTGAAACGTAATTTAAACATAGCGTTTAGAAAAGCTCGAAATTCAGCTAATACGTCTGGTATTTTTGTCTGTGATTTTGATTTATTTTTGGATCGAATTACATTTTTTAGAATTTCTCGAATAATTGTGTGTAAGAGTGGCATTTGCTCGATGAAAGAAATTTTAATATTTTATGAAGAAAAAGAAATTGAAGAAAATTGTAGTTTATTTACGAAAGGAAAAACAGGGTTTTTGGACTTGAAATTTTTTACATATCAACTACGTTTTATTGAAAATATGAAATAATGAAATGAACAAATTTTTAATTATTATGAATCTTGTTTGTAGTGCCATACAAACGTACCTGATCTGGTGGACAAGTACATCGGACCATTTTACAAAAATTACCCTCAAACTCGGCAAATTCTAATTCGCCAAGCCAGAGACCAATTCGTGTGCGTTTACCAAAGCGACCTGAATAAATTCCAACACGAGTTTTGCGTACCGATCTCGTTACTGCTGCAGGACATCTATAAAAGAGCCAAAATACACGTAAGTACGGAGTAAAATCTATTACCGATACCTTCAGCATTTTGCAGCTTCCAGGTGACCATTTATTCTCTTAATGTCATTGTAATTTCAATTTCAACGAGGAAATTTTCCAGCACGTCTTTTTCTAAGGGCGTGACTACAATTTCGTGCATCTTAACTAGAGTAGGATTTTCATTTTCGGCTGATTAATAGTCCTCATCGATGGCATAATGCTATGGTCAAATCCTTGAGTTGTGTTATTGAAACGATGGCGCGATGGAGATTAATTTAACGAGCGTAATTTCCACTCGAATGTAATCTCGATTTTCGAGCTCGCTTTCTTCGTGTACGACGGTGAGGCGTTTTATAAGGAAAGTTAACTAGGTGCAAAGCTCTTTAACGCCAGATGCGTAATTATGGAGTTTTATTGGCGGCCCGGCTTTATGCTTGTGGTAGAATTTCTACGGCTTTTAATTTCGGTCGCCGAAGACGGAAGCCGGTGTAATTAAAATGGCCGTTTATCCGAGTATAAATCAAGTGATCGCGAGTCTCGTTGTAATAGGAAATTTTTTTGTAACAGTTCGACGTAATTGCAGGCTAGAATATGGAATCATTAAGAAACTGATTAATTTGTTTCTTTTTTAAAAAAGTATTTTCATTTTCTGATCAATACTTCTTAATTTTTTCGAATATTGTTTTCTTTATTAATGGAATAAAATCTTATTCCATTTAATTTGTTTAACCAAGCTAGAAGAAATTACTTTCAAAATTGGTGACAAGAAGTTCTGTTACAAAGTAGATGCTTTCTTTTCTCAAAATTTCAATTATTCTTTTTGGAATCGCGGTTTACTCAAATAATTTTGAAGAAATGTAAAAAAGCACCGAAAGTTTTTTCCGATCTGATATCCTCCTTCTTGAATGTATTCTCGAGAATCCAATTTCAATTTTATTCATCCAACTGGGATTCTAGCAATATTTCATAGAAGGTCGAACTCTTCTATTTTCAAGAGTTTCATTTTCGCGTAAAATTTCTTGAATTCTTCATATTGCCAGATGCACTCGTCATATTCACCTAAGAAGTTCGAAGTACAGATGTAAATTCAGTTGTGAGACTGCAGTATGACTTTTTTGTTTTTTTGTCAAAATTAACTCGAAGTGGGAATACAAGGACGGGAAAAGAGAGTGGCAAAGGAAGACAGACTTTCCACAGATCAGGTTCTTGAATGAGGCAGGAACATTTTCGAGCTTGAAAATGTTACAATTCCAATCAGATTGTTTTGTTTTGTTTTTATTAATTTTTTTCAAGTTTTTAATGGAATTTAGAAAAACGTAAGCAGCCATGCCGCATCACTAGAGCTGAATTTTTAATGAAGGTTTGTTCAGATGCGAATAACTTTGCTAATCTCTTCATGTGTACAAGTCACACCTAGTACCAACTCTGAAAACACCTAACCCATCCATTCCAAAACTGCTTAAGAAGTTGAATTTAGAATAAATGCAGTATTTCTTGCCTCGCAATAATCATATAAACCCATATTTTTCATAGTATAGGAACATGAGGCTCCTTAAGTTCTCCTCGAATTTTGATGAGATCCGCCATTTTCGATCCATTTTGAGGTAAATTTAAGAGGCCATATTTAGGTCATCAACTAACCCTACATACAAAGTTTGACCTTTTTAGGTCAATTCATAAATTTCCTGTTGTAATTTCCACTCCAAAAATCATTTCTTGCTCTAACTCTCCTCCAAATTTACTCGGGGAGCTAAAATCAAAGTAGGTTTGTTACTTGAACTTATTTCATCACGTGACACTACAATAAACAATTTTCGACATCTCTTGTACTCCCACCACATTTTGAGGTTTATAACCTCTCATTCTTCTCTCAAACATGGTGAAATTTAGATATAGTATCCTTCTTATTCCCAATAATCATATAAATAATATTTTTACTGATTTGAAATTCTTCAAGCTCTGCTCAAATTTTGACCCGAATTCAAGGTCTCATATTGCAGTGTCAAACTAACCGTACACTTGAAGTTTAATCGTTCTAGGTTGATTTGGTGAGGAGATATAAAAGATTCAATAAATTTCATGACTTAAAACTTCCTCAAGAAGCGTTTATTGCTCTAACTCCTCTCCAATGGCACTTATGAAGCTGAAATTTGGATATGTTTATGTTAGAGACTCACTTTTTTATATTAGATCAAAAGCGAAAAATTTGAGCTATTTGCGTCTTCTCCAGTTCCTCTTAAAATTTGAGTGATCCGTCATTTTGAGATGTATCGAAAAAACAAAAAAGTACCTTTTTTGCATTTTTAAGGAGATTCTCTGGCCAAATTTTGAGCGATTTTCATCAATACTAACCGGAGCTATGCTTGAAAAATATATATGTACTAGAATGTTTGGCATTTGCCTGATTACAGATATTATCTACAGATGGTCTGAAAAGCAAAGATTTGAGAACACCCCCTGCCCCCTCCCCTTCATAAATCAAGTAGGCTGTAATAGCTATCGTTTTTAATAAAAACTCAACTAAGAACTAATAATAAAACTGAAAAGCAAAGCCCGAAAATTATTTTTGTCAAGAGCCAAGTCTAGCTCTCCTTGGTCCTGGCGGATATCTTGAAGTTTTAGGAAGGTGAAAAAATTCAAAATTTATGAAAGTATACTCACATGATTTGTTGAACGAAGTACTGCAATATATTCATATTACATTCTCCGATGTGGCTTTTAATGAAAATGGGGAGTGGGGATGCATTATGTAGGCATCTACGATCTTAAAGCTGTATAATTTGAGAACTCATCTCCAGAAATATCACATAGTTGTTTAAGTTTTTTTTTTTTTTTTCAGTTTCAGTTATAAATAGTTTTTTCTTGGTCGTGGGAAGAGGGGGGGGAAATAGTATATTTATTTCTTAACAAAAATGCAAAGTTACCGATAATTTTTTTTTAATTCATCGCTATTTTTCATATATCATTTCAATACAGTACCTCTATCTACAATGTAACCGAATAAAAAATAGTCTAGAATTACACTCGTCGGACACGTTAAAGTAAAGTACGAACTCGATAATTAAAGAACACGAATAAAGCGTCATCTTTATCAATTAACCGAGCCAGATGGTCGAAAAAACCTCGTAGTCGGTAACACAATCGCGTGCATAGTTCGTCGTGTCGGCTAGAACACCCAGCACGGGACTATTTAAGATAGTCTTTTACCATCAAATCGAACTCTTTAATTATAAACAATTATTGGCATAATAGGAAATCGGTAATAGCTCACAGAACGGTAAATATGACGAAGCGATAGCTTTTCAATACAGCCGAGAAAGTGCATCGGTATGCAGCATGCACGGTAGTTTAGGTAATCGGTAAGCCGATGGTGGTCGGAAAATAAAAAAAAAATTCAAGGTGTTGGCCTATCTCAGTTAAACGATCGAGTGATTTATTGAACGCGCGCATAGGTAATCTTATATAGATTTTAATCTCTACGTTTTGTTGAAAGCAAGCGTGTAATTAGTATGGAGCAGATAACACTTACGAAGGGCTTTTTATTATAAGAGCCGCGAATGGGAATAGACGCATTTACATGTCCGACCGGGTATAAATGTAATTTCGCTCGTACCTTTAATTGCCTCCGCATTCCAATTTGATTTTTTTTTTCAACTCGAGCCCGCGTCCAGAATCATGGTTACGTTCGTGTCGTCGATTTCAACGACAAACGATGGTAGTAATTTTTCGTATTATTGTTTCCAAACGAATGTAATCAATTAAAAATTATTTGCCGCCGCTTCCCAAAAACAATAGCCGGAGTGGAATGGGAAATGGATTGAAAATCGAAGCCGTTAAATCGTGCTACCCCGAAGCCACGCGGCTCGTGACGTATCGAGCACGTTTCGATTGCTCACGGTATACGTAGTACCTAGTACAGGTAAAATAAGACCACAATGTAGCCGCCAAACAAGCATATCTCGTTCGAGTATACGAAAATCAGCTTACGAGAGCGCATCAATCCGATTCACCGGCAGTGTCGGCGGGTCAAAGGACGTAGAAAGCGTTATTTATGAAATTTCGATTAATACCTCAGATAGCGTGTATTGTGAGTCGAGCTGAAATTTCGATTTTATTTGTTTTCATCGAAAGTGCAGAGTATACTGTGCGTTTCGAAATACGTTACCGAATGTTTTACGTAATTGAAATAAATTTCAAAGATGAAAGAAAAAATCGCTCTCATGATTTCCAATAACGTACGCGGTAGCTGTTACATACTCGTAGAATATCGGTTACATCTTTATACCTACTCGTTGGCAACACGACGAATCCAGCTGTCAATGGCCGTTTATCAAGATACCAAGGAGACCGTATCTACGATATAAATGGGTATTCGAGACTCGAGTATCGACGAGTCACCATCATTGCGCTCCAGTCTCCGGTACGAGTTCGGTTGCGCTCTGAAGCTCGGTTCCTGCTGTTAGGACGTCGAGCAGCTCGGGTGCTTTTCAAGTGTAGGTATTAATATGATGAGCGCGGACATCGTGAGAATGGTACTAGGCAGCCCACTTGGAACGCCTTCGCATGTGCACCTAATAAACCTAAACGCTGGATTACGCTGGTCGACACCTGCATTAACACAAACCATTTAATAAGTTGAACTCTAAATCAAGATGCTATCGAGGTGAAGACGATAAGCGTCCAAAAAATGCGGAAAACCAATACACCGCACCGTGCTTATCAATAGGACGAATTTACTCTGGGATGGTTTCGGTACGTGCGAACGTATCGAACGATGTGGGTATAGAGCCAACAATTACCTCATTACTGGAAACTATTTTTACAATACTCGCATTTTTTACACCAATTACGTTACCAGGAAACGTACAAATGGTATGTAACTTTTACGCGATATTTAACGACGAATCGAATAGAAAGGCAATTGTAAACTTTAATAATGCTTAGAAAGAAAGTTGCCGGACGATTGGAATTCAAAACAGGTACCTAGATGTGTTACAATTTGCAAATATTTAATGCAACTTTATACGCGGCGATAATTAAATAAATTACACGACCGACGAGCCTTTTACTCGATCATTTTATGGTTTTATATTTATACAGCGGATACATTGTGTTTTTATTACGAAGGCGAAAAAAGCATATATACGAACAGACGTATACTCTTTTTGACTGCTGGATGTCGTCGCCACTTCACTATACGGTCGTTCATTAGGACACTAAAGGTTGAAGATTTTATTACACCTTGTAACCTTGTAAACGACGAATTTCATTATAATCTCAATGACCAAGTTTTTTTTCTCTTCTCGTCTTCACGACGAGTTTTTTTTTATACTTCTCCATATTGTTGTTCATTCATAATATACGAACGAGCAACCTTTGAAATTACTCCGTCTACGACAATACGTCGAACCTTGGAGCTATTTGAGATTTTTACGAGTTTTTAATATAGTAGACTTGGATATCCTGAGAGCCTAAAATCAACATTTTGAGTGGGAAAAAAAGCAACCTTAGTGGGCCTGTATTTAAGTAATTTTACATTTTTTTTTCTCGCCCAATCTCGGTCCAGGTAACAGCACGATATTGAAATAGGTAGGCAGTCGTAAATACGTAATAAATGTATCGTATACCTATTTACGCCGATGTACCAGGGTGATATTATGTTCAAATTCTCGAATCGTTGTAATGACCTGGAATCCAATTTTTACCTAATTTATCGTAACTTTCTATTTCTTCAAATATTACGGTTTTATGAAGAAAAAAACAAAACAGAAAAACAAGAATGCGATAACGCGTGAAAACCTTGAACGCCTTCGGAAGATTTTCTTCTACGTTTTTACATTGCCACGAAAAACCTCTCTTCGAAATAAAGAAATTCGTTTTTACTCGTTAAAAGGCTGGCGTCATGGAATAAAGTACTAAAACTAGTGGAAAGTGAATTTTCCCGTTTTACGAGGTTCATCGATTTTTTCATTTGAAAAAGGAAAACTTTAGGAGCTGAGTCATCACATTTTGCATGACTCATTTGGCCCCATTTCGTGTATTGCGAATTGTGGTGAAATTGGAAAATGTACGCTGAACGTAATTTACATTTTATGCGTAATACGTTCGGTCGTGTTTTTACCTTTTTCGTGAACACGAAAAACTGCATTGTAGAAGGTAACGTTGAAAAGGAAATTTTAATTTGAGTTCCTTATGCCATTTGCGTAGGTGATTTTTTTCGTTTATTTTTGAGTTTGAAATTACCGTCGGATTGAATTTGAATTGGATGTTGCGCTCGAGTTGTTTTATTTTTTGAAAAATTTTTTTAAAGATAACCATGTTCACATCTTTTGTATGAAAATTATGATTTCATTCGTATGTTTGTGTTTTTTTTTTTCAATCGTAAATAAATGAAAATAATTTTTTATTAATATTAAAAAATTTCTCAATTTTTTTCAATTTATTTGTCAAAATGAAAGGTTTTACTTTTACATAATATTTTGAAAAATTAATTTCTAATTTAGCGAAAAAATGGTCTAAAAGTTGATAATGTGAATAATATTATGTATGATAATATTTTGATATTTGCATGGTGTGGAAGTAATATTATTTTACAGAATAAAGTAATCTGAATGTACTATATATCTAAAATAATTATATCATCATGATATTTTATTTAAATCCAAAAAAATACTGAAGGAAAAAAGTTGCATTAAGAAATAAAACATGAAGGCTTATTTCGCGATAAAAATATTCATTCCACATGGCACCTTCTGTGGCAGTCTCTTAAAATTACGTCGACCTCACCCTCCACCCCATCCAGAAGATACAGATGTGTCCGAAATTCTCCACTTTCTGAAAAATCTCGATTTTACCACTAAATCTAGATCATAGTGTAATAAAATAATGTCTTAGAAAATTACGTAAAAATCTAAACTGTTGAGGACATTTCAAAACATTAATAGGTAAACAAAAATTTATTTAAAAAATTTCCTTTGTTTTTAATGAAACAAGAAATAATTTATTGAAAAAAAAATAGTGACTAAAATAATTTTTTCAAGCATTAAATATTTTTTTAACTTTTGACAGATAATATCAAAAAATTATTATGTACCTATTTTGAGAATGAAAAAAAATTGTTGTGAGTTTTTTTTTCAATTTTTATAATGTTAAAAAATATAAAAATTAATTTTTTCAATTTTTTTTTTTTTTGAATTGATCAATTTTACCAAGTAAAAAAAATATAATTCTGACTTTTGGAAGATCAATTTTTTACAAGTTTTTATATGTGGATTTCAGAATCTTAGGTAAGATGGATAAATGAGGGTGTGGTGCTTAATTTTTTTTTGAAAATATGAATTTTCAGTTATCAGTCAAAATTTAGGGCCAAAGGATAATTTTTTAAAATTAAATTTTACCCTCGCACGAAAGAATATTGAATATGAATATGAGGGTTTGGCAATAAAATTTGATTTTTGTTTGAAAATTTGATTATTCAGTTTAATCTCTTCTTTATATTGCCAGTATATAGCAATTATAAAATTTACCATTGAAGTGAATCGGATATTTTGTTCCATAATAACCATATTTAGGTACATAATGTATCTACTACCGATATTAATAAAAAAAAGGTAATCTAGTTCCTGATTCCCAAACCTCATCCCTCTTATCTACAGCTCTTAGGCTTTAATGAATTCTCCAAGAGGAGGAGTCTTCGTACATTTGCATTTGAAGCCATCTAGTTGTATGGTAAATATCAAATTTTTTTCTGCATCAATATATGTATATCCCCTTTACCCAACGCCGTAGTGTATTAGGGTGTGAATTTGGTTAAAGGTTGTTCATGTGAAAGTGTGGTGGTAATTTTCTCGAATTCTTGATTTAACTCAAAATGGCAATTCACTCAGATTTTTAGGGAGGCAGAAGAGACTTACAAAGTCTCAAAAATTTCATTTTTGGTGTCATATGATAGCGTGAAGTGAGGGCACCATTGTATTCAAATTTCAGCTTTTAAAGTGAATTTGGATAAGATTTAAAGCTGAAAAAGCCAATTTAAAAAACTTAAATTCGTGTGTTGAGTTAGTTGGGGCTAGAATATGCCCGTTGAATTTTGGTCAAAATTGTTATAAAATGATGATAGTCAAAATTCAAGGGAGGGTTAAGGAGCCTCAGATTGCTGTAATTTGATAAATATATACTCATATAATGAGTGAATTTGAAGCGAAGTTGGAGCAAAAAATATATTTTTTTTTAAGTTTTAGAACATGAAATTTCTTAAATTTTCACTGTCTTAAATAAATAAATGAATGAATAAATAAATAAATTAAAATTGTAAAATATTTTCATTTTTTTAATTTTTTCGTGTTGTATGCTGCAACTTGGACCAGAAGCACGTCTGTTTAGAAAAATAAGGCTAAATTTGTCGATAAAATGAAATTAATTTAAATAAAACTTCATATCAACCTACAATGTCAGTATCAAAAATACACTATACTCTGCTCGAAGTAGTTTTCTGAGACTTCAATACACAACTGCACGAAAAAGACAAAACATCTTTTGTTTTGCGCACTTTTTCAAAATTAGTTTTCATTCGAAAAACCCAACTCCAGTGGTAAAAAGTTCCCATAAAAATATCGCGCTTGTTTACCTAATGAGCACACTCTTCTTTTGAAAGGCACGCCCTTTCGTTGGGTAATGCATGCAAAGCATACTCGAAAATGTCGTGAGACCGCAGTATAGACGTTTTGAAATACTTCTCCTTTTATTACACGATTAGGCTACCCATGCATTTGCTGTGTATGTTTCGCAGACGTCTCGACGTTGCTGACAACGTATACGATCAGTGTTACCAAATCGAGCAATTTGTTTTTAATTTTAGATTTTACTTAGAAACTGTTGCAACGAAATATTTGGATAAAATTATCGTCACATGACGTCATGTCATTACTTCTTAGGTGATGATCACGATTCGCTTGAAAACCTATGAATTACACTGCAATGTCTACTATCGATTTAATAGTAAGATTGAAGGTTGCGGAAAGTGAAAAAAATTCATGTTACATTAGAATACGAAGTGCTTGATTTAGAATGAAAACGTTGATAGTGAAATGTTTCGATACCTTTTCTTATGAACTAAAAAATTATAATGTTGAAATGATGAATAGAAAAATAAAACAGGTATCAATTTTAGTTTATCGGTTTAGAGGATTATTTCTCATTGATTTCAGTTCTTGTTACTTGTACTTATGTTGTTTTTTATCCTCTGATATGAATGGCTGGAAATTTGATAAGAACTTACATTAAATTTCTTCTTTCCTTATACAAGGAATAAGCGAAGGTTAAAGAAAATATTCTTCTTTCCCTAATTTAATAGTTTTTCAAGGAGAGCATTACAAAAATATTGCGTTGATTTTTAAGCTTTACGATGGGTTGATTTTATTGGTTCCACTCATTGAAAAGTTCAAGTTCAGTTTTTTGCGTAATGTGTTTTCTTATTTTCATTTTTTAAACAGGTGCTTAAATTTTTTTGGCCAATTCGAAGACATGAATGTAAATATAAATTATGATGCGAAATTACAAATTCCTCGAATCGATGCAATTATATTGATGATAAATATCGTGTTTTGGTTGATCAGAAATGCAGAACTACATTATTAATTTAAAGCGTAAACATATCCATTAACCATAGCAATTTCCATTAACTACATTGCCGACCAGACACTCCATGTTTCGAGTTGAAAAATAATTTAAATACGATTTTTTCATTAATTAAAAAAGTAAACTTAATTATTTCCTAATGGTACCGTTAGTGTGTTTTGGAATTATGTGATTTTATTCGGATATAAGTACTTAATATAGAACTTAAAGTTACAAGGGCGTTGAAAAATTTTTTTTTTTACAACTTCCTTAAAACGATTATCGGTAATGATAACAGACTGAAAATTTATTAATGAAAAAAAAAAGCCGGCTTGGCGCAGAAATAATGTCAACTTCGCGTGCTTTGGTGCGTTTAAATTTGGCATTTTGAAATCATAAATGCACTATCGGATAATAAATGACGAAATTTTAGGATTTCGTTTTATTCAGCTGACTCCGCAGTATGATTTAGTGGAGGTGCAAATTTTACGAACCGGAGCTATTAATAACGTAGAAATCGTATCACGAATATTAAAATTGGGGAAAACCAGGGTCGTAAATTTCAAATGCACCCAATTTGTGGAAAAGTTGATTAAAATTTCGTATAGAAAAAACGTAGCGAGTTTAACATGATGCGGTTGGCTACACTGTAACGATGTTGAGGTTCAAGTTTAACAACATTCAGATCTGGCAGCTTGGTAACCATAACCACGGCCGTTGTACTATGTATCACGTTTTCGTTTGTGTTCGTGTACGTTGCGTTCTCTCTGTTCACTCATCGTGCAGCAGATGTATTGCGGTGTCGAAGAATTAAATCGTTTTTCTGAATTTCGGAAGTCGTGTTGAGTTTTTCGTCGTCGATTTGTAGTGTTGGCGCGTTCGGTGTTCGGTGATATTTTGAAAATTCAGTGATATCGGCGTCTTCGCCGTTGACAGGTGAACCGGGGACGGAAACTTCTTTCGGACAGTCTCGTAACGTGTACTGGTTGGTAAAAAATCGTCGATCGTAAATGTTTTAAAACTAGCGAATTAATGGAGTGGAAAAAGTGTTTGTTGTGACCTTGGTAAGCTTCGCTGGCACTGAAGAAAACACGCCGAAATAGTGTATAGTGTAGATAACTTCTTTCGTTTTTTTCCTTTTTCCGGTGAGTATTATGTAATATCATTGTTGGTAAAATTCGCGTGAAATTTTTCTCCTATGAATCATCGTTATGCGGTCGTATATTGTGGTGGTACCTGGTTGGATCAACAAGTGTTTTCTTAACGTTATTCAATACATAAGGTTAGGGTAACCGTGTTTCATTTGTGCCTCTCGTGTTTTGAAAACTAATCTGAGGTGATCTTGTTGAACTATTGTAGTTCACTTTTGTTAGCTGTTACCTGTTACATTTGGCTTGAATCATAGGAATGACCGAAAGGTTCTCTAAAAAAAATTCCTTCCAGTCGTTTAATCGATTTCATTGTGCGATTTTTGGCGCGAAATACTCGCGCTCTTTGTATAGAACTGATAGAACGATAGAATCATGCAAGTATGATCGGACAGTATTTCCAGATTCATTTAGATGAATGTCGAAACATTCTCCAACGATTAGATCATCGATACAATGGAAATTGCACGATTTGATATTCGTTAGGAATACATCAGTGGTTGCCAAAATTGTTTGCACCTTTTCCTGTACGCGAAGTTAACATCATTCAATTTATGAAAATAAATCTTATCTATACACCGATGTAGTGGGGTGGGGGGAATGTCTCTAAACGATGCAAAGATATATATTTTTCCTTTAACATTATTCTTACCTACCGAAGCTAGTGACTTCTTCATTGCATAAACGCAGATGCCTTGCCACATAACTTCGTATTTCCAATACTCTGTTACAAATTGAAATCAACGAAGATGACCAAAAGAAAATAATAAATTCTCAGAACAAAGAAGGGAAGTGTTATCTTTGAAATGTTAGCAGAAAATAATCTTATATCAACTACCCAAAAATTTTACTCGATTCACAAAGCTGCCTTCGCACATCCAGATGCAGATCTATTTGAAATGGAATAGGGTGCTAGCTCGGCTTATAAACATACGTTCAGCATGAATAATTTCAGCCAGAAATATGTGTGAAGAACTTGAAAGTCCCAAGTAGAAGAAGACTTACGGTGTGATCACACTCCAACCAATCTGCCACTAAGCAGAGTGGCATAAAGTAGAAAAAATGAAAGGAGAACGAAAATACGATGTTCTCTAAATTTCAATAGCGATGAAATGAAATATGATTTAAGATGATGATGAGTGGCTCCTAATACAGAAAGTATCTTACCATGCTATTACCACATCCCCTGGAACCTTCAGCAAGTTTCTGATGTGAGTTCAAAAGCTGAGTCTTTTTTTTTACTACTCTAAAGTCTCAGGAAAAGTTATAAAATGCTCCGAATTTTCGTTGTTGCGTGTGTTTGTTTCCTAAGAAGTGGGTTACATATGTAATTTTAACGTGTTGACTCTACATCCTGCTAATTCAATGTTCATCAACATCAAGAAAACTTCCATGAGGCGCAACTAAGGAAGGGGAAGATAGTTTACCTTTGCGCTTGCATCTTTTTCCATGAGAGGCTAAGGCCCTTAGAAAAAATATAAATTTGTGTTATTATAATTAATAATTCAAGATAATTTATTGATATTTCTCCTCATCCCCATCTTCCGGATCCTGATTTTCTCGGTGCAGCCTTGTCTTCAATCAACGATTCCCAATGGACTGAAAGAACATAATTATAAACATACGAAGAATTAAGAGACTGAAAACAGCATGACTCGATGCAAATGACAAATAACAGAACTGAAAAGAATTTAATTTTTTGTTTTTAAAATACGAAATGTACTCTTTCTGGAAAAATAACATCTCAGCTACCTTGAAAACATATGGAAAGGGTTAGTTGTAAAGTAAGATGGTTAATTGCTGGTAATTTATTTTTCGGTAACCTAACCGGTAAATTTCTGGTAATTCATCGTAATTCAAGTAATTTATGAGCACATAAAGGACTTGAACTTGAAAAGACAAAGCTGGAATTTGAAGAAAAGCTAGCCTAAGATGTAATACCTCATCAAAATGAATCCAAAAACCTAGAGTAAGTCACCCATTTTAATTCCTATGTATCTCTAGTTGTGATCATTGGAAGCTGATATTGAATTATTACTTGGTATCGAATTTTCGAAATGAGTACGAACTCCCATAAAGAACTCACGCTACACTACCATTTATACCTGCATTGAGGAGTCATAAAATAGGGTGATTAGGAGACAGCTGCTGCTTATGGCCAGTGGTGTTGACCGTGATTTTCGTTTTTGAATTCATTCTTCTGGATTCTTGAGTTGTTACACCTATCCCATTTAGAGTCTTCACTCTGAACGTTTTTCTCAAGCTTTTGCTAAGGCTTGGACTCTTTCTTTAGGGCTTTCCACTTTTGGACATTTCAATATCCACACTACAAGTTTTTACGTTGCATTTTATGTGATATATCAATTACCCATTCTTTATGGCGTAATGTATACATTCTCGTACATAGGTCTGAATGTAACCATGACGCTATTTATACCATCTTATAGGAAAAAATCATCGATTTTCTGCGGACTTTTTATTTTTTTCTAACAAGAATAGATCGCTGATACGTATTATAAACGTAAACGTGACCTTGAATCATGTTACCGAATGATGTCTAACGTTTTCTGTCACCGAAAAAGAAACCTATCGGATTAGAATTTCGATGGGAACACGAAAACGACCTCGAGAAGAGTTTTCTGTTTTCGAAGTGATCCAGTATAGCTGAAAAGTAAGCATAATTAAATTTCTCTTGCTTTCCGTTTCTCTTCACGCCCTCGTCTCAACATTAGACAATACCGATGAAGATGGAGGATAGAACGAAGTGGAAGCGGCGACGTTATAGCTGGCATGAAAAATATAAGACAGCTAGCCCTCGTGAGAATACATGAATACCCGGGTCCTCTACGTTGCTCCGGTCATCTTAGTTGTTTAATTACGAAACAGCTTGATATCTTCATTTAAAGGGAAATTACCGGATTGGTAGGCAGGACAGGGTACAAATCCCATTCGGAATGATTTAAATTCGATGTACGCGTATGCAGTGCGCGGGAGAGTTAATTAGATGTCTTCGAAACGTAGTAGTAGGGTATTTTTAAACGCGCATAAATCCAGATCATTCGGTGGTACGTGAAGCTACACGAATAAGTCGAAATTATAGTATCAACGAGCGCGTATAGTTCGCAACCGAAACGATGATTTTAAATGAAAAATTACACCAAGCGTTTGGTAAGAGTGTATGGGATGCAGTTTTTATTATGGGGCGGTGATGAAAATTCCATTAATTTTATTCATTCCGAATGAATCAGATTACTTCGAAAGCATTCCTCAAAACGAATTCACCGTATCAGGTATACGGTATACATTATTAGTAATAACCCGCGGTGAATCATTTCGGCGCGTATGGAGATTCGTGTTGAAGATTTTCGTAATAATCGTAATTCAAAGTTCAACGCGCGCAGTAGGATGCTGGAGGAGACCGTAGTGGTGTCCCGATAGCGTATTCCTACGAAATTGAAAGAAAGTTAGCATATTCATTGAGTACTCTCAAAATCTCTGGAAAAAAGAGAACATCGTCTATGATCAGTCCAAACAAATCAATGCATTGTTGACATACGTTAACATCGTAGTAGTCCTAATTACTCACCTACTGAATGAAACAAAATGATCTCAAAAATTCTTACTAATAATGCTAATGGTTTTGTACACCGTATACACTAAATTGAAATCTTTCTAGAAGAGGAATATATGAATGTTATGCTGATATCTGAAACGCATCTCACAGCAAAGAATTAAATACATATCATAAGTAGGAGGAATTCTCCCCCTAATAAAAATTCAATAAAATACCATGAACTTTCATTTCTTCGATTTCAATTATCTGGTGCTTATTCGAATTTTCCTCGTAAGTGCAGAAATGGTTTCCTACTCAACGCAGAAACTTTCGAATGTATTGCCACTCTGTAATACCTTGTAACGTTTTCCACCTATGTCACTTATGTCATCTTAGAAAAAAAAACATGTATCTGACTTTGTGTCTGCTAATTCAGACTAAATTGAAGAAATAATCATGCCTAGTATGGTATCCACTTATATAAATTCTGTATGGCAGTCTTTGAACCACTTTTCCATTATGCCCTGCCCATTTGGGGTGGTTGTGTCAACTATCTTATGCAGCCTATTTATGTGCTGCAGAAGCATAAGGTCTAGGTTATGGCAAGCCTACATGTTTCTAAATTGTCATCAAATGCGTTTCTTGTTCTTGGGGTACTTCGCATACGTGGGCTACTCTTTTTTGAGGTGGTTACTTTGACATTCAAGCTACGAGAAAAATTTGTGCCAGTCCATGATACGCATATGGATGGGTCTAGACATCCTAATGTTTTCAGTTTGAAAAAAGAATGCTAGCGTTGGCAGTTTGATGATTATTTGAGAGCCTTAAAATTTAATTCTTTGCCAGCTGAGTTTATAGAAATTCATAGTATGCTAAGGGCGAAAAAGAGCATCCGTTGTACCCATGCTTCTCCTTGCGGTCTCTCCTCAAGTTTCTTTCTCTTTTTAAAATTATTGCTTTAGCAAGCAAAAACCCTATAGCAATCACTTTTTTCTTTTTTTTGAAGTCTCTGAGCACAGTTCAAATAAACAATTGCGCCACCTAACGGACAAATGGTAGTAACAAAATATCAAATTACCTACAATATTATTGGTTTATTTTTCGTTACGTCATGTCCCTTTTTACATAAATCTTTCTTATTTATTTTTTGAAATAATTACTTCAACATATTGTTTTAGTTGAGGATTGTTGACGACATAATTCCATAACATTTGTTTATATTGATTAATTCATCAATTTCATTTCGTCATGAATAAAATAACATTATAAGGTTTTCGGGCATAAAGCATAATTTATATAATATATATCAAAATCTTGGTTATTATATTGAACATTTCTAATAATTTTAGATTTTTTCGACGTATATACGCAGAAAGTTTTGTTTTACTCATTTTTTTATTTATTGTGGAAACATTTGTATTACTATATGTGACCTCAAGCGCAAAGGGGACACAAGTCGGAAAACAACTTTTCGAGTTATGGACAAAAATGTGAATTTTGGACGAAAAATTGAAAAATCGGTTTTCAGCGGATTCTGTTGGTTTAACATATCTACTATACGATGACGAAGTCACATATCGAAATTCGATCGGAAAGTGGTAGAAATATTGAATTTTGATGATTTTTTTAATGAAAATTTTTTCTCACTATTTTTGTAAATTTTTTAGTCCTTACAAAATTTTTATATTTGTAATTTTGAAGAAAATTTCTCAATTATAATTGAAGATGTTTATTTCAACTTAATTGTAATCATTTTTGATATTTTTGTCGAATAAAAGAAAATTAAAACATGAACAAACACATAGCGATTTTTGTTCTTTTAACTTTAACCTCGTTTTTCTCAAAACTTACTTTTTGAATACTCAAAACTTAAAGGCTTATAAAATAATGAATTTTAGAGGTAGCTGGCTCGTTCTGGTCTCATTCGAACGAGCATGGTCTCCACTTCTCAAAAACGTGAAGAACTCGATTTCAAAAATCCCGACTTGTGGTACCTTTGCGCTTGAGAGGTCACATATTCATTGTTATTCATTCAAAAATCTCAATTATTTTATTTTTCAATTTTTTTATCTCATGTTTCCATAATTATTAAGTACCTCTACCGCTTTACCTATCTATATCAATATTATCTCGCATATTGAAAGCTTTCCTCTTATTAGAGCAACATTTTAAATATAACTCTATATGAAAATCTTATCGCTATTGTCACGGAGTTCTTGTGAACTATTTTTTCAGTTTTTGTATTCTATTTTCAGATAAATTTGTATCAATAAATGAAACTTCTCTACTTCAAAATTGAAATTGATAAAATATAGTAAACGCATTCTTGAGCGGAAAATTCAGCTCCATTTAAAAATGCATTATTTGATAATTGTCGTAATTTGTCTCGTAAAATATAATTTCCTCATTTTACTTCGTTAACAATATTATCATTAGTATCCTTTTCATATTTTATAATATTTCGAACGGTAAAAATTGCAAATATGCGTAATTACGTAATGGTTGAAGTTGAGCTATGAACAGCATTATAGCAAAAACCCTATTGCTCAGGCCCATTGGACCTCTCTTGTTCGTTTTTGTATTTATTGTTTTTTTTTTTGTTTATTTTTGCTGTTATGCTTTTGCCATTATTGCTTTTTTGCTTTTATTACTGTTATTCTTTTTGCTGTTGGTGCTGTTTTCTTTTGTTGTTTTTATTTTTTGCGTTTACTGTTGCTTTTTTTCTATGTTATTTTCTCTTTTTTCATTATTTTGCTTTTTTTTCTTACTCAGTACGCTGTAGTAATAATAATGGTAATCCTCTTCTCGTACAGCGCCAACGCGGAGAGGGTCAATTAAAGATTTGTAGAAGCTGTCGCGTAATGACGATCAATTCAGTTAAATTCGAATTATCATTTATATGGAACTTGGTTTACCTCGTCTTAAGGAAAACTAAAATCAGAGTTAATCGTAGCAACTGGAATGGTCGCGGAACTCGCCAATTTCTGCGCCTCGTCGGTGTCCTTTGAGGTTCTCACGACGTCGTAATGTACAGAAAGGAAAACCTGTTTTGTCCAGGCGGCGCCTTTTTATATTGTATATTGGAGCCGATGGATTTTGGAATTCGTCGAAGAAAAATAGAGGTTAAAAATTCATCGTCTTAATTAGTGACTTGTTAAACGATCTCGAAAATCGTGCAGTCGTTCGTCATGAATCTGTTAATTGAACAAAAAGACCCGCTAACTCGGTATACAAAGCGTTTAACGTGGTCTGTCTCTCTCACGAAACTGGTTTATATTCTTACGATTTGTTTATATTGTATGTTGTTTAAATGCTTCGGTAACGAATGTAGTATTTTTCTACGCTTAAAATGGAAGTGTTTTACAAAAACCTTAATTACGGTATTGGGAGTGTTGGAGGAATCCCTCAGTGGTTTGAAATTATTGAGAAATTCACGAAGGCTGAGTAGCACGCTATGAGAGTTCAGAGTTACGCGATCAAGTCGGCGAACATATGTTTCCTTTAGAGCCGGTTAATTATGTGAACGTCCCAACAGGTGCATAATTGCAATGATAATGGTATGCGGTCGGCTGATGCGAACGTGGTCGCTGTGTTGCCAGCTCGTGTATTCGGCGGTTCAACCGATCGCCTTGTAGTCCGTTGAATTGAAGTATAAAAGGGTTAATAAACGGAATTTCTTCTAAATTAATTGGTTGGTCGTATGACACACGTGGCGTTCAATTGGTAATAAGACCGTTGGCTTTGGACTTCCAGTTTTCGATAGAGGAAAATTACAAATGTGAAGTAGTCGTAAGCGGTTGGTTTCAAACGTTAATCCCGAAATAAACGTGCATCGAAGCTTCGAAGATAACGATCGGACGTTATCGTGGAGTTATCTCGTTCGAAATACAATCGAACCATCATTTGTCAATTTCTTCTAAAAAGATACCGGACAGAACGAGTATTAATTGAACTAATATACATGCTCGATAATCCGAACATATCCATCAATTTTCAAATCGCCCTCGAAAAGTAAATACGTCTGATCCAATACGAAGAGTCGAACATGCAAGATATCATCTACAAGCGGTTAAGGTCGCGAATAAGGCGAATTTAAGTGATTGAAAATGGTTCTAACGATTGGAAAAGTAAAGCTCGTAAAATATTTAACGATTGTCTCCATATCGATGTGGAAGCACCGAACGTGATTACAAGAACAATACGGCAGTTGGTGGAAGGCGAACTTGCAGGAAGGTTTATAGTACTACTGCGTGATTATTTAATAAGTAATTGTGTTGTCTTATTCGTCGTGGTCTTGCATATACAACCGGTGTACGTAGGTATAAAAAAAAGAGCATTAAACGGAGGACGGATTCTCTTTTTATCGACGGTTCCTATGTTGATTGCGAAATACTGAGTTAAGATTTATATTACACACGGGAAAGACCACACCAGTATCCCTATTATATATTGGATGGTCTCAGCTCTCAAGGTTCGTTGGTATGCTTACGGTACGAAACGCTGATCTCCTGTGTGCCCCCTCGATGCGCTGGTTCTCTCGTTTCCATACTGCGGTGTACTCGGTAATGACGATATCCGTTCCATTTATTGTTTATCCCTTGGTGAAAAAAGCAGTGGGATTTTGTTAGCGGTGATCTACGTGTAGGCTGTTTATCGGCTGGTGTTATCTGTACTTCGGTGGGTTTCGATGGCATGGCGAACGCGTGTAAAATATTTGTAAAAATATGTCGGAAATTCGCGCCCATCCATTATAGAAGGCATGACACAGCTCATCTGTGGCGCGAATTCGCCAAACGTACGAAATGTATCGAAGAATAAGACATTCGATGGCAGCGATGTATCGTTATACGTGCCTGCAATATAAGATTTCGATGTAGATGTCCGTTAATTTGGAATAAAACGACGATCCAGTCGAAGGTTACGTTGGATGCGGCGACGATGTAGAAACGAGTGTGGTGAATTGGTGTACACGCACACAATGTGTACGCACTTGGGACTGGTTTCGTTTTTTTTTTCACCTCTTTTTTTTTCGTAATGAAACAGAAGGCTATTGTAGTTTAGGCAGCGAGAAACAACACCAAACAGGTGCCGGTGGATCCATCAACGAGATCGGCGCGCTCGTATATGGCCCGTGTCATGAACCGTGAGTCATACTCTATATTCGGTTAGCCGATGTAACCAAGTGAGAAAGGATATTCGCTGCATGGGCATACCTACACATGAAGAGAAATTAAGAATTTTTAACAATCTGGGCTATTTAAAAGATATCAAATATTCGGAATTACGATGAAGACCTTAATACCATGTTGGCACTCACAATGTATTTATGGTTGAAAATTCACATTTTTTTCAAGTGTGTTGAAAATCGCAAATTATTTTAAAATGTCAGGAATTCTTCACATATTCAAAAAAAAATTCTTTCAAAAAATAAGAAAAATTAAGATGGAAATAAAATTTTAAAAAGACCAGTATGCATCTATTTATGATCATATTGATGATACATTTGCATTTGTATCTATTATAGAGATGAACTACTCGTTGAAAAAATTTATCAATTAATATCAGTATTTAATAGCTGGTGCAATAGGAACTGTACACGTGTTTGTGACCCTGACGCTGGTAAACTAGAAAGATGGGATTGGAACTTCGTACAGGAAAATTTTAATTTATGTAATACAATACCCCTTTCGTATTTGATCAACATGACTGTGAAGTGAAACACTTGGAAATTCTGTCAAGTAAATTAGTAAATATTCAATTTGATCCTGGTATTTTCTTTTCCTACACCTAATTTTATGATGTTTCTCAGTCTTGACCATTTTATTTTACGTGTTCCCTGATCCGCGTGGGCCTGCTATTTCTCAAATGATTCGATGTTGTCAAACTGTGTGGTTCGTGCGATAATAAATTCAGTTTGGTCATGGTATTCCTCAAGTAGAGTTCATTTTTTGTTTTTTATTGTGCTCATAGGCAAATAATTTCATGTTCTGAAATACTTGTTATTGATGATTTTTGTGATGTATAACTCTGTGTAATCCGAGCAATTTAGTTAGTTTGAAAGTGATTGGTAACTCTTTATTTGAAAAAACCTCAGGAAAATACTTTAATTAGATTAGAAAAGAAGTTAGTGAGATTATTAAAAATTATATTAAAATGAAAATAATTTGAAAAAAAAAAAACTAATTGTGTCAAAATGAAACAAAAAATTGAAATTTTGTCAGAATTTGAAGAAAAATGTTGTTGTAACAAAAATATGTTCAAACTGAAACAAAGATGATTTAGAATCATGAAAAAAATTATGTAAAATATTTCATTAAAATTGGGAGAAAAACATCTAATTTGAAATGCAAACCTATCGGAAGTAAGATTATATTGAAAAAATGAAAAGTTGTTTGAAAATAAAAAAGATATAGGGTAAGTGTACCAATTAGTTGATATGCTGCAAATAATTGACACCAACACGTTTTTCTTCAAAATAAAGTTTTTTGTTAATTTTGGTCCATTATTACCAATTATTTTAAATAAATTTGTATTTGTTACAATTTTAGCAATTTATTATTTATTGAACATGAATCGTTGGGGTGTAAAATAATTGGTACAAGGGGGTGCAAAATAACTGGTGTTAGGGTGTCAAATAATTGGGACATCTCACTTTTTCACTTTGGGGGGTTCTTAGCGCGGTTACCAATGAGGGTAGATTCGAATGTAAATAGGTCAAAGTATTCCCTAAATGATGTAGTTTCATATGCTATATTCAGATTTTTGCTACCATTCATAGTTTGGGGGAAATATTGGAAAACGTGTAAAAAAATCCTTAAGGGTGTCAATAATTGGTGCACTTACCTAGTAATAAAATTTGAAAACATGAAAATAAAATTCATAATGTCAAAATTTAACAGTTGTTGAAAAAAAAAAAAAACTATTGCGGAAATAAATTATATTTCAGTTTTTGGAAAACTGAAAATAAAAAAATAATAAAAAAATTTGTTATTTCATTTGACTGCATAGATATGAATTGAGCGTTTCATAGGAAAAATTTCTGTGGACGTAAGTAAGCTCTGATAAGACTAAAACGTATCAGCGCATGCGCGAATTTTCATTATCTGGATATTCGATTATAAATGGCTAGGAAAACTTGTGTTAGATGCTCAGTCCATATCTATATATCAGGGCCAAAAAGAAGAGTGGGGCAAAGGGGACATTTGCCCTTGGGACGGAATTCAACATGGAGCCCCAGAAAGTCCTAGGAAAAAAGATAAGAAGAAGGGGGTGGAAACCCTGTTTGATGCGCTTATCTGCAGAACTTTCACAAAAGATAAAAAATACATATCCGCACCTGATGATGGCATTATGCCGAAACATGTCGTGTATAATTTTTATGTAATTTCTTAAATATACAGTAGTATTGTCGGCTTTTTCGTAACAGTGATAGTCTTTTTATTAAATATGCAAGCCGCAAACAGTGACACTTATTACAACAATAAAAAATACAAATAATGATTGAATGGTATCTTCAACAAAAATTGGATATTCATAATATTGTTTATGAAAGTATTCAAAAACTCCTGTAAATTGCTTTAAAAATCATAAAAAAAATTTCCGGGACCCGGACCCCCACCCTCTGTTAACATAGGGGCTCTATCCTTGAATGTTTGCCGCGGGTAGACTTTTTCTCTTTGCAGCCTTGTTACATATGTAGGCAAAGTTTGTTTCATAGTAAAATAAGATGGTGTATACAGTAGCTACAAAATTTATCATGTCAACTTTTTTCTTGTATTATGTATTTTGCGATTTGTTGTTGTTATGTACTAGTGCCCTTTTTTCGCCTCTCATGTATATTCAAAATTCGTGAAATAATTCATTTGACATAAAAAATTGAAATAATTTAATTCCTGTATGTCCATTAAAACACAATTATTTTTCTTAATGCAAAAAATTTTATGCCCATAAATTAGTCGTGTTCTCTTCTTTTGGTAATCTGTATCGAGCAACGAGAAAAGTGGCTGTTTAATTTTTTTTTTTTTTTTTATATATATAGTTGTGAACTGAACTGTGAAATTTTCTGGTTCAAGTTTTCCAAAAAAAACCTAAATATTGGGCATACTTGACTATAGTTTGCAACACTGTACTTCCAATGTATATTCGTTTCATTGAAAACTAAACTGAATTTTTTTTCTCGCTTCGCTACGAAGATCCCTTTCGTGGTACCGACACGATGTGTGGTCAACGATTACTTCATCCTGACCTCTATAACGGATCGAATTAACATGTCGGTTGAGACGAGAGCCAGAGGAAAAAGAAGAATTCAATTACATCGAAGAATTTATTCCTAGTTAACGAATCCCGAACATATTTACAAGCGCGTGTTGTATATTACCGTATATTATGTAGGACCGGCAATAGGAAAATTTTAATTATAATCGAAACGTACACGTGTACGCCCAACGAATGGATTTCGCATTGCAGTAGAGTTACGAGAAGGAAGGCAACTCCCTAGACGATTGGAAATGGAAACGCGGAGCCGTCCGAAACGTAGATTACATGTCTTATTCGTTATTCGAGCGAATGGCACGTCTTAAATTTACCACGAGTAGGCTATTACCCATTTGAAAAAGCTTCACAGTGGATCAACGAAGTCAACGAATTGATGTAGGGATCGTTTAACGAACTCGAAGTGAGAAACATCACCACGTGTTCGGGAAAGACGAATTTCCCGGTTGTTGGCGCGTTAACTAGTACAGCAAGGTCGTCGGTACTTGCGGATGTAGTGTTTTTGCGCGACGTGAGATGATGTCCCTCTGGGAGTGATTTCGTCATAGACCTATAGCCGAAAAAGAATCGAGTAATTGTGTCGTAATAGGAACGCAGGAATTATATAATGCGATTATATCGATATTCGATAATCGCTATAGCATACTTTTCTTTCTTCGCATCAAGTATGGAGCTGTGGACGCGTCGTAGGTGTCGAAAAGAACCGATGACCTTGACAGAAGGTCGGTATAGTCTTCCGCGAGCGCTTTTGCGGCCGTGTCCACGTATGTACGAATGTGAAAAAGGTAAATCAGACGAAATATATGATTTACCAGCTTTACTTCCTGAGTGCGAACAATAACGGCGGTCATTATGCGCGCTCGGCCGCTGGCACCAGCAAAGCGTGACTTATGGTTAGATTGGTTGTTTACGCGGTAACTAGCTTAATTATCGAATAAGAAGTACGGGTTTTAAATTGGCGAATTATTCGAAAAAGGTTGAATTTTTTTGGCCGGCGCGCCGCTGTAGCGTGATTAGTCCGAACATGCAATCGGTGCGGGTAATTTATGGTTGGCTCGTCGAATAAGTGCAACAGGGTGATGTGGTTATTACATCGAACAATGGTTCGGCCAAATAGCGTGTTAACCCTTGGCTGTTAGCTCAGTACTGTTTGCAGCGCGGTTTTCTCGTGTACGTGGGGTAGTGCAAAGGCTGAAGTATGTGGAATTTGGAATGCAATATTTTCGTAACGTGTATGTAAATTTTTCCACGAGCTTGTGTAAGCTTAGCACGGTTATAATAATCGATATGGAAGTTACGCTTTGGCGCCTTATCGATGTACGATGGAATTACGAAATAGCGATCGTCATTCGGCCGATAGCATTTACGCGGGTAGATATTTGATGTGAATAAGTCGCCTACGAATGGCCACGAAGTCGCACAATCGCGATTGAAATCCGCTCTCGTATGCCGATAAATAGAGGCGGCGGCGCGGTGCGTACATATAGGCCAATAGGTGTGTTATGGTACAACGGCGCAGATTTGTACAACAATAATTTATTACTGTTATAATGATTTATTTAACATTATTATCGCGAACGCCCTTTGCCCTGTTATTGTGATTTTTCCTCTTTAAACATGAGCTATTCATATTGAAATATTTTTCCCTACGAGATGCCACACACGCGGTCGCTCAGCGTGTAAGGCTTAATCGAAAATTCGACGAGTTAGGGCTAGGTAAAATTTTCTCGACGAATTTACGCACTAAACTGGTCGTACTGGCGCTGGCAGTGGATATTAAAGAATGCGGTAGAATATTCGTTTTGTTGGTTCTGCGTGTGCAGTGTATACCATTGGCATGTGAGAAAAAGGTACCGACATGGCGTGTGTATTACATGTATGTCTTATTTATCCGCGACGAACTACAGAGCACGTTAGTGTAGGCTATTATTAGATAGGTTATTATCAGTAGTAGAATAAACTTACGCGTTCAATTCCCGATAAACAATTACGATTTACGTTTTAACTTGGTATAAAAAACAGAAGTTCTCTTGTCTTTTTAGAACGTCGTTTGTGTAAATGTTTCATCAGATTTGCGCCAGCTCGATATGGCTGTACTAGACGTTATTTGTATTATTAATCTTTTATTTGCTTTTTTTGGTTGCAGGTAAGTTTCACAATGTTATACGTTGGCATTTAATTCAATATGGAATGGAGTCCTGGAAATACGCCAGTGGTGTCTGCTGTCTAGGTATTTGCCACTTTGAGGGACTGGAAGGAACGTTGCTAATCTGTGTAGCTTGTTAATAACGATTTCAAATTTGAAATCTTTTTAGAGCCTTGATGAAAAATATAAAACATGTTAAAAATAATTTCAACTTTTGAGATTTAAATATACCTGCCAACAATGTCGATATCAACATTGTACTTGACAAACAAGCAGGAATCATATTTTGAACTTTCAGTTGGTTAGGAAAAGTGAAACGTTCATAGCGAAGCTATTTTTGGAGGGCAATACGTAATTTTAATTGTTTTAGAACTTTAATCAATTTGCTTTTATTTCGTTGTTTATATTCTTGATTTCATGTCGAGTCTACAATCGACATGTCATTGGAAATTTCTATTACCGACATTTTCATAGAATTTCACATTGACACATTATAGACAACTTTTATGTGGAAATAATTATTTTTTGAAAAATAGAAGCCATATCCTATTATTTAAAAAAAATCTACGATCAAGAATGGGGGAAGAGGGTGAGACCGCATCAACCAACGTCTTATGAAGGGCTGTATTATGACATTGAATTTCCCACTATGGACTCTTCGTGAAACGAAGTCTTTCTTCTTCCATCCCCCCCTCCCCCACTTGAAAGCATAAAACCATACCAAACAAAACTGAAAAAAAATTTGCTATTAACTATGGTTATTTTTTATCTATAAGGTAACTAATTCAATAAAGAAATAAGCAGCCATGCTGTATTATTGGAGCTGAATTTTTAGTTGTGCTTGTTCAGGTTTTCGAAACACCCAGTATAGTCCACCCAGAAAAGTATGAGCTAAATTATGCATATTACCTAAACAAAAGACAGCTCATGCTGTTCCAGATGGACTATACCAAGCATGAAAACCCCTACCTTATTCCTTCCAAAAGCACTTGAAATGTTAAATTTAGAATAAACGTGGTATTTCTTGCCACGCAATAATCATTAGAACTCATATTTTACAAATTATACCAACTTGAACGTCCTCAAGTTTTCCTCAAATTTCGACTATGCGCCATTTTGGATACATTTGGACCCAAATTTTAGAGGCCATATTTTGGTCATCAATCAACCCTGCATGTAATTTTTGACCGTTCTAGATCGGTTTGGTGAGGAGAATTTCATGACTTAAAACTTCCTCAAAAAGATGTTTTTTGCTCCAACCCTCCTCCAAATGCGCATAAGAAGCTGAAATTTGGTTCCGTTGGTGTTCGTGACTCACTCTTTCGTATGAGATCAAAAAGAAAAGTTTTGATTCATTTGCTCCCCTGCCAGACCCCCCTCAAAATTTGAATGATTTGCCATTTTGCGGCGTATCGAAAAAATTACAAAGCGCCTGTTTCGAATCTTTAAGGAGAATCTCTCACTAAATTTTGAGCGATTTTTATCAATCCGCCGGTGTTACGCGTAGTATAAAAAAAAATACATCAAAAAGTTGGATATTTGCCAGATGATTACTATAATCATCTGAAACGTAAAGATTAGGAGACCCCACTCCTCGACTCCTCCTTTCGAATTCATCTAGGCTATAATAGGTATCGTTTTTATTGGAAATTCAGCAAAAATAAATTTTATGATTTGTTACCATCAATATCTAACTTTTTAATGAAAAGTATTGAATGGAGGGAGGGGGGGTAATTGATCATTTTTTTTTTGGAATTTAAATTTAACAATGAGGAAAGGTAAAAATGAGCGATTGTTTCTAGAAAGTCTATCTTTCGTAATTGACCCTTAAGGCTATTCTATACTGCTCTATGAACAACAAATTTCAACCTAATGGTGAAAGTCACGTGACCGTTTTTAACCAATCACGTTTCGAATTTTGAACCCTGACCCGCTCCCATCCGAATTTAGATGCACTCTATCTCTGCCAATTTTCAAATTTTTTCAATTTTTTTTTTTGTTAAGTTGTTTGTAAATGAAAGACGAAGACGCATATGTGTCAAATTTTTAACTGATTGTTTCTAAAAGAAGTTATAGCACGCTCGAGATACGTTGGTTGCACCCTTCCTAAATAAAAAACTAATCAATTTTTCAAAATTGTCTCAACAGTCACGTCTTCTTTAAACATTTATGAATAAAACAAAACGAACCCGAACAATTCAACTTCAATATTCGCGAAGATATAGTGCATCTAAAGCACCCCTGAAATCTAGCTTTTCTGTTATCAGTTGTAAACAGAGAGAACAGCCTTAAGGCTGCGTGAAGCGGTACTCAAATATGTAAACAAATAAATAAATATAAATTAAAAGTGAGAAAATCAGGTATTATTTCCTTTCAACTGTTTCAACTTACGATATCGAATGTAAATTCTACAAAGGCTTTTGTAAACTAACTTGAGCTGCATTTTATAGATGATAAAAATTCAAAATCAAAATTTGAAAAAAAAAATTGTATCATCCAGATTATATTTAAGAAAATACACTTTTTTCATGTTGCATCCACTATACTGAAATTATTCCTATTTTCCTAATGGTTTTCAAAGATTTTAGAAATTTTAAAATTCTTTACGATATGCGAAAAGTTGTTGATATTTAAAAAAAATTTTCAACCAATTTTTTATCCATTATAATTTTTTTTTTAATTTTTAATATTTGACATATCATTCTTTGATAAAGTTCAGTAAAATTGATGACTATTATTTTTTAAATTAATTTTCTAATTTCAAATAAAAAATATTCTAAAAAATTAAGCGTGAAAACATTATTAGTCACAGTGTTGATGACCTTATTTTTCCACGTGTAGTATGAAACATTGTTTTCCAGTTTCATTCATTGTGATTCCATACCTCTCATGAAGGGAGAAAAGGGAAGGTAATTCTTTTTTTTTGAAGATAGTAATATATAACCGAAAATTTATGAGACTACAGCTTGTTAGACAATGCCTTTGGTTGATGTGGTCTTACCTTCCTCCCTCCACTCTGTATGACGAAGTGGTAGGAATATTTTTATGGTCAAGAAATTTTACCGTGAAAAATTAAGTAGGGTATCCTAATTTGAATTTTTTTGATTTACTAAGTAAAAATCAAGATCTCCTAATTTCAAAATTTCGAAAAATCTCAATCCTCACAAATGGTCAAAAGTAGCTGTAATTTTGACCAAGGATTATTGAAATGATATACTTTTCAATAAAACTTACAGAGTGCAGTTACTTCCTTCGTCACAATTGTAATCAAAATATGGGAAGTTACTTTGAACATTTGAAGACAAGTTACGAAAACTGATGTAGAGTTAGATCTGAAACTATAGTCAGATGTTAGAGAAAACTCAGTAGAATCAGGTTAAGACTACAGTGGAGTTATGCGGATTGTTCAAGAGATGAAAAAGTTAGAAATCGTGTTTCAAGTGGTCCATCCTAATTAACAACCAGTGATTATCACATGCTCTCTTTTTTGATGATCGAACTCATTACCAGCCGGTAAGTGTGAGAGAACATCAGACATTCTTCACGATGATCAACTATCACTTTGAATGATGCTCGATTTGATTCCTATTAGATGAACGAGTTTGATTCAATAATAAAAACTTGTAATCAGTTATGAAAACATTGGTAACAAAATTTAAATTTGAAAACAGCGAGTTCGATAATTTAAAAATGAATATTCTAAGTGTATCTAATTATGAGTCCGGTTATATGTATTTAAAGAAGCTCTCTCGAGTCAGGTTCTAAATATAAGGGTTGAATGATAATGACAAAGAAGTGAGATTAAAGATAAGTTGAAAAGGTTGCTCTGCTAATTTCCCAATCTTTGATTATTACGTATAAAGAGAGCATAAAGATGGAGCGAAAATTAATGTGAAAAAATTATCGTGATCCCGTTTATTTTTGCGATGAATTGCAACCCTGCTATATTATTGGTAACGTGAAAGGAAGCAATAATGATGAACCGAAATCATTTGGTTTTGCGCAACGTACGAGGAGATTCCCATTTAACGTATATTTAAGCCTACAATTACGGACAGAGTTCCCGAAAAGTCGAGCCACTGTTACCTAAAATTACTCAGTATACGTTTCAAGCATATGGGTATGATTATAGCGGCGATTCGAACGAGCCATTAAAACGGTTGATTACTTTTCTAAATACTAAATAGTCGACTCCGGCAAACTTTCATAATTAAGATGGACACGAGAAAACGAGCCGCGTATAAAAATTCACTCCTCCTCGAGATTCACGTACGTTTAGCATTTTACAAAAACGATTAAGCGAAACCCAATATCGACTCGACTTTCGATTTTATTTCGCGCATACTCTACCTGCGTTCGAAAGTAAACAAACGAGTTGATCAAAATTCGGCGGTAGTAGCGGTCGCGATAGCGAAGATGTAATTACAGTGCGGCGGCGATCTTGTTATGGGGTAAATTGGGTAAAAGTTCGTCACACTGGCACGCATGAGAGAGGCGTGGATGAGACGAGCCTAAAGTACGCGTTTGTGATTTGCCTAACCTAGACTATTCGAAAACCAGATTCGGAAAGTATGTCGTTAACGGGCTACCAGATAGGGCCGGAATTTAACGAGTCTAACGGCGCGAGCTTTTGGATACGTGGTGCGAAAAACGATGAGATGAGGTAGCTGATGATGTAACGTGGGTATCTGCTGGAGCTCTCGTGTCGTGATGCGTTGAAGCGCGGAAGCGACGTCTTTGGTGTGCAAATAGAGCTGTCGAATTAGACGTCGAGTATTTTCACTTGTATTAAGGTATATTCGTGTTACGGATATACTCGTAAGAGTATTATAGGGCACTTGGGTATAGGTTGCGACATGTGGACGTTGGCGCGTTCTTTTTGTCCAACTACACCGCTCGTTTCGAGTGACACTTGAGATGGCGGATGGCTATCGGATCCTTTGGCCAGATGAGAATGTTACGACGACGAAGACGCGAATAATAGAGTCGTGCATTGTATTAACGTTATCTAACATCGGTTGCGGTTCGAACGGACGAAATGTTCGCATTGGTATTTACACAAGCCGTTGGTTTTCTCCTACTTTTCTTTGTAAAGCTCAACGCGTCTTATGTAATTATCGAACCTCCGTATAAATTACCATTTCGTCAGTTGTCCAACTCGAATGCATCCGAACGATGCGAAAATGCTCGTGATTCGTGGTCTGTGTGGTCTTCGTGCAAATTACGTCCGTTTAGTTTTGTTTTTCTTCGGTCGCCACCGCTACCGTCAATTTGATCGGGGTCTTTCTTCGTTTTCGTGACGTATTAAATAGATTTTCCATTTTTTTTCTCTTTTCCTAAGCACCGCGTAACGGAAAGTGAAATGTAAGGTTGAATTGATTGCGGATTGCGTGCCAAGAGCAGAGGTCGCAGGTGGGTAGCGATTTCGCGATCACCGACGACGTCTTTATTTCGTAGAAAAGACGGTACTCGGCGCCTTATGCCTTGTCCATCGTCCTAGTACCTATTAGGAGGTTCATTGTGTACATAAAACACCTACACGTGGCTCGTTACGTCGTTAGGTGTTCTCGGTTCGTGGTCAGCTGTAGCATAGGTGGTAATGAATCTTCGTAGCCTCTTTGTCGTAACACCTACATAATTTGTCGGATACGAGTATAACGGAAGTCTTAAATCCGGCGATTCCAGTTTACGTTGGAATGCAGTCGCCGAGTAATTTTTTCCCTACTCGAATGTTATAACGGCGGCGAAAAATTTGCATCTTCTAAGTCGCGGGCTTCCAGTTCAACGTATTCGCGGACTGAGAAAGAGTTACGTTCGGATCGTAAAAATAAACCTGTAGCTGTCTCATCTGGTAATCTCATGCGAGGAATGAAACCAATGCTATACCCTACTTCGAGCCGCACATCATGCCGAAAATATTCATCTTTATTCAAGGCCAAATGCAACCGAAAAAATGCTACGACCAGACAGGCGGCGGCGGTTCATTACCATAAATTTGCAAGTAATTACATGGCGATTGTACGCATATCTAAACACATATTCTTCGATGTATCGACTATGCGCAGTTTTTATGGCCAGTGACACCCATCTCGATAACTCGCTCGATGTGTCCGATATTCATGCAGTAGCGCCTGTAGCTACAGTAAACTTTCTATGCTACATCGTTGCGATGTTATTAAGCTGTGAGGCAGTGCTACCGTCTTGGGCGAAATTGTTTACTTTGGGAGACGCGCCTGCGCCATTTACATTGTGGACATTGTATGCTTTTCTGAATTCATTCGCTCGTATCACTTTCTAACTATGTCTACAAGGTGTATTTATCAATGGTCATTGTTGAGTGAACTCTAAATACCTATTTTGCATGTTTTGAAAAATCATTCGTATAGGTAGAATGAAAGTTTCGCGAGGTGTTGCAAAGGAAACTTCTCAAGTTTTGTTTCCTCCAAAACGTAATAGAATGTTTACATTTAATTTCCTCCTACGTCTTGCCAAGTATTGCAATAAGTACAAAGAATTGTGATGAGGTGAGTGTAATGTAAAGTGGTAGGAAATTTGGATTCAATTCCTATCGAACGAAGAAGTCAATTTATTAGGAACGATCAAATAGCGTAAGCAGCAATGCCATTTTTCTGGGGCTGAATTTTTTTTTTGAGGAAAACATTTTCAACCTTGAAGGTGATGCTGTTAATATGTTTACTTATACATTCACTACCTTAGCTGAAAACGCTATCTACCTTCTCCAAAGCAGCCATAAGTTTAATTTACTCTATGTAAAGGCCCGTCTATATTGGCTGTTAATTTTTGCTGAGCATTATTTTGGAAATAATTTTAAAACTGGCGTTTAATTTTTTTTTTTTTTTTTTTAAGAAAAATTATTTTTAATTATTTTTTTAATCATTTTTTACTTTTTCAGCGTGTTATAATTTTTACTTTTTTTTATGTCGAGAAAATACATTTTCAAAATGGACTCGTATGTTCATTTGTATTACAGTATCAGGCTGTAAACTACTATAAATGTATTTCCTTTTATGGTTAACATTTTGACCATATAGTACATGAACCCTTCGACCATGTAGTATGGTCTGATTAACCTTACCTGATTCCAATAGCTAAAACGACACCAATATGTATAATTAAAACGCGCCAAGAAGTAATATTGCGCATGCGCCAAGTAGTAATCACTGTGACGCTCGATAATTTATCGCAAATATTCCAACTAACCACATCAACAATCATATCATCATAATTCATTATCAGTCTTGTTGTATTCCTTTGCTTTCGTGATTTCGCGCTTGCGCAGAATGAATTCTCGTCGCACTTTGGTTACGCATATAAGGGCTGTGTTCGTAACATTGGTTTGTTATTTTAATATTTCCCCATACCACACACCCCCTCCTCCCAACTACAAAAGAACAAACCTGAAAATTTGGTTACTTTTGTGGCACTTTTTAGTCGACTTTTTAATGAAAAACTAAGCTATTACAGCGTACTTGATTTGAGAAGGATAGGAACGGGGAGGGGGAGGAGAGACTACGTTTCAGACCATTTGTAATAGATTCAACGCTTTCTGTTGCGATGCATATGCGTATATACACCGTGTCCAACTGATCTAGTTTTATGATGATTAATTGTATTTCTTTTAGTTCCATGATTTCCGACCATAATTGTTAGAAGTAGGCATCTTTCTGAACTTTTGAAGGTTCTTTCCATTTAATTTGGCAACACTGATAACAGGTGAAAGTGATTCAATGTAATGAATAACATGCGAAAGAATTGATTAAAATACAAAATTACTCTCCATCAGTTCAAGAATTGTTCATTATCACCAAACAAAATCAAAGGAATTGAAATAATTGATTGTTTTTTTTTTCAATAAAGGGAATTTGGTGCTCAGGAGTACTAAGATCAGTTGGGCACAGTGTATATATATTTCTTAGTCAGCTACATAAAACATGAAGTAGATACGAATATAAATCGTTGAAAATTCGAAGAGAGCATTGTCTCTTATTTCAGATTCTTGAATCGACTCAAAATAGAGTTTTACTCAAATTTTGAGTTGACATGGAGAATACTTATAAGGCTCAAAGTTTGCTATTATGGATTGATATGACCGAGCGAGTTCAGATACCAAAATATCGCAATTTGTGTCTCCTGAGTTTAGTTTGAGAAGAGTTAGAACGAATAATGGGTTTGTTGAGGGTATTTTGAGTTATAAAATTGATGAATCGTCTCTATCTCTCCTCTACTTGCGGATAGAAAGTTGAAACATCTCATGTGAATTTGGTTTCGAACTATAGTGTGGACCACTTGAATTTGATTCCAACTGAGGATATGGAGTATACTGTATCACAGAATGAACTCCCCAGGTGATTTTGGAGGGAAGTAGGGAAGGGATATTGTCCTTAAAATGTGGTGAAAGTAAATGAAGGGTGAAGAATGTTTCGTTATGGTGTCATATCATCGAATTTCAACTTCCCAATGAAAACAATATTATTTTAGGATATTTTCTTGAGTTTTTTCAATTTCGTGTTTATTGTTTTATTTTTGAACATTTAAAAAATTTTTTAATTTATAACAAGTCAGTATTCTCTGTTTTTAGATAGATAGACGCTTTTTCTTTTGGTTACTTTTTATGGAAAATGTATCTTTTATAGCGAAGTAGGGGAGAGAGTTTTATCGGAATATTTTTGCTAAAATTTTCCAAAATACCACTTAGTTGCTACAAACATAGTGGACACTGATCATTCAACATAATGGTGAAATTCTGAAGCTGGAGAAGCGAAGGAGAAGAACATATAGAAAATATTTTCTATTTGCCCACTATCCAAGACGCAATTAAACGATTCTACGTCGTAATGAGGAAATGAGCTGCATTGCACGAACGTAAAAGAGGAGCACGACTTAGCCGTAAGGGTGCAAGAAAACCGTGTTTTTTTTTTTTTTTTCGAAATGCTCATCTATGAAATCTCGACCAGATAACCCAGACCCTGAATTATTTCGCCAAGTTCATAGGTTGAAATTTCACGATAATCGCGACTCGGGGCCAAATTGTAGCCACTTCGAGTCGGCTTCTCGAATCGATCGTGTGTACTAGACGGTAAAAACTAAGAAGAAATGAAGGAGACGAGTAAAGGGCGCGCGGCTCGGCGTCGATTAGCGTACTAACGTCCACGTTGCGGAGATGATAGTTATCTAGAAAATGGGTTCGTTTTTATATCGGTAGTCACGAATTATCGGAATTAGTTTTTAATAACGTCCGTTTATAGTTGATTGTTTCGGACTGGGGAGATGGCGATGGTTATTCGAACGTTGTTGGGAATACGCAAAGCTCGATAACATCATTACGGAAGATTATGTAAGGCGAAGACGATTTGAAAAGTGAAATTTCCATTTACATTGTTTTACGAATTTTCATTTCATTCAACACGCCATAAAAGCATCGAGTGACATGTTACTCAGTGTGACCCAGAATTTCGAGGTTATATGTACCAGGAGCGAATATTCGAGTCGACGAATTCAAATAAACGTATGTTACGGTGGAGGAAAATTCGCACAATTTCCACCGCTTTCTATTTGCCTGCTCGTATACCGAGTGTCACGGACGTGCGAGACGTACATGGAGAAATGCGCGATTCCATGTTGGCATTTTAAGTATGGGCATGTGACGTAAGATGGGTAGACAGCGCGGTTGCCTCGGCGTATTAAGCACCACCCGCTATCCGGTTCGTCAGCGATTTATTTTTAAAATTTTGCCGACGACGGAAATGAAACGGCCCCGGTATGGGATATCCGTGGTGGTTATTTTAAGAGGAGCTACGTGAATTTAGTATGCGAATCGCGCCGCTTTTGGACGACGTAACGGGTTTTTCGTAGAATGATTTTCAGTCGTAGTTGAGAAGTTTCGGTGTGGTCGACCGGAAAGATTATTTTACCAGTTATTGAGGATGGAAAAGTTGATTTTTAGAGTGACCTATCTACTTTTTTTCATCGCTCTTCGTTAAAGGATTTTTAACGAGATAATTGGGTGTTGAGTGTTTATCCGGAATAATTCGTTAGATAGACAAATAAAAATATTTTTTTCATGTGGTCGACGTAATTCTACATTTATTTCAATTTTATTTCATTCATCGTTAACCTTTGATCTTGAACGTGAGGATTTTATCAGTAACCGATACGAAATAATTGATTAATTGGGCCATCTTGGAAACATTTCTTTGGTTTTTTGTGGGTTTTTAGATGAGTTTTTAGTCAAAACGATAGCTATTACAATTTACCTGATGTGTGAAAGAGTGCTGTAGGAAGGAGTCTCCAATTTCAAACCTTTGAATTTCAAATTTTTTTATGCGTATCCCCCTCCTCCCACTAGTTGTGACATAAGAAATTGGGGATACCCAACAAAATCACAAAAATAACTTTTTTTGATAATGGTGCACAATAGGGTGGATCGATTTTCACTTTTTTTTGAAAAATTGAGTATGCACCTAGTTCAGTAGTTGCAAAATGATCCCAAAAGAATGTGAAAAAAATTTCAGTCCTCTAGGTTAATATTTACCCTTCCCATAATTGAGTCAAAGTTTGCAAATAAGCAAAATTTTTTTAAAAAAATTTAAAAAAATTATGTTGGACGTATTTAAATTTTTTGGGGGTTTAAGCATCATGTTTTGCCTTCCCAACTTCGAAAAATAAATAAAATGCCAATTTTTCCTCTATCCAGGGGTTCCAAAAATACCTATGCTATGTGCTAAAATACCCTATTTTACCTGTTTTTCCATTTTATTTAGTATCATTTATTTGCTAATAATTAATTAAATATTGTGTAAGAGGTAAGTAGCTGAGTACAATCATAAGGTATTCTTTAGTCTTTATGCTCAAACAATATAAATGTAGTGGTGCATTTTCATTATTAGGGGGTCCCAAAAATAGTCATTATATGAGTATAATTACAATTTACTATTTCAAGCTACCTAAGAATTATTCATACTTACAATATTCAATGATTCAATTTTTAAATAATTCCACAACTCTTTGCTTTATACCAGAACTCACCAAGCGTAGGTGGCTGTGCATCGAGGGTCTCCGGCCAGTCGGGTAGTAGGCAAGAATTTGTTGAATAATTCAAATTTTAAAATTGTTTTAAATGCGACATATGGCATCGCGTAGCGAAACACTTTTCTTGCGGCTTTCGCACACTCCATTTATTGGTTCATTTATTCACTCACCTAAATCAACTGCCCCCACGACATCTCGTTGTAGATTTAGACTGTAAAACGATTGGGAAGCTCCTTTCCATATGCCAAAATTTATCGGTCGTTCAATTTGAAACTATCGCAAGTTCGATAGAAATCAAAAATTTCTCTATTTCTGATCTCAGCACGCACTAAATATATTTATTGGAAATGGCATTGTCCGCAACTTTTAAAAGTTGAAGTATTCAACAAATTCTTGCCTACTACTCGACTGGCCGGAGGCCCTAGATGCACAGCCACCTACGCTTGGTGAGTTCTAGTATAAAGCAAAGAGTTGTGGAATTATTTAAAAATTGAATCATTGAATATTGTAAGTATGAATAATTCTTAGGTAGCTTGAAATAGTAAATTGTAATTATACTCATATAATGACTATTTTTGGGACTCCCTAATAATGAAAATGCACCACTACATTTATATTGTTTGAGCATAAAGACTAAAGAATACCTTACGATTATACTCAGCTACTTACCTCTTACACAATATTTAATTAATTATTAGCAAATAAATGATACTAAATAAAATGGAAAAACAGGTAAAATAGGGTATTTTAGCAAATAGCATAGGTATTTTTGGAAACCCTGGATAGAAGAAAAATTGGCATTTTATTTATTTTTCGAAGTTGGGAAGGCAAAACATGATGCTTAAACCCCCAAAAAATTTAAATACGTCCAACATAATTTTTTCAAATTTTTTGAAAAAATTTTGCTTATTTGCAAACTTTGACTCAATTATGGGAAGGGTAAATATTAACCTAGAGGACTGAAATTTTTTTCACATTCTTTTGGGATCATTTTGCAACTACTGAACTAGGGACATACTCAATTTTTCAAAAAAAAGTGAAAATCGACCCACCCTAGTGCACAACACTTGTACTAAATTATTTTTCTGGTAAATGTCCCCGATCCAAAAAGTTGTGCGCCGTCGTGTTTGTTTCAATGTCACAGAGAGGGAGAATCGATTCCTGGTTCTTCCTATGTGAAACTGGATCGACGTTCAACGCGCCAAATCATAAACGAATCAGTCTCCTTACACTTGTGAGAGAGACTAGAGAATTTTCATATTCCGAAAAAAGTGTTTAATAATTCGAATTTGGATTTCATCTACCCCGATTTTCATTTTTATATTGTGTCGCTTCAAGAATATCATTACGTCGAAGAAATAGATCGACACCAGCGTCGATAATTACAGTACAAGTTACGTAAGCTTTAATATATTAACATAGCGTAGGTCGTCGCCTTATTTTGGCGTGTCTTGTTATTTAATTAAATAAATTCGAGTTTGTGAACGACAATTGTCGTCTTAGTGTTTTACTTTTACTAGTAGGAACCCAGCGCCACAGTGGCGTTCGAATGGGTTCGTACTAACTTGCTCTTGGTGCGTTTTTGAAACCACCAAAAGTCACCTCTGCGTGGTGAGGCGGTTAGCCATGTGATCTTACTCCACATAATGTGGATGAAAATCCCTCAAAATTCGGTCGAAGATGTTCAAATGAATATTTAAATTCAAATATCAGCTTGCTAAATAGTCTTGGAGAGGCGAGTTGGAGAGAAAAAAGCATAAATTTTGTGTAAGATCTGTATGGAATTATAATAAGATCGCTTGAATTTGAGTCAAAATGGATTCGAAATGGCGGATCGTAAAAATTTGAGAAAAGCTTGAGAGGAGGTTCATATAACAGAAATTTGATAAATATGAGTTCATGTGACTCTGGTGGACAAGACATATTATGTGTCTTAGATTCAATTTATTGGATGTTTTTGAAGAGGATAGGTGGGGTTTTAAGCCTAACTAGTGATTTCTGGGTGCGGGCGCAAAGAAGGTTAACTACACTATCTGCAAATTTGAACAAGCCCCCGTTGAAAACCCAGCTTCTTTAATGCGTCTGACTGCTTACGTTTTTTTTTTCTTCGTCTTCGCTTCCATCGTAATGTGTGGACGTATACGAGTTACAAGGTTGAATTTTCGTTTCGTACGGTTACCGTGTACATAGGTTATCGACGGTGGCGTATATATCGATACTGCGAAGCCGGCTGGCTATTGTATGTTAATTAAGTTGTTCGATTATACCGGACGTTAGTAGTCAGTTAGTCACCGGTGCGGCGTTAAAATGTTTTCGATTATGTAAACTGTAATTTAACCCTGACCATGGTCGACCGAATAAACGATACTTCCTTTCGCAATACGAATAACATACCATACACGATTTCGGTGATGGAAATAAAGAGCTCGTAGTTGATTCACCTTTTACACCGATAAACAAATTACATTGGCGAAGAAAATTCACCTCTTAACCTAATTCCGAGACCTATTGAAGTGGATGAAAAGCAGCCAAAATATTCGTTTAAACGGACGAAAGAGGTGCGCGATAATTGGTTTTATACTAACAATATACACATCGAGCCGTGGCACGGTTCAACGTACCGGCCGAGCGCGTTGACGCGTCCTGTACAGCGAGATCTACTTTGAAATGCCAAGCCGGTGACTAGCAGCGAGTGCTACTAATTTAACTCTCGTGATTCTGTCTCGTAATATCTCATCATAACGGTATCCCATATAATTCATGTATACAATCCTTGACCATAAATTGATTAGAGAGAGTAGTCTCAACGGTGTTTATTAATAAATCACAACTCCTAACATATAGACTTGAAAAGGTGTAAGTTTTTCCACGAAAGAAAAAAAGACCTGTATAACATTTTTCCTTCTATAGTACGCGAGTGTTAGACGCGGCGACGCGTTTAATTAAATCGTGACGCGAAGTTTGAAGGTTAAAATCATTCTTGAGAGATTTTTAATAAGATTTAAGCCGCTTCGTGAAAACTGGTTTGGGTACAGACGATGTGTTTTATTGTTTAAATATTTTACAGGTAATTATGGATAAGTTTTCGATGGAAAAAAAAATTATTCGAATCGAACCGTATACGCGAGAATGCGACGTGAAATTCAACAGTTGGCGCGATTTTTTATTCTAAAATACATATACGTCAGGTAGCGTGGATCAGAAAGGCCATAAATTTATTTTTTTGATTCGTCGTAAACATGTAGAAAAGTTGTCTGTTTGTGACCTTAATGGTGTGCGAAAAATTTCGTGAAAAAGTGTTGAAAATTTTCCGTAGTTACGTGACCTTAAATGTTACTGGTTAGGAGTGTAGATGGAAGTCGAAAATCTCATTTTTTATTTTTTTTTTCATCACGAACCAGAAAACTTAAACAGCATGAATTTTTCAAAATTTTTTTGATGAAATGAGAAAAAAAATTGATTTTTTCAACGTATTTATGGTGAATTTTGAGATCCTAGTATACCAAAAAAAAAATACAAAATTTTGTTACGAAATTTTTCACACTTCATTAGGGTCACAGAAGGCACTTTCTCCAAGATTATCATTAACGATCTTAATCAGAATAGTTTTTTGGCCATTTTCGATCAAACGTTATGTTGGGGTCAGCCAAATATTGTATTTGTTTTTCATAGCAGTCCTCATAATTCATGGACGAATCTGTCGATATTGGGTCAACATTTTGAAAAATTTGAGAATTTCAATCAAAAAATAATTTTTAGATATTTTTTGCATTCAAAAAATAAATTTTGTTATTTAAAAACTGAAAAAATTCTAAATGCCATTTTTTTTAAATTGAGTGGTCTCAAACTTTAATAGTTTATTTATTTTTTTAATTATTACCTCGTATACAGTACTAAGGATAGAGGCGTTTAATCAGTAGTTCTTGGTTAAATAAGTGATACACTGTGTCAGGGGTGTAACTAAGGGGACGATGGGGAGGGGGAGCTTCCCCCCAGGTGTTTTGAAAAGTTGGGAAATTTATAATTGTTCAACGCTGAAATTGGGAACTTGAATTTACTCGAATATCATGTATAGCGCATAACCAGGGACGTAAACTTGACCACTTGCGCAGTATTATTATAGCTATTTTTACATTTTTTGAAGACTAAAAAAAAAAAAAAAAAAAAAAAAAAAAAAAAAAATCAAGAGTTGGTAAAATTTCATGGTATTAATTGGCAATTCTGGTTTTCTCCCCCCCCCCCTGAAGAATGTCCTCGGTACGCCCCTGCACTGTGTCCAAGTGATCTCTGCCCACACAAAATTTGCTCAAATTAAAAATATTTTTTGTTCCAAAAGTTGATCGGTAAAGTTGAAAATTGAAGTATGGAAGGCAGGGCCGCAGAGAGGAAAAGTGGGCCCGGGGCAAACACAAGAAGATAGGGCCTCTATGTTATTAAGGGGGTACTGGTCCCTGGAAATTTTTTATGATTTTTAAAAAGCAATTTATCGGAGTTTTTGAATACTTTCAACTTTCATAACAATAATGAACACTCCATTTTTTTGAGGAAAGCATTTATCTTATGTGAATGTTTTTAAGATATAATACAGCCATCGAGTTTTGAAAAATTGCAGCTTCACTTCACATCTAAAACATAAATAATAACAAAATCAATTCTGGCCCCATGTAAAATTCCGGGCCCGGGACAAAATGTCCCCTTTGTCCCCCCCCTCTTTGGCCCTGATGGAAGGTGATTAATCCTTTATTTAGATAATATTAATATACGATTAATTTTGTTTAATACATACTACATGAATAAGAAATAGTGACCCTGTGGGGGCGCTCGCGCGGTTAAATCATCTATTTTCACAAATATAAATTTTTGATGCGCTAAACTGATTTTGCTTTTGAATCCAGAATTTTGTAGCTAGTTTGAAAAAAATAAATAAATTTGTCAAAAAATCTTTTAGATCTCTTTTACACAGATATTCTCATCAAATTTGAGGAATTTGATTTTCTACACACTTGTCAAGAGTAATATGGCAACTTCTTTGCTCTAGCCGCGTCGATTTTTCGAAAGAACAAAGAAATTTGCGTACATTAGTATACAATTTTTTTTTTCTGTTCAAGTAATATTTTTAAGATCGAGGAACTGTAAATCCTTGGTTTCGAATAAAAAAATGAAAAAAAAGCGCATGGATAATTTTTTCAAATTTTGCTTAGAATTTTGCTCTTCATCGGTACAACCATTCCATTTGGGTGATTGAAAAACCACTCCTGCCCTGGGCTCAGTGGTGGTCCTATCTGACCCCGCTTGTTTTTTTTTTTACTTTATGAGAAACGCCGATCAAGTATACGAGTATGGTTAACCGCGACCAAATGATGCTCGTAAATAAATCGATCAGCTGGTGCTAGAGCGGCATACCACGTACCTACAATGGTACGCCCATACCTCGTGACGGTATATAATGGCGTAAATCGGCGCGTTTAATTTATCTGGGATTTTTATCTTGGCGGCGAACCGCTCCTATTAGTAGTATGCGGTCGTGTTTCAGCCTTAAACGTAGGTGATCACCGCGAGACCATTTGACAATGATTTTTTTCCTGTACGAGCTGGCCATTGTAGGCGTAAGCGTGCTGAGTTCGGGTATGCGGGCCCATGGACGCGAAGTAAATTAGAACTGAGAATTGGAGTGAATTTTGGCGGAAATTGGAACCGCGGATACGGGTTGGGGTATCGAATTATACCCCTGTATGGAATATGGACTATAAATTACGCGCTAAGGCGCTCCAATTGAAAAAGATTAACGTTCACGTCGAGAGAGGTACGAAGAAAGGAGCGGGACTATTAGCGTTTGGTATACCTTATGCTAGCTCGGAGTCGCGTACGTCGTAGGTATATGGACGCACACATACACGGTGAATCATACGCTCCATTTAATGCATAATTTAATTATGTTGGCGGGTGTTTTTATGCAAATTGGACATCAATATTACAAGGATGCAACATCACACCCATCTCATAATCCGAGCTCGTTTGTTGTTTGTACTCGGCGTTGGTTTTCTTTTATTCGTCGTCGTGTCGCCTCGGTAATAGAACGAGATCGCAGGAAAACATCACGCGTACGAGGAGAGACCGGCGAGAGCGAATTTTCAAAGGCGGCTTTTACCTTTTTTGGCGAATCTCCGCCGGTTTCATAATACAAGGTGAGTCAGAAATAACCGACATTAGTCCCCTTGATATATGGGTCACGATGTACGTATTTAGAAGTGTTATAATTGAATGAAACATGCGAGAGAAGAGGTTAATGCGCATGGTGGCAGGAATAAGAGGTTGCGAGTCTTCGCGAAAAACCCATTAGGCGGAAAATTCCGTGAACAGGTAACCTTGGAGTACTTTCTAAAACCTGAAATATGTCTCATGCGAATATGGGTTAGGTCGAGTTTTCCGACGCGACCGTACCAACCGACGAAATGTTATCTAATGCGGTAATTCGGTCGGTAACGCCGAAATGATTAATCGCTAGGTGTCCGGACGATTAATCATGTCCCATCGACGACGCGTTACCATTCCACTATTCGAACGAGTTATCGTTGTCTACAATGCTTTGAATAGATGAAGGAAATGTTTGAATATTCGTGTTAGTCATTCGTACAGAGATACCTTAACTCGTCTGGTTTCGAGAACGACTAATGCAGTCGGAGGGGATCCTTTCGTGACTTTTAAACGTAAAGTTTTTTAGAGTAATTAACAATTTTTGTTTGTTTTTTTTTGTTTCAGGTGAGTAAATTTATTTCAAGTCGAGTTTAAAGCGAGTATGAATATTTTCAAGTTGAAAGTACAATACATCTTGGATGGAGGTGTTTCCCAGACTCTCATTATGAAAAGTATTATAACCTCAAGTGTTTCTCTGTTTTCGAAAAAATTGTGGTAATCTGGAAGAACTCGGGTATTTTGTTTTCAAATAATTCTTCATTACTCGTGTATTCTGTATTGTGAGCAATTATGTTCATTTCATATTTTTTGTGAAATACTGTAGTTGGTAGTAGTGGGAGATCCTGTTGAAACTTTGAATACCATCTAGCTCCTTCAAATTGATAGATAAACAAGTTTTGCTCTCTGCCTTTTTTTTTTGTTTATCGAACATTATTCGGTTGCATAATCAATTTTTCATTTTCTCGAAAAAATTTCCAGTGGTCATTTTCTTCTAAAAAAGCATTATATTTTATTTTTAGAAAATTTTTAATGTAAATATTTGAATACATATTTGGAATATTAGCACCATTGGATTTCTAAAAGTGACCAAATCATTAACTTTTTTAAAACCAGATTCGTAAAATGAAAGATTTTAGACTAACTTCATATCTTGAGATTTCATCTCCACTCCTTTCTCAAAAATTTCAATGCAGAGGTATGAACACAAGTTTATAAACTGAGAAGATTAGGTTGTTTTGTAGTAAAGTGTTGAAGTCCCTATGAAACTTTTGATCCATTGTATCATTAATCATTAATCATTAATCTCTCTATATATTAAAATCAAAATGAAATCGGTTTTGAGATGCGCGCGCATCCTTGTTTTGAATAGCAGGTATAAAAGGTATATAGAGGATAGCACGTATACAAAGGAAAAAAGGTTGCAAATTTTAATAAAAGCTTTGTACATAGGCAAGAGCAAGGGTAAAGTTGTAACTCTCTGCCTTTTTTTTGTTTATCGAACATTATTCGGTTGCATAATCAATTTTTCATTTTCTCGAAAAAATTTCCAGTGGTCATTTTCTTCTAAAAAAGCATTATATTTTATTTTTAGAAAATTTTTAATGTAAATATTTGAATACATATTTGGAATATTAGCACCATTGGATTTCTAAAAGTGACCAAATCATTAACTTTTTGAAAACCAGATTCGTAAAATGAAAGATTTTAGACTAACTTCATATCTTGAGATTTCATCTCCACTCCTTTCTCAAAAATTTCAATGCAGAGGTATGAACACAAGTTTTTAAAAACTAGAAGATTAGTTTGTTTTGTAGTAAAGTGTTGGAGTCCCTATGAAACTTTTGATCCATTGTATCATTAATCATTAATCTCTCTATATATTAAAATCAAAATGAAATCGGTTTTGAGATGCGCGCGCATCCTTGTTTTGAATAGCAGGTATAAAAAGTATAAAGGATAGCAGCTATACAAAAGGAAAAAAAGGTGATAAATTTCAATAAAAGCTTTGTACATAGGCAAGAGCAAGGGTAAAGTTGTAAAATTGTTCAAAATAGTAGGTATACAAAGGTATAAAGGGGCTGGCTCATCCTGAAAGGAAGAACTCTTGTTGGGGGGTAACAAATACGTAAGAATAAATTGGGTTGTGCAGTTTGGAATGTAGCAGTACTTACCGGATAACATAATTTTTTTTTCTTCATTAATTTTTATTGCGAGCCCCGAAGGGGCGAGTAGGCACTAGTATCATTAATTTTCGAATTCAGTTTATACGAGTGTGTTGAAATGTTATAGAAGGGAAATGGTATCATAGATTTCATGTTAATGCAAATTTCTTTGCAAATCATGTTTATTCGGCAACCTTCAAAAACCGAGAATTCAGAATTTTCAATCTGAATTTGAAAGCAGAGTTACTGACCTTTGTGGGAGATATATGATACGTATTTGGAATCTGGATTTAATATTGGATGCAATTATTGGAAGAAAAGTCGATTTGAGAACATCGAATTAATTTTTGTAATCAAGTTTGGTGTGGTTGGAATTTTGAAGCATTTAGATCTGAAATTTTCCATTTGGATTTCATAGAACTATGCTTAAATTGTTATGAATGTGGTTATACACTAAGAGAAAAAAATATCATTTTTTTTTCGAGTGAAGGGTCATAATAATTGTTTAATGGCTTTAAAAAAAACGTCATAAAGATTTCAGTACCTAAACTCCATTCTTAGGCCTCCCAAATAGAAGTCACATGTTTAATAATTTGAAAATGGAAAAAAATCAAATTTTCCGGCAATTCAACATTTCTTCTCGTCCTAAAATCATCTAAAGGCAGAACAAATTTTAATTGTCAACTTTTCTCAAGCTTTAGCAAATTTAAACCGTTTTGAAAGTTTTTTCAAAAAGCAACCATTCTAGTTATTTTCAAAAATGAACGACAAATAAGTAATTTATTGATCAATGGCATAGTTTAGGCTCAATTTAAGTTTTTTCGGGCGTTAGAGGCAAAGTAGGCTCGATTTTTGTTCAACAGGATTTTCAAAAGTCTGAGCTTTTGGATGCTAAAAAATCTGTGTGTATACTAAGGCTGTTAGATATCTTGTTTCTATTCTTACATAGCAAGTAAATGGACAAAAACAGCATTTTAAGCTTATATATGTTATATGAACATCTTATTGATATACTTTCAAGTTGAGCTTGAATTAATGTCGAATTGATGTCAGTAGATATCAATACTTTTTCATAATTAACCAAAAATATTGATATCTATTTGACATTAATTTAAGCTGAACTTGAAAATATATCGAGAAGATGTTCATAAGAAATGTACCATCTCTAAACTGTATTTTCTGTATATTTATTTTCCGCAGCAGTGTGCACTAGGATCGATCATGTTTCCCCTCTTGAGCGCAAATAGCCCAAATTATGCCTATGCACAATATCACCAAATTACCTATTTGTGGTTCATTTTTGAAAATAAACAAAATTCTTGTTGTTTGAAAAAAATTTATCAACTGTTTAGAATGCCTAAATTCTGAGAAAATGAGTGACTAAAATTTTTTTCTGTCTTTGAACTACAAAATAATATATATTTGAGACGTAAAACACTGAATTTTTTTTTTTAATCTCAAAATTTTTTCAACTTCTAATATTGTAACTAAGGGGCTCAGATTTTTCTATGACCTCCTTTTGTGATCATTTAGCAACTATACTTGCCATATGGTGTGCTATCAATTGATTAATTACATCTCTCGGGAGTAGAGTTGGGCGAAATATATGACTGCATTACAGAGTTGTGGCAAAAACCTTTATTTTCTGGTAGGGTGGAGGGAACGAAATTTAGCCCACCCACTTATATGATTTCTTACTGAATTTTTCTATTCGCTTCTTCTTTGAACAATAAATCGAAAATTTCATGACTGTGCCAAGAAAGTTTTACGTACAATGTACACATATAAATGTATCGCTTGAAAATTTCAAAAGCATACAACTATTTAAGCAATCATTCGATAACACTGTAAAAAATTTCCGGTGATGTCTTCTATTGCCAAGAATACATTAAAAAAAAATTAATTTGTCAGTTTTCACCGATGTCGAAAGTAGGCATAGATGGCGGGCAAAAATTCAGTAAAAAATTTTCTTAATATGGCCCACCTCGTGAAACTTTGGCTTATGAATCGTTTGGAAAGCTCTAGAAGCCTATTTCCATGCATTTATCGAGCCAAGTCTTTTGTCCGAATTGAAATGTAGGTTTTATATCAGATAAACCTTCAGCAAATTTCTTCGTTGGTTTTCCGTACAGTTTTCCTCCCTGTGGAAGAGTTCTTGGAAAGAGCAGGACAGATTGGCATTTCCAGCTGATGTCGGATTGTACGCTGTATGGGCTCCTGGATCTTTCCGCCGCTGAATATGATGTGGGCAATATCCCCCTTTTCCATTTTCCATTTTCAACTTATAGAGTGTTTCTTTCTACCGATTTAATGGAGGGATGTTCCAAAATTGACATGTATTGTGACCTTCATCAAAACTTTAATGACTTTTACGTGTCTACCCTTCTACTCCGTGATATTTGGAATGAATCTTTCGATTCTGTTTCGCATATTTGCAAACAGCATTTCTTACAACGTGGTCATTCTATTACTTCACCTTGTTGGCGGTTAACTAACTACATCTATTAGTCGCTGGATCGATTTTTATTAATATACAGGTCTTATTGTAAGTACACGTAACAATATAATCGAGCATTTACGACGAACGTTGCCCTTCTCGCGGCGTTTCTGCGTACAACGAAATAAGCGTACCTAATTTTACAACTCTTACCGGTTTACACGACGCACGAAGCGGCGCTTTACAATGTATGGTACGTAGAGAGGACCAGTCGAAGGGAAGAGAGGGATGGGCGCGTATATGTAAATTTTAATCGTGGTACATAACCGCGGCTGTACGGGCCTCAAGATAAAGATCGTGAGTTACAACAACAACGAGGTATGTCTAAAAATAGCGATCTGCGTATGGAGATTAATCTGCGGGCAGGACAACAAGAGAGTTTGGTTTTTTTTTTTCATCAAAACTGTATCATTAACGGTAATCGTTAATTGTGCATTGGATAGGAGAGGCCGCGATAACGTTATAGAAAGCTAGATATCGAACGGCGATAAAAAAGAAGAAGAAATGTTAAAATGGTAAAATTGTAGCGGTGCCTTCCAGAATGGGTATATTGCGTAAATTCCAAAACGGAACCCTCCCGAAGAAGTCCATAATAGATCGCATTACTGACCTACGGAGGCGCGGTTTTTAAATTAACCGTTCGAGTTGTCTTTTAAATGGTCGATTTGTATCGAAACGCGTATACGATACTTTCACTATTGTTGCGCAGTATGGGTATTCCCTTATGAGGATTTTCTTCTTTATTGGCTAGAAAATTGATCGGGCAGAATGCGCGGATTTGAGTGAATTTGAAGAAAATACGTCGCGGTGGCCGAGTGTTGGTCGAATATTCGTGTACAACCGGATGGCGAGGTGATATCTAGCCCAAGTGGCCGTAATCCGGCGATGATATATTGCGCGGACGATTAAACGATAAATTAGCGTATAAAGGTTATGGCGACACCGACGAACTGGTTTCCATTTGTAAACAGAGCGCGCACAAATTGAAAATCACACACGCGTACCTACGTAAATGGCGGCCTGGTGGCATCGGCCATCGAGTGGGCGAATATTTATCGCCGTATGCGCGTAAAGGCGGGCGGTGCTTTTTCCAAATGCTACGTATAGGTAATTACCTCGGTGGCAGGAAAAAATTATCAAATTGGACAATTAAGTTGTAAATAATCGAGCACGGTCGATCGAACGAATTGCGGTTACACGGTACGTTGAGCTGGCTAATACGACGGGTGTAAGCAGAAGGAAGCGATCGCATTCGGCAATCGGGATGGTAACGGAATGTGTGTTAAGTGGTTGAACGTTTCGGGTGTGTCGCGATGTTAAAAAAATTTTTCCGTACGCGCTTTTCAATTAACGCGCTGCGGCGACTACGCGCGTATAAATTATCGCGCCGATGAGATACTAAATTATATAAGTGATGGTCGAATTAGCGGTGTTACGAAATTCGGCGACGCGCTGGTTATTAAACGCCTACGCGGGCGAACGCATTCGCTAACCTATTTCACGTTCAGATGTAGTCGTCGTGTAGGTAAATGTATTGTAGTTCGAACCTTGAAATGCGCATGTAAGCTCGGCAATGGTGGTGACCGCGTGTATAATCGTTAACTCGTACTATAGTTTTATTATTTCATCATTGAACTATTTAATTTTCGAGTTCGCCACAGCGCCTCGATGCCTATCAATTATAGATTTGTTTCCTTGCGCCCTAGTCGAGCTCTCCGGTGCACCTATATGGTTTACGTGATAGCACATTGCGCCGAGTACCATCTCTGCATCTCTAGCGCTGGTAATTGATGTTAGCAGCAGTCTGTATTACGTAATGTAATTAGTACCAGTATGAATGACGACGGTACCTACGTTGCTCTTTTATCTTTTTTTTTCTTCTTATTTTCGATTTATGGCGTCCATAGTTCATAGTTGTGTTATAAATGTGGTGAATGAGATGAACGAGTGATTGAGATAAATTGCTTTTTGAATGGGCAGTACGAGAGAAATGGTATTTCTTCGTGGATGGTAAATTTCGTCGTATCACTGTGTTCTCTGTTCATTGGTTATTTAGCGGGGTGTTTGTAGGAACTTTGAGCATTTAACATGCAGGTGGTGGTTATCACAGAATAAGCAAATGAAATTATTTTGATGGATTTTGATGCGGCAACTCTGGTGCCAAATTGAAATTGTTTTGAGATTTCATCTCTCTCTCTTTTTCTTCCGCTTTAACCCTTCCGTTCGTTTTGTTTTCATTCAGTTATGATAAGGCCATAGTCAAAAGGAGTTTTTGGAAGTCAGGTCCCCCCCATTATGAAATAATTTTCTTGAATATTTAAATGATGTTAAATCGTATATTCTTCAATAATAATAGACGTCGTGTTAATTTATGCTAAAATTGATTTCTTAAATTTCAAAAAAAAAATAATAAATTTTTCATAATTAATTGATCATGGCTACACTAATTACTATGTATCATTGCAAAAAATGTCACCTCCTCAATTCATTTCATGAAGTACATTCTTAAATTTTTTGTGTGTGATGTAACTCCAAAATTTCAACTTCGACTTCTCTTAGATGATCGTCAGTAGCTTTGTACGTCAATAAAAATACATATGTATAAGTAATTGTAATAACTTAAGATTTCTGCTTACAAGTTCTTTATTTTTTCGAAATAGTCTGAACGACTACAATATTAATTGAACAAAAACAACAGTGCCAAAAATTACTCAACAACATGTCATTAATGGTTGAGCAGATACTCAATCAATTATATGTATGTGTACTTATGTATATTATTTTCATAACTCAAGTTAAATATTCTAGCAATAGCTCAGATTATCATTAATAAAAAAAATATAGAATACAAATACTATACCACGCGAGATATTCAGAAAATAAATTAAAATTATTCCAAAGGGCTAATACACGATGAATCAGAATTGTCGAGGAACACAATATTGAACCTACAACGGGAATAATGTTCGAGCCTTCTAAATTGAATTTTTTTGTAAATTAGTTTTTTCCATCGCATAAAATGTGTAGAATTTCACGTAATTTATTTCCAAAAAAAAAAAAAAATCGAAACGAAAACACAAATAAACGACCACCCTCGTAGTTCAAACCGTAATGATGTAACAACAATAAGATCTATATAATTATAATCAGTTCAGGGACGTACCGAAAGGGGGGAGGGGGGAAGCTTCCCCCCTTGGCTTTTGGAAAGTTGGTAAATTTGGAGTTTTAGCGTAAAGTTGGTAAATTTGACCACTTGCGCAGTATTATTACAGCTATTTTTACATTTTTTGAAGACTAACAAGAAGACTGTGACATCTTATGTAACATCTTATTTTCGCAGAGCAAAAAAAAAAAAAAAAAAAAAGGTCAACGGTTGGTAAAATTTCATGGTATAAGTTGGCAATTTGGTTTTCTCCCCCCCCCCCTGAAGAATGTCCTCGGTACGCCCCTGAATCAGTTTAAAAAAAAATGTGTGAGTCATTAAACTTCATACGTACCTTCTGGTTTTCCCTACTCGTAAGGGTCATAGTGCATTGGAATAATGCTACTGGTTCAGTTGCCTATGATAGGTGCCTTTATGAGCAGTGTAGCCAAATAAATACCTAGATTACCATTCCTACAATTATTTCAGCATTTCGAAATTTAACAAAATAATTTCTACGAAAAAAAATCATAACAAATTTTTGGAATTTTTTCATTATTAGACATTTTTTCAGGCGTGTATTTTTTTTTTTTTGAAATTTTGTGCTTCATTTTTGCTCCCCTCCTGCCCCGTCTCCTTTTGAGTTTATTTCTGATACTTGGATATTTTTGTATTTTTTCTCCTCGAGAACAATGATATTATATGATAAATCTTTAGGCTTCGTGATACTTTAGCTCATCCTTTCGCCTTCTCTTGGCCTTCATCGAGCTGTAAGAAATATTTTACATTAACTACAGGAATTATATTGTCCTTGATTTTTGTGCTAAGAAAAAAAAAATGCTAAAAATGAATCAAATTATAGAATTCAGAAAAAAAATCAAAGTCTAAAAATGCAGAAAGGTAAAAAATAGATTCATACTACATGAAAAAGCAGAAACATTTCTGAGGCATTTTAGTTCGTAAATATGTTTCTCTGAAATGTAAAGTTGTTTTTGATGCTTATGAACATTTTTAGAAGAAAATGTAAATGGTTCCTGCCTTCTGATTGGTAGACGTATTTTTCTTACCCATCATAACGTAGGAAGTATTTCCAAACATTTTGTATGTAGTGTGAAAAGAATGTTGCTATTTTTGCTGTATGCAACACATTTCTTCAATTTAATTTTTTTTTTGTTGCAAGAGTGTGAATTTAGCTTGATATAAGCGATGATTTTTTTTTGCGATGAAAAATATAATTTCAAGTTAAACGTGGTTAATTTGACACTTACTTTCTTACTTAATCTTCATTTACTTGCCATGCACTGCTGAATTTGTATTTTCTTCTAATTCCCTTAAAAAAATTAACATATTTTTACATTATTAAGCGTTCAACTTTTTTGGCTGTTGTAGTGGCAACACTTGATAATATTTTGTGTTTTTTGGAGTAAGGTACGGGCATAGGATACTCAATGTTTGCTAAAATTGATCCAAGAAGAAACGAGAAGGTAGTGAATCTTCATTTCGCAATTAATTCTTTGTCATCTTGGTTTGAAAAAAAAAAAAATTTAAACTGAAATAATACATATTCAGAAATAAATGTATCAAAAAATGAGAAAAATTTCCAATTTGAGTTGTTAATTTTTATCGAGAATTTGCCAAAAATATTCCCCAGAAGTCCAAAAAAAATCAGTCTTGCCCTTAGCTCATCCATAGCTTACAGCAATGTAATGAGTGGTAACTGAAGAAAGGAAATAATTCTTTTGAAGATTTTTTATCATGAATCATACAATAAGGAAGCAGTTTTTTTATGGTTAAAAAATTTCCAAAACATCTTCATGGAAAAAATTTTAGCATCTGTAATGAGGAAGTCTATACAATCTAGCTAATAATTGGCTAATTATTACAGTGAATTCGTATAAAAACAAGGTAAGATCATGCATGGTTTTTTTTTAATTACACGTTGTTTCCATCCATTTATTAGCATACTTGAACGCGAAATTATTCATTTTGGTTTGAAATTATTCATCTTCTACAATAATCTTCGCTTCAAGTATCGGATTGAAAGAATATTAAGAGGAAGGATAACGAAATTAGTAAAGTTGTATTTTATACGCGGAAATGCTGCGGTGTTATTTTCGGTGTTGCGCTTTGATCGGGTATTTGCACTTCTCTCGCATGCGATATTTGCATTGTATGTTGCTGTAAATTCGTCGGATTAACGTATCGAGCTATAAATACCTACGATTACGAGTAACGGCTACGAATGGGTAAATGTAACGTAACAATTAGCTAGATATACGTTGGAAATAAAGTTCGTTATTTATGAAGAGACTTTCGACAAGAACATAGTACGTAAGTGTATGGAAATTTTCGTAGATTATACTCAGAACGCGATAAATACTAGTAAATGACGAACATGACGCATGAGCTTAGGATTTGGTTATTGCGTGATGAAATTTGAGTGTGGCGCTGTGCTGTGTAGGAAATAGTTGATGCTGCTAAATGGGCGTAGAAAGTATGGGATTGGAGCTCGAGCACGCATGTCGTATTGTAGAGGAATATTTCGTGTCTTCGAATTTCTCAAGTCTCCAGATCAAAGTATATGACTGGTATAAATTATGATTCGTCGATTCGAAACCGTACGAGGATGTATTATCGAGATTATTGTAATGTTAAATAGACGATGCGGAGAGCTACGAGTAGAAACAAATCATGATGAATTTTGCATACTAAATTCCGACAACGCGACGCTTCTGTGTTCCGCTGTTCACGAATGTATAAATTTTTCAGATCAACTATCGCAGTTCGTGCGTTCGCGTATCGGTTTGTCGTCGATTTTACTCGCGACACGGAGCCGAAGAATTATGAAATGCGAAATATAGCGAGAAATAGTTTTACGAGTGACATAGGTGATTGAAAAGTCGAACGTTTTCGCGTCGGAATGTTTGAAATTAGTTTCGTCGCGTTGAGAAGGCAATTTCGTTCTCGATTTCTAATACGCGTAATATCGTAAACGGTCCCAAAAGGGAGCGGACGACCGAACGTCTGGTACACCTACGGATTTATTTACATAGTTTTTTCTTCATTTCGTTTGTTAAACGCACATACGTGTTTAAAATGTGTGTAAGTATGTCAAGTTATCGCTTTCTTTAAGTTAGCGGCGACCAAGACGCGCGTAGCGTGTTTGTATTTATTAGCGCGAGTACAGTACTCGTACATGGAAACCATTTTACCGTTAGTCGAATATTCGGCTATGTTGAGCAGCGAAAGTTGACGCAGTGGAGAGCTTTCGCGAAAACAACTCAATTTTCCATACGTAGTGCGCGTCGCGCGTGGGAAAGAAGCCTGCGTGAAAAGCTGGCCACCAGTGGCGGCAGTCGAAATATAAACCATATCTGGGCTAATTTAGCGTCCATATTTGGTGAAACGAGTACAAGATATGTAAAGTATCTGGACACTATTCCGTGTCAGCTAACCGGTCTTCTGTTGAGTTGACCCCCCGAGATAATTATCGTCGCTTATCTAGCGAATTCATCGAAATATCATCGAATGAACCGAGCTGTATGCTTTAGTCGTCCCATCGTGAAGCTATGCGCGTAAGTACAATGGAGCCAATGAAGGTGTTGGAAAACGAATTATATCACCTGCCGAGCGAATCGATACGAGACATCTTTGAAAGTGTGCCGCGTTACTTGCATGTTTACTAACACCTCAATTACGGTGGTCCTAGCGGACATAGGAAGGACTTTGGATTAGGGGTCGCACTGTCACGACCAAGCTTATTAAACTCGAGCTGTCTCTAAATGAGGATTTACGCGTGCAAATTGTAACTACTTTGAGGGACAAAATGAACGAAATGAAACAGTATTCGAAAACAACCCAGTGGTGGGTAGATTAGGACTACAAATTTTAACTTCGCTAGAAAAAGTAATATAAAAATATCAGACGAAAAATGAGAAAAACAAAAACAAAAAATATCGAATCTCTACACGTCATACGCAGTAGAAATTCAATCAATAAAAAGAGTGATAAATTGGCGATGAAGGGGCGGTGCAAACAGTTGACAAAATTTTAGTTGTTTATATTATCATGTTAGCTACGTAGTTCAGTTTTAATATTCGCTTAAAAATGGTATGATACCAAAACCGGTCGTCGAAATGTAATTTTGCATGTAAAAAATAGTAATTATGTCAAGTTAAATTATAAAATTTTAAAATTTGTTTTTGTTTACTAATAATATTTGCTTGATCATTAATTTTTTTTTTTTTAGTAATATTTACTTTCGATATGGCATTTTCGAACAATTCCGTGAGTCCACAGTTTAAATGAATATCTTCAAAGTAGGAAAATTTTACCCTAGAACACACTGCTTCTAGAAATGCAAAAATTGATTGTAGCTTTGTAGAATATTTACTCAACAGGCATCCGAAGACGTATCCATTTCGCTCATTCGTTGCCTCAATTTTTTCTGTGCATTTTAAATGGGAGTAACCAATCTATTTTAGTTTATATCTATGGATGGTGGCATAAGCGACTAGTGTTACCAACTACTTATGAAAGTGAAAATTTTTCTTTAGATCGATAATTTGGGTCAATATTGGAAAATTTTCTCAGCGAACTTCATCATAGAGGTCCATTTTATCGAAACAATAATGTAATATTGTAATAGGGTAGAATAAAAATCTCGCCATACTTTGCAACTCTTAGACTGGCGCCACAAAATTTAAACAAATTCTCAGTATTACGATTCATATTTCGTAATAAATTGAAATGTCTGGAAAATATCAAAAGAGTGATCTGGTAAATTTAACTATTCGATCGCGCCATCTTTGAAACGCAATTTTTACACAATTTGCAGCAATGCATCGGGTATAAAACAAACTTCAAAATTAGGGAAGGGATCAGTATTTAGAATTTCATACAAGAGTCTAACGAAAACGTGCTAATCGTGCCTTAGTAAATATTTTGTGAGTTTGTGAATAAAGTTTGTGAATCAGAAACGTTTTAAATTTTTATACAAGAGTCTCAGCGAGCACACCACAATATTTTTTAATAATTTTTTAAAATGGCGGATTTTTTTTATTTTTAATTTCAAGGTCACATCTACACATCATTAAACGAAGAACATTTCTCGTCCAAAAGATAACGCTTCGTTGCATCAGCGTTGAAACGCCAGGGGCATTGTGTATTGCCTATAATGCACCTGAAAACTTGATTTTATACACATGCACTTTGTTCTGGCGTTTTTTACATTCATTTCTCCATATGCCTTAGTCATTATATGTATATACAAGAACTCAAATGAGGCTATCAAGACTTATAATTGGACTCGAGGCAGGATGATCTTTTTAGAAATTTTTGTAAAAACTCTTACAACGGAATATTCGATAAGGTTTTGTATGCAAATAAATTTTTCTCCATTTGAATTTTTTTTTTTTTTAAAGTTTGACTTTTATTTTGATCCTTTCGAAGTCAAACTTCGACAGGTTCCTTTGTTACATGATTTTGAAAATGTTAAGAAGTGGATATTTAACCTCAAAATTTGGTGAGGTGAAAAAAGGGAAAAGAAGTATTGATTAATGAGTATGCTTTCATATAATGCTGTGAGGTATGTCAGCATATAAGCTGCTTTGGTAGATTTGAAGGAAGTTTGGAGAAGAAACCAGCTCTTAGATTTTTGAACGGAATATTGAGTCATAACTTGGGAGATTTCTTGAATCGATCATCACATCTCTTTACCTAATATGCGATATATAGGATGTCCAAATTTGTTGGTAAGGTTACTTTGGAACCACGATACAGTACAACCTCGATTATTTGACGCTCGGATTATTTGACGCCAAAAACCATTTCCCTATTATTTAATACCCCGATTATTTGACAATTCTCCGTATTATTTGACACACGAAACCTTTTCAGATAACTGATTTTTTTTAAAAATAAGTTGAGGACTGATTTTAAAAAAAGTAGTTTCTTTTTATGCATGTACTTACCTATTTTTAAGTTTAAAAAAAATTACTTTGGTAGGTATACATATAATGTAAGGGTTTTTTTAATATTTTATCTACCTTTTCCCCAATAAAAAAGCATTTAAAAAAATTCTCCGTATTATTTGACTTTTCAGTTATTTGACGGACCTCATTCCCCAATCACATCAAATAATCGAGGTTCGACTGTATATCCTTTAAAGCTTAGGCAAGGTGTCTATTCGGTTTAGTAAATCGAAAAAGTCGAAATTGGTTGAATTCTGAGTTTTTCAACTGAAGAGCGAAGGTATAGGCCAACGGGCAACAGAATGGTCAAGCGTAAAAAATATGTTCATCATTGTATGGAACGCCTCCGTATACCTATAAAGTAGTATGCCACATCTTTATATTATCAATCATAAGTCGTTAAGGGAATTTTGAACTGCTTTGAACATCCTTCTCTCCCTCCCCCACCCCTCCATCGCATTAAAATCACATATGAACATTGACAAATCTGTGATATTGATTTCAATACCTTTCGTCATGATGAATTAAAATGAAACTAATATTATTTTGAAATAATTTTTTTTAATTTGTTATTATTGAATCTTCGTTTTTTGTTGCCAGACAGGATGGGCTGAGGGGCTTCAAAATGATCCTATTTGAAAAATAAGTTGATTATCGTACCCAGCGCTTTCAAATACATACAAAACGATATGTAACATATCTGTGCTGATTTTTTTGAATTTTTTCAAAATTTGGACAAATCGAAATTTTATTTTAATTAAAAGAAATTTTTTTTTCAATTCTTTACTTAAATTAATTAGACCCATTATAATTGGTTATGGACCACTCTTAAGGGTTTTTTCTATTTTGGATATACCGCGCAAAAATACTCATCAGTATGCAGTATTTAATTATATTTTAAATTGCAGCCCAACGAAATTTCCTTAGTTGTGAAAGTTGAGCTATTTTGAAATAATTTTTTAAAATTTTTTATTATTGAATCTTCGTTTTTTGTTACCAAGGTGAAATGCCAAAATCGTTCGTCTCAAAATGAAATGATTCTCTTTTTACTTGTACTTCAAGTTCACCATGAATTGAAAATATCAAAATGCGCAAAAAATTTAAGACTCCCCCTCCCCCTCCCGTAAGAGATGCAAGGGAAAAGTGATGATGGGTTTTCGACTTCTCAGGTGAGACTTACTTGTAAAAAAAAAAAATGAAACAAACTTGATAGACGTGAAATCAAAAATCATGTTTTTTTGTTCGAGTTAATATAGAATTAACCACCTTTGAAACTTCATTTACTCGTTTATTTTAATAGTATTCTGGGCAGACTCAGAGAAAATTCGAAATTTGAAAAATGCTTGCCTCCCTTCCCCTCTTGCACTTGTTAAAATATATACGTATGTTAAAAAACCAGGAAGTGAATATTGTGAGTGTGGAAGAGACGAATGGAACAGTTGAAGTAAAATGAGACTCCATTAAGGAAATCGAACTGTCAGAGAGCGAGGAACACTACCCGATGAATATTAAATACTTAAATTCGAGTGGAGAAGTAACGTAAGAAATGCTATAGGAAAAGAGAAAAATAGTAGCGTTCTCGCTGTATATGGCGAAAAAAGGCTTAAATCGCCTCTGCTGGTGAAATCATTCAAAAAATTTTGTTTTACTGAGACTGCCTCCGATGTTGATTTAAAGTTGGCTTCGCCGATCTTTCTAAAATGTGATACGAAGGATTAAAATCAGCCTAATAGCGACGAAATTACTTTCAGGTCTTTTCATGCGTACAAATTCGTCCTCCTCGATTAAACAATCAGCTTGTTCGTAGAACTGCGTAGCTAATTTCGAGAGCTTACAAAGAATTCAAGATAATTGATAATCTGAAAGACTTAGAAGGGACCGTAAGGGGAAAGCGGTGGATGCGATTTCATCACCGAGCCTATATAAAGCGATCGTAAAAAAGTGCACTTCCGCGTTTACCTTTGGGCGATGCTGTGCTAAAGGTGTACCAGATTGCAACATGATTTAATTTTTATTCGACTCTGGGAACGTCGGATATTAAGACCGTGGCTGAATGAAAATAGCCATTTCACGGTACTTACGAAAGGGCAAATTAAAACGATACCGAAAGGGGTGAGATGGACGCGGAAACGAGCGCCGATAGATTTTTAAGATCAAAGAACTGGGATTGCGCATTTGCGCTTACCTTAAAGACCACACGTGACTTTTATGATTCGTTGAAAGCGTTATAAAAGTTTTATATACGCGGAGTTGGTGCTGCTCTGTCAATAATGGAATCCCCCTTTGGTCGCGATAGAGAAGATGAACGTGTACCTGCCGATGGTCGATGGTAATTTAAACGTCAAGGCGTCAACGTGTCACGATCGTGAAGACGTCGGACGATTTACGCCCGGCAGTAAATTTAGAACGTGGTTTTTACGATTATCGCGTATATCCGAGTTCCGAGAGTCTGTGAAAAATTTTTACCTGTGAACGCATCGGCCCTGAAGCGTCCAGTGCACTTGGCATGATACGAGGACTGGTTCGAGTATTGGAACTCGCATACGTGGGTCGAGTGATTAACCGTTGCTCGCGTAATCGAAACAATAAATTTTACTCCGTTTAGAAGCGTTAGGTCGCGTACGATAATTAAACGAGCCGAAAGAGTGTCGAAGAAACGCATTATTTGACTTTGAAAGTCGTCGCCATCCAGATAATGGTATTGGTATGCGGTCATAAATCATAGGCTTAAACGAAAGCGTCGTATACGAAGAAAGAAAACATCGATATTGGGAAAAAAAATGATTATATAAGAGTGTGAGGCCTTAAGAGGCGTGAAAATCTTTCTCGTTTGAACACTGTATGTATCTCGAAGTTGTGCTCTAAACGATGCCACGAAAATTTGTCATGGACTCGTATATTATACGGAGATAAATGACTAAAATTAATATACGCGTTTACGAAAGCCCAACGTGTTACGCAACTCACAACACAGAACAGATGCTGGATCTAGGGAGCATTGTGCGTGGCTTGTTACGATTTCACGAATTTCCACGCAATTCTCCAGCAAATACTCGTACCTAAGAATTTATTACGCGGTGGGAATTTTTAATTAAAAATAGAAAAAAAATATCGTACGAAGGTCGATGCGTCGGTTTCGACGAGAAGATGCACTCGAAATTGCAACGCCCCTTCGAGCTACCGTTATATATTTCAACGTTTTCGCCTATTTCGTTTGTTTACGTTGCGAGGCGAAGTTATAAATAGGCTTAATTTCACGAATTAGTGGGTCATTTTTATGGTCATTTCGCGTGACCTACACGAACGCATTGTTAGACAGTTTGGATTGTGTATCTGGCGGCAAATGGTTGTTGAATCGAATGCACGCACAATGCATGATTTTTTTCACGAACAGGTGGCATCGTCGATTTGCATAGGGAACCTGCGTATCCCTTGTGTTGGGCAGATTCGCGTGCTCTCCCCTAGTCCCTATGCGAGCCATTGTTCGCGACCAAACCCTCGAGAGTTTGGAGCACGAGCTATTGATGTAACTGGCTTATAGAGAATCTTTACGATAATGACGATCCAATTGTCGCGTTCCTTATCGTCGACTATGTATACGAGCTACATGTACGTAATATTTATTGGAACGAGGCGCATATGAGGTGATTATACGGCGTGAATCGCAGGCTAAAAAGTTAAACGTGTATTTATATGTAAATCTTGACATTGTGCGGGTTGACACGACGACGGTGTCGTTCACCTCTCATTCTTCGGGGCAGGAAGTTAAAGGATAGGAGTCGGACGCGACGACCCGACTTGTGAAATATTTAAGAGGCGGTTCGATGTGTACATTTGTGGCGACGAGGTGCGAAAATTTAGGATAGCGGAAAAAGTGGCGTATCGATTGGGTATGTGTTTGGTATCGGTGTTACGCGGTTCAAGAACCTCGCGACGACGATCTAATTTGTAGCTACATAGTATCGGGAGACATTAACGGCGTTATTTACGTTTTATAACGAGCTCGTCGGAGACTTGTTAACTCTCTCATCAGGTTAATGTACCTGTACGATAATAAAAGTAATTTACATATACGTAATACGAGTTAAATGGCGAGTTTTACTTTTCGCGGCGCTTTAATCGAAGCCAAGGGTGTTGAATTGATGCCAACTGGCATACGAGTTGGGCGAAAATTGATGCGAGACCTTGGATATTCCATGAGCACGTTGTTAAGCAACGATGACCCGTACCATGTCTGTATGACGCGTTTAAGTCATTGTTTCTTCGCAGATTCACATTACGAATTTAGGTAGGTTAGCAGTACTAAGATTACTTACTTTCTTACCTTTTTCTCAAAATGCCTTTGAACTCGTTCGATGTGTTTGTATATAGATACATTTTTCGTTTTTTGAAATCTTCCAGGAGTTGCATAACATGGGAAATTTTTTAATTTGAAATATTATACTTCATATTATCAAAAGCAGCCAATTTTTGACTTGAAAAATTTCAAACAGATGTACAAATACCTACGTGAAATTTTGTAAACTCCAGGTCCCTTTCTATTTTTGAAGTGATATTTATCCAATTGTTTTTTAACACGACAACTTGTCCCTAATTTCAGCTTGAAAGAAAGAAAGTCACATTTTTGTTTTTTTTTTTCTATTTTATTAACAGCTAATACGAATACAAAATTTTGCCATTTTAAAATGATTGTGAGTATTGTTTTTTTTTTAGTAAAAATATGAGAGAATTTCAGAGATTCGAACATGGTGAAATTTCGCTGACAAAGGCATTTTTATACGAATCACTTTTTTTTTTTTTTTTTTTTTAATATAGCATCACTGAAATTTTTTGGAAAAAAATATTGGGTTCTTCCAAAATTTTGTGAAGGTACTATTTATTAAAGAAAAGTTCATAAAAAATTTTGATCAACTGCAAAATCAAAAGAACTGTCTTCGATGGACTAGCCCAAATCTGCTACCAAGTTGGATATTTTTCACGGCAACTTTATGAAACTCGGGATTTCAAAATCGAACTGACTATTTATTTTTCCATCATTTCAACCCAATATTTCTCGGTTTTATTATTCACCCAAAAAATGAAACCGAAATTTTCCCCTTCTTAGCCATCGCAGACTAATGCATAGCTCTAACCTGGTCTCTGTCGCATGGAAATGTCGCTCAAAACGAAATAGCAGACTCTAACCGCCAAACAATCTCCAAATATCACTTCTGTTCTCAACATCAGAATTCCTCTGAAAGAATCCTGAGTTCGAATTTTTCCTAAAAAAGTATTCACATTTCAATTATTCTGGGACGAAATTTCACGTTGTAATGAAGTGTAACATCGTCGAACCTTGGAATTATACGAAACATTTGTCCGGTAAGCAGAGATGTAAGAGAAGACTTTTTAAGGGAATGCAAAACAAGATTAATTACCAACTCAGTTACAGCATTTTTTTCAGCTAGTATAAATTTGTAAATTCTTTATTTCGGTTTAAAGGGTATGCAAAAACGAAGTGAATTATCTAACTTATTTTCAATTTCCTCTGTATGTTTTATCGTAATATTTACCATTTTGAAGCTAAAATCACAAATTTACTAATTTTTCAGTCACCAAGAAGAATAAATTCCTCTCTTGCCCTTCTTCAGGGTGTAAAAATTAAATTAACTTTTTTTTTCAAATTTATGCACATCATATTCTTATCAGATCCTTAATCAAAGGTAATGAGAGGAGGGGGGAGGGTGAAACCGTCTGGAAAAATTTGAGCTTCCTATGCAAATTTTTATGTAGGTATATTTGTGGGGTCTAGAATCAAAACTAACACTATCCAAAAACTGGTTTTGAGAAAAAGGCAAAATGAGTTTCAAACATGATTTTGCGCTATTTTAGATACTTTCAAGGGTTTCCATTATTAGAATAGATTTATAGACAACAATAAAATTTTTTGGTTGGTGTGAGTTTTGATTCTTAGTTTTTTTTTTTTTAATGTGAGTTTTGATTTTTAATTATTATTTAATAAATTTATCATGACGAATTGTAGGGAATAATGGTGAGGGAAAGGAACATCAAGTATGTTAAATTGTAGACTTGAAATACTCTGTTCGAATCCATCATAAAACACAAACCAATTTCATAGGGAAGGGTTAGTTTTGATTCTAGATCTATCGTTTGTTTTAAAATGATCGACTTGGTAAATTCACCAACCAATAATTTTCTTTTTTTTTTTATTTGTTTGGTACATTCGTACAGCATTTTTCCAGTTGATGCAGAATTGAAAAATAATAAAATGGTTAGATTAGTTACAAGTATTTGAGGTCTCCCCTCCCCCTACCCGCTTCCCAAATTCGGTACGCTGTAATAGCTTAGTTTTTTATTGAAAAATTAGTTTAAAAATGTCGAAGCCCGGCCCCTTGGAATTGATGGGCTAGCTATGCGCCTGCTTCTCACACAAATAGTTGCTGAATAAGTAGCCAATTCCTCTCTGTGTGATATGCAAAGTTCCTGTTTCTGTGAAACACATTCTGGTCGAATGCTGCATTTATATAATTCATATTTTACCCAAATGAAAATAAAAATCATTCTAGAAAATAACCCAGTAAAAATAAAAAAATTTACTGCGATTGCTAAAATTCACCTAATTATGTTACTTGAAAAATTCTGAAAAAAAAAAACAAATTGTTTTCGAAAAAAAATTTGCCATCTCTTGTTTTTCAGAAAGATTGATATTTCTCAGAAAAATATGATGTTTATCATGTTTTAAAAATTTTGTATCATCAGTGTCATCATAATAATATTCGCAACACTACTTATGGCTTAAAATAGACTTCGAATGCACAGATGATGAGTAATTGAGTATAGGTAATCCATGGTTGGCAACTTTTAGATTTCTGTTGAAAACGAAACTACGTTACTTCCCAACTCTTTGAATTTTCCACAATAACGAAGAAAATAACTATATCCAGCAAATAGGTTATGTTGGGTATTTAATTGAAATTTTTTATTCATTTATTTCAGTATTTTGTCATCTCGGTTGCCCTGACATTATAGATCAATTTTTTCTTCATTTTTTCATGCATAAATTTTTACGACTTTTTCACTTTTGGGGGGGGGGAGTGGACGGGGCTCTTTTCATTTCACATCGGTGAAGTATACTGTTATTCACATAAGTATCCCCTTGAAATAATCTAAATTGACACTCGTGGGACGATCTATTCTTCGAAGACATCTCTGAAAAGAAGCCTGTGTTCGTCCAAGTAACTATTTGGACTCCGAACTCAGAGATGAAAAGCTAGAGACCCTTTCATTTGTAGGAATCTTATGTATTGAAGTGTTATAGATGAAACTCAACGATTAGTTTTGAGCAACGCAGAAACGAGTTGGGTGCACTTTGCGATAGTGCGAATTTTTCGGCATACCAGTGTATGAAAAATGAAATTATGCAGGTTACGCTTATCTCATTGACCTGCTATGGGAAACATCAACGAAGAAACGCTCCTGCCAATACATGAAATCGATGAGGATAGGTCTAGAGCTGTACAGATGCCACGGTCGAGGTTATCGAAAACATCTTGGCGAATTTAAAAAAATCATCGTACCGTTAGCGACGTAAGGTTGAATTTGAGAGCTCGATTCTAATCTGTTATACGTCCGTGTTCATCGTTCCCATGCCAATTGTTCGTTCGCATTGGCCCATAGACGTATGTGTAGGTCGCGTCGTGTCAGTATACTCTTTGACAAGCGAACTGCACGCTAAATACGGTAACGATATGCGATAGGCGCGCTCTTGAACGTGAACACAAGATGGAACAATGATCGGTTGTGCGAATGTAAATTCCCTTCTGCCAAACGATGATTTCGCACACTGCCCCATATACCGTGGAACGGCGCGGCGTGTATTAGAAATGTTCAAAGCGATTCGCTGAATCACCCGAGTATTTGGCCGGCAGCACCTTCGGTTGCGATAACTTACGTTAGTTCGTGAAATCATTTAATTAACTGACTAATTCAAGAAACACGTTAGAATTACTCGGTACACGGACTGAAGAGATTCGAAGAGCGGGCTGACGTGTCAGTCGTCGAACAGTTCGCGTATTGGAACCAAATACGGGATACTGACCTCGTAAGCCTCGCTATCGTAATTTTACGAAGCCCTGATTTATGATTTCACCTCTTCAAACCTCGAATTAAAAACAGATTAAAACAATTACTATCGACGCGAATAATTATCGCCGACGGCCACCGTCCACCGACCGTATAATGGATGGTCAGCGCGACTGTAATTTTACATCGGAAGCCTATTTGTCCGCGATGAAAGAACGAAGAAGAAAAAAACGGCGTGGCGGCGTTAACAAAGCCCGCATTATCGGTTTTAAAAGGAAAATAAAACAAAGTATACGAATCGCGTATACCGGTACAATGAGTATTGTTGGTTGATGAGAGAACGCGTTATTACGAAATTGCATCGTAGAAAGTACACGATGGAAAAAGCTCAGTAGCTGGTTCGTAGTGGCGTACGACTCGCTGGAGTAGTTCCAAAAGAACGCTAGGAAATTTTACGATCGTAGCCAGACTAAACAGTTAACACGTAAGAGGCATAAACCAGAGACAGTTCTCGTATCGGTTGAACAGTGTGGTAACCTTTGGCTGGAGAATGCGTAGTTAACAAGCCTCATGATCGCGTATACCGGCTGATGGGTGTACTAATTATCGGGGTAAATATCCAAAACATCTGCTACGTTTTGCTACATATTATACGTATCGTATGTACGCGTAACGGTGATTTACGATCGTTTTGATGCCGGGTACGAAATCAAGTAAGCGTGAAAAACGCACATTCGAACAAAACGTTCGGTATACGAAATTACATACTTTTAGCGAAATTAAATACTGGAAATCTGTATCGTTGTAGTAATTGGTCCGATAGAAATGCGGTGATCACAATAGCATCGCAAATCTTTTCACCTCATTTATCAGTTGGGTCTTGTTTTCTATACATGAAATTTGTGCTTTCTCGCAATAAAAGCCGAAATTTAGGAGGAAATAGAAATAATTGCTACCAAACTGAAACTAGGTATGCAGCATGTGGACATCATTCTCATCGTTCCTTAAAAAGTCCTTCAAAATCCCGGCATTGTGTCGTCACAAATTGTGAATCGGGGGTGAAGAGTATCAGTTTTTCGCTCATCACTCGCTCATAGAGTACTTGAACGTGACGAGAGGCTCGCTAAAAAAAATTTCGTAGAATTTCCAACAAAAACCATTCTATTTATTTTTCCATGAAACATCCCTAAGAGCTGGAAATAGATGAGGAAATTTGATTCCTTTTTAAAATACCTATTCAGATTTTCGTACAAAATTTTTATTTAACGTTGCAATGAATTGTTTCATCGCATATCACTATAGCTCTTGAAAGTTGGAAAGAGATAATGATGAAAAATGTTCATCATGACCTTTATTAATAACAATTAATTTAATATCTTCTTTTTTTAATTTAATTTATTTTCTAAATATTAAATTAAATTTTTTTTTTTAATTTATTAATAAATTTTAAAATTATTTTTTTACGATTTATTAATTTATTTATAAATAATTATTTGATAAATTATATAAATAAATTTTTAAAATAATTAAAATTTTTTTTATTAATTTTTATTCTATCAGAATTAATATTTTTTATAACTTTTTTTATATTAATTTTTTTTTTCTTTATTTAATAATTTTATAATAAGTTACAATAATAGCCTTTTTATGAATGAAATATGAAGACTAGGTCCGTACTGGAAGTATACGAATTGTGAATCAGTGTTGCCTGATTAGACGGTTTTTTATAAATTAGGCTATTTGAGGGGACTAAAAATCGCCCAAAAATGAAGGATGGCGACTAGAGATTTTTTCTAATTTGTTCAACTCTATTGAAAAATTGTACGAATTTTCAAGAAATTCAATATTGTTTTTTGTTTTTATGCTTTATTAAATTGCGCCAAAGAGGACCATTTTATTATTTAAAAAAAAAAAATTATCTGTTTCGTTTCAAAAAAAAAAAAAAAAAAAAAAAAAAAAAAAAACTGAAAAAAATTAGCAATTTTGAGCGATTTGGTGTTTTTGAATTGGTGATTTTACATCTAAGAAATTTGGCAACACTGGTGAAAATTAGTACGTGTATATTTCTATGAAAAGGTTGTCTACTACTTCTCCCTTACTTTCTTGCGTTTGGGTATGGTTTAAGAAAAAACTGAATTAATGTTTTTGATAAGAAATTTCTCCAGCTTGATTTTTCGTAAGCACTGTTGCCACGTTTAAGCGCTCCATTGGCGAGTTATGGAGTGAAAAACTGATATTTTGTACTTTTAATCCACAATTTGGGGTGATGTATGGCTGGAATTTTGGAAGACTTTTTGGGGTACAATAAATCTGTGAAAATAAGTATAAGGGGTATATGTCCAAACTCCAAAGTCGCTGTAAGTATAAAGGGTATAATTCAAAATTTGTGATTTTTCAAGAGAGCCAATATAAGGTTGCAAGCCTATTTTTTCTTCAGCATTTTTCCCAGATTTTATACATCGAACACTTATTGCATTTGCCAAGAGCTAAGGCACAGTAAAAAATTTTTAGTCGACTTATATCCTTGTAACTAATTTGAAACCTGCTTATCCAGACTTGTACCATTGAGATTATTCGAATTATCAAAGATTCAGTGTTGCTTTTCAAAGAAATAATTTTGTAGCATGATAGAGCTCAATTTTCTGCATCTGAATATGTGAAAACCTCAACATATCTAAAAGATGACTTATACCCTTTATACTTACAGCGACTTTGAAAATATACCCTTTATACTTACTTCCACAAAAATATGGTTTCTAGATGCTGTATACTAAGTTTCAACTTGGCAGCATTTGGTTCCATTTGAAAAGCTTTATCGCCTAGGCTGCTATGAATTTTGTAGTTGTTCAGTATGAGTCATAATCTAGAAAAACATATACTGTATTCCCAGAAAAATGGATAGAATTTTTTTAACACATTACAAAGGTCGGACGGCAAATTTTTACTCGTGGAATACGAACGGATGTGACGAGATATATTCACATATTGGATGGTACGTGATCCGTGACAGATAATCGAATGGAATGTTTGCATTTAAAAACGTAACGAGACTCATTAAATTACGTAAAAAAAATTTCATATTACACTTTAGCGACGCGCTATGCAAACAAATCATTTGACGTAGATTTCTCGTAGAAGGGCGACCTGACCTATAGGTTTTTATTAGTTTTTAAAAAGCAATATATCTACGATTTACCGGCGTAACGTCGCCACGGTGTGCATAAACGTGCCCGTTTATACCGTATATAGAGGATCGATCGGCGCTGAAAAAATATTAATATCGACGTTAAAATGGCGAGAAACGACGGAGCTTTCAAGTTTCATCGCGTACAGGAGTAAAAAATGACGCCGAGGTTAGGTGTAACCGCTTCGATGTAACATCACTTTCGTATAGCGATAGATGTAATTGCAATGGTCATTTTAATTACACTATATAACGAGCCGGCGCAATAATGAAAACGAAAGGGCGGAACTAATAAAATTATAAAGGAGCATATAGGAGGCTTGTGTAAACAAGATTTGAGCTTATGAACCTTTCTCCGAATGCAGTTGTTCGGGCTCTCGCCGGCGTAATTTGTGTAGAAAGCGCCGATAGAGTTTTGGGCTCGAGTCACCGGTACGTCGTAAATTTGTTGTCGGTTTGATTATTTCAATTAAATTTAAGTACGCTCGACACGACCTCTTGTTTAATGAAGTATGCGGTGCGACGTAGCCGTAATAAGGCGTGAAGATCGCAAACATGTGTTGCGGTCGCCGGTGAATTCGTGGTTATGTGATTTAAATGGCGGTGCGAATATGCGAGTAAAGAGTTTAGTGACCGGGTTGCCGAATGAATTGGAGATAGTGATTCTAAGAAGCTGTGACTATGAGGGTTTCGGAATGCAGATGTGTAGAATAGGGGGTCTTTGGTGGGGTTGTTTCAAAGTAATGATGTAATGTGAGTCGGACGTTGGTATTATGAGAAAGGAGTTGCTGGCAACTACTTCATTTTTGAAACCAGATGTGGTTTCAGCCCAATTTGATATTCTTGGAAATTTTTTCTAAGCAGCGGAAATTCGCAAGTGCAGTGACATCGTATCCCTGAAGGGCTCATGAAAGATACTTTGTATGTAAATAACTTCATCATGATATGGTAGAACACGAATTGGTTCAAAATGTGAATATAAAGTATCGATAAACTATTTCTGAGCGAGTTCGACATTTTTAACGGACTGAATTTAAGAGCAAATTATAATGCATTGAACTAAATTTAATCATTTCCATTTTAGACCATCATTTTTATCCTATGCTTCTGAGTTCTAACAAGATCTCGAAAATTCAGTCTCTCGTCTCTGTTTGAAACATATTAATTTTTTTTTATTTATATATTAACAATTATTTCAATTTAAAATAAAAAATTATAATAAATATATTTTGAATTTTTGATCCTCTAATTATAAAGTTACCTTTAAATTGAATTTTTAGAATAACAATTTTTTTTTAATTAAAAATATTTATTGAACAAACAACAATAATATGATAAAAAATATTAATGCCTTCAACTTCTTTCGTTTATGTCTTTATTCTTTGTCCCAATATTTGTCACGTTGATGCAATATGTTTAGAACTTTACAAGTTTAGTTCAAGGTGAAAAAGAAATATGGAAAAAAAAATTAGTATTATGAAGTTTCAAATTTCTTAATGGCCAGTACGTGGCTCAGAAAATCGAAAAAATAAGTTCATAGAAAATTTACAATTTTTTAACATGTTTATAATTTTTGAAAATCTAAAATAGTGAAAATCAAGAACTTTGATGGTCAGAGGAAAAATAATATTTATAATGAAACTGAAATTTGCAACAAATTTTTAGGATATTAAAATTCATCGTTAAGTAAATCTGAAACGTATAAAAATCAAATCTAGATCTACTCAATCGACGAGAGGAAGTCGTTATCACAAGAATTCGGATTAGTCACACTCGACTGACACATGAACACCTATTTCAAGGGATCCGAGAAACCCCTTTATGCCAATTTTGTGGCAGAACTACCACTCGGATTAATCATATAATATACTCGTATCATTGTCTAGGTCAAGGATCATTATATATATCCTGCCCAAATATCCCAGGTAATCCGAAAATTATTGAAAAACCCTCAGATTCCTGCGTAAAACACTCTTGTTCTCTAAAATATAAAGTCCTACCGAAGGCGTAATAGCCCTGGTAGCTAAATACGCCATGGTCTAAAAAAAAATTATGGGTACAATTCTCATAAAAATTTTTTTTTTCCTAAATCAGTAGACACTACCTCCCCTAATATTAATAATGTAGTAAAAGTATACGTTCCTTGATGTTGAGCGTAGCCAACGAGGGGGGGGGGCAAAAAAACGGATTTTTCGCTATATCTCCTCAGGGTTTGATCGTAAGGCAAAAATAGCTCAATGCAGTTTTGTTCCACAGTACATTTCTTACAACGTTTGTATGAACGTTTTTTTGATACGACTCATAGGTGGGGAGTTAGAGGTGTTTGAAATTTTGTACTTTATGGTCTCCATTAAAATCGATTCCAGTTGTGTTCTGTAAGATAATATATGCGAATGATAAATGCATGTACAGTAACTTGGGATTGCATACCAACCTAGTGATGAACTTATATAGGTCTCAGACTTCTTCTGATCACTCAGATATCTACTTACCTAAGTATGAATATATTCGTGAAATTAAAATGCGTTTAATGTGCTGCGTAGTTATGTGTAACACCTTTCAACTCATTACCAGCTTCATGTGGGTGCCAACCTTCTCTCTTAACTCACATATGCGGTTGCACCAAGGATCAGCGTTTTTTGAGAGCTCCAACTCCTCCCCCCCTCCCCCATACCCGTGGGCTACACTCACCACCTATGAATAGGGACTTTTAGTATGTTAATAGTTTAGGTAGTCTCTATGATTCTACATATCTATGAAAAAAAAATCTCTAAAAATCTAGATTCCATGGATTATTACAGAAAAAAGAAATTGTTGGTAAATTCAACTTATAATCTCCGCTTGCCGAACACGTACCTCGCAAGCCATACTAAACAAAATTTTTAAAAGATGAGAAAAAATTTAAAATAAAAGCTATTTTAGAAAAAAATAATACATACATAAAAATTATTAATAAATTATTAAATTTATTTAAATATATTAATCTATAAAAAAAAATCCAATTTTTAAATTAAACATTCAAATTAAGAAAGGATTTTTGAATTTTTGGAAGCAAATGTCATGTCAAAAAAGATGAATTGTCCATTTTTCCAAACTGTAGCGAATCAAAATGTTTTTAAATATTTTTATTTTGGAAACCTCTCATGCTAAAAAATCCTTAAGGATGGTTTGTTCTGGACATAAACATTAGACATAAGTTTCTATATAATGTAAGTGCTAATAATTGATAAGTAATGGAAAGTGAAAAAAAATGATGAGCGTTGACATTTCGTACTTTTACAAAACCGCAGTTTATCCAAAAAAATTGAAATCACGCCACAAATGACAAGACTAGTAGACTACACTTTTGCATAACGCATACATAAGACATAAAAGTTAAAGTTGAGTCAACTCTTATGTCTTATGTCTATGTGTAACGTTACTATGCGCAGTATAAACTGAGGTATTCATTTACGTTGTTCCAACTTCTTATGCACTATGTGTATGTATTATGGCTATGCGTTTCTATGCATAAATCGAAGTATCCGATTTTATTTTCTTCTATCTCAATACTGATGAAAAAAATGCTTGTAACAAAATTGAAGGGTATGTTGTTTAAACAGAGTTGTATTTGGCTGCTGGTCACATGTAGCTATCCAAATAGTTCCCAAAACGATATTATCGCCATTCAATACTCATACGAGTATCGTCGTAGCAGGGAAGTTTCCAATGGAAATCGAATAGTTGAAATTGCGTAATCTAAGGAAAGCCAGTACTCGTAAATTCATCGATACGATAAGAACGGGCGGTTGCGAGGAGAGATACGGTGAGAAAATAAAGTCAAGGTTTTATTCGTCTTTCGCTAACGTTTACGTGAAGACAGTTTACGCATTTACGAAAGTACAACGTCTCGAGTGCGTACGTATGGGGCACGGTCGAGTAAATATTATCGCTGCGTAAATATAATACCGGCTATATTCTCGTAAACGAAATCATCGAATCGTACGTATCTTATCTGGAAGCAATATGACAACAATGTCGCTTCCATATCGCAGGAAACGGTTGGCCGACGTTTACCGGTCGACAGCTGTTGGCACGGGGAGACTGTGCGGCACGTACGCCTTACTACGAACATTTGTTTCGTCTGTGGCACTAGCGACGGAGTATCCTCGCCCTCGGTTTCTAGACGGTGTTGGATAAAAAGCACTCGATACGTGGGGTTTTCGAGGAAACGCGTGAAGAGCTCTTGAAAGGGTTAAAGATTTTTCGGTGAAATTATACGTACACGTTTCAAGTGGCTGGTGAAAATTGCCACAAAGGCAGTTCTCGCGTTGGCGTACGAGATCGTATTTCACGTATGTAACAATAGTGATACCAATGAGACAACGAATCCTAATCAATCGGAAGAAAGTAAAATGCGAACGTCGCGGGCTAGCTGGTAAATCGCGATCGAAATTCCATTTACGGTAACGTCAGCCTATTTAGTATACGAGTTTGGAAATCACGATCAAGGTTAGTGGAAGCACGATGGCGATGAGTGATCGCGGCGACGCAGTTGGTACTATATCGTTGGCGGACTCGATGAAATTATGCGACAAAAGTAACCGTTAACGGTGGTCATTGTTCCAAGTCACAGCCAGAGGACGCAGCGCGCGTCTCTGGAAAGTTCCTCTTTTTATGACAACCGAGGTACATTTATAAGGTGATTTCAATGTATATGTAGTATATCGAACGTGGTCGTGAAAGTTTAGTTGACTTTCTTTATTGTTTTAGTATTTATAACTGAAGGCGTTTTTTTCCTTCTCTCCAGCCTTTGGCTATGGAGGACGAGATTCATCGACGAGGTGTTTATTGGCGGACGCGAACTAGTTAATTGATGTCATTTCTCACCTTGATTGATCCCGCGCGTCTGTGGTACTCATCGCGCATACTAACTCCATCTCGTAATACCAGTTGAATTATCCGTCTTAAGGCGAAACCTTACGACTTACTAGCAGCCGGGTAATTTACACGTAATTAAAGCGTCGATGGAAAGTTACACACACGCCGCAGCGTACGGGTTTTACGGTCGGCATTTTGATCAGGCCATTTTTAGCGAATCCGCGTCCATCGCTGGCGTAATTTATTCGTCGACTTTCTTATACGCGCTGGTGTCCGGTCAAATAATGAGTAACGGTATTTGGTGACATTGAGTAATTTTTACCTGCTTTTCAAATCGTATGCAATCGACGAGTCGCGATTTTAAGGCGGTGATGTATTCGAATGAAGGAGTTGGCTCGTTGCGATCTTTTGTATCGGTAATCCATGGGTTAGGTGATAAATTGGAAGTATTTTCAAGACCGCATTCTCGTGTTCGCATGATTTGAGTGAACGAGATATACGGAAGAGTTGGAAACGTGTGAGTCGATGTGTGCGGTCGAGTGGAACAAACTTTCTGCATGTTTGGCCAGTATAGCCCTAAGTTTATATGAAATAGCTATGAGAGTGAAGTGTAATATGATATGACCAAAATTTCGCTTTTCATTTGTCGATGATATAACAAAATTGATCAACTTCGCCTGTATTCACCGAGTATATTCAAATAGTACATGTTGTAGATACAATGGAATGTAAACAAAAAGAGTAAGTAGCTATGCCGCATTACTGGAGCTGAATTTGTAATGATTGCTTGTTCAGATTTGCAGATTATTTTGTTGAAGTTTTCGTAGTATCCCACCTATATCCCTTTTAAACCACCTAAGAAGTTGAATTTAAGGTATATCGAATTTCTTACCCGCTGGTGTTACATTGAGCTTACATCTATCAAATTTTAGCTACTTAAGGCTTCTCAAGTCGTTCTCAAATTTTGACCATAAGTTATTTTAGATCAATTTTACATCCATTTTGAGGCAAAATCAACGAATCATGAGCTTCCCAAATTCATTTGCTGAGATATGGATGATTCGCGGAATATCCTGGCTCGATTCCTAGCATCGGCTCACCCCCCCCCTCCCTCACCAAAAAAAATACAACGTGCCTAGAAAAGAGAAATTTTATGAGTTCTCCAATCTCATTTGCTGAAACGATCCTAACTTGAGTTCTCCGCACCCACCGTCACCTCCAAAAAATAAATTTTTCAAACTTGAGAAAACGAAATTTGAATATGTTGTTAATTTGAATTCATTCTACCTTATGCAAACCTGATAAGAAATTTCGTCCTCTCACCTACCCCTCCCCCTCACATGTTTCATTTTTGAAGGATATCGCTGGCCATTGATGGTGGTTTGGAATGTAGTATAATTCATATCTTCAGGAATCATGTGAGCTTATATTTATAAAATTTCAGCTGTTTGAGATTCCTCAATCTGTTCTCAGATGTTGACTATTCGTTTTCAAGGCGTCATATTCTGCTCTCCAATTAACCCTATAATGGTACTCAATTGCATTCGTAGCTAGCTCCAAAGAGCATTCGCAAAGTCAGTGATGAGTCATTACTATTAATGTTTTCCTTAAAAAAAAAAAAAAAAAAAAAAAAAATAGCAGAAGTAACAGAGGTGGAAAGCATTACAGGAAATTATAAGGTACTTAGTACTTACGAAAGAGAAATTTGAATATATCCTCTCGTATACTCCCCGCCTCCCACTTCTTGAGTTTTTCAATTTCATTTGCTAAAAAGATATGGACAATTCATGTTTCCTCTTGAAGCCTTTTTTTGTCGCAGCTCCCCTCTTAGAAAGCTAAAATTTAAATATGTTGGTAATTTGTGTCGACTTCATCTTGCTAACCATTATCCAAAATTTTTGTCTCTTCCTTCAATTTTTTGAGAACGAAGACCCCCCTCTTTCCCCCTCTCCCTTCCCATGCCATAACTAGTGAATGTGGGTTTGGAATAAAGTACAATTGTTTTTCTCAATGATCATGTGCGCTCATATTTATCATATTTGTGTTATTTAGGGCTTTCCAGCCCTCCTTAGATTTTGATCATCCGCCATTTTGAATCCATTTTCACAAAAAATGACGTACTCGTATTTTGTTTCTCATCTTATCCTGTATTCAGTATTCGAGCTTTCCTCTTAAATTGAGTGAAGCGATATTTGAGACAAAAAAAATGTCATAACTTGAAACCCTTTTGAAGAGCCTTTTTTTGCTCCAACTTTCCTCCAAATTGACCTTGGGAGTTGAAATTTGGTGATATACTTACTAGGTGTCCATTCTCTGCTTAATCGTATGTTTTGAAAGTTCCTCCTGTTCTCCTTAAAATTTGAATGAAGCGACATGACATATTGAAATGAAACAGACATCTGAATAAAGTACTCCTAGATTTCTACGAGAACCATCTCTAACGGAATTTTGAGTGACATTTTTGCATTACGAAGTGGGGGATAGAGAGATATCTAACATAAAATAATTCTAAACAGCAGTAGAATCAAGTCAAAAACATTTGAAGAAAAAATTTAATTTGTAGGTAAATTAGGAATGATCTCATTTATATTGAAATTCTTCTGGTTCATCATAGAACTTGAAAGTCGTTGGATTTTTATATTTCATCGTACAATTAAATTATATTTAATTTTATACATTTTTATGAAACTTTGAATACGTACGTGTGTATATAAATACGTTTTTTTAAATCTTTAATCAAATGGTCATTTGCTATTAGATTACAAATAATCTGTTGAACAATGATATGAAAACTTCATCTGCAACCTCTTCTCCCCAAATCAGTTTTGAGTGGAATAGCTACGATTATTATTGAAAACTCGTCTAATAACAAAACGAAATTTCGATCAGCCGCTTCCTGAGTATCGGTTATCGTTTCCTCATCGGTTCGGTACTTCGTTCGACCAGCTGGTGTATGGGTGAAGGGAGCGGAGGAAGTTATACGTCTTCGCTGTACCAATATACCTGTATGAAAAGTGGAGAGAAATTACGACGAATATATTCGGTAATCGGATATGATTTTTTGTTACAGATCGGCAGTGTGGTCGCTTCCAGAGGTTGGCCGCTTTCAATCGGGCAGCATGGCATCGCCTTACATCTCACCGAGATCGACTGGTCGTATTTGAAGAACGGTGACTGCTACCTATTGGCTCGGGTGGATGGTGGCGCGAAAGCGAGCGTGATTTTGAATTGGAAAAATTTCGGTAACTCATTTAGCCGAGTAATCGGTCGTCGATTCGATAGCCCGTTGGAGATAATGTCCGGCGGTGAAGATAACGCCGATAGTTTCGAACTGTCTGCATTGCTGCAGAGTCTAATCGTGACCGTCGATCGTGCCATAGAGCGTGTACCGCTGGAAAGTTTGAGCTTTCCGTGTCCCCAATGTATCGGCTTAACGGACGCCGAGTTCTGCAAATGTCGCTGTCCGACGAGCGTGCATCAGCTGGTCGAGAAGAAAGACAGCGGTATACAGACTAGTCCTGTATTCGAGATAGATCACGGATTTCCACATATCGACAGCGATGAAGATTACGATTGCGATAGTAGCGGAGCTATCGATTATTCTAAATGTCTTCCGAATGGTGAGTATATGCTATTATGTAAATGAAAATCATGCCGTTAATTAATAGTCGTGCCGGTCGCGATTGCGATCTAGAAAAGCAATTAGATGGGTAAAAGTTCGCCAGCAGTCGAAGAGCGATTTTAACTCGGCGGCGTGGTGACGCTGATGGGTTGTTTTCGCGGCACGGTGTGAAAAAAGAACCGGCGGTAAATATTGATACGCGGTGTGATTTTCGTCGTTCAAATACGCGCGGAATTTCGGCTTCGACCGTAAATATTTGTTTAGCTAATCCAAATTCGTCGCTGTAATCTACGAGTTCGAGCTTATTGGTATTTCTTGCAGCGCCCATATCTGTACAGTCGAGTGAACGCGAGAGGCGGTTCGACAGGTAGATTGCGTGCCTCTCGAGGGTCATAAGACTCGACGCTATCGTCGTACCAGACGTAGTTTTATGCAGACGGTAATTACACGGTAATGGTAACGTTCTGTTGGTGAATGATACACCTACCAAGCATCCTTGAAATAAGAAATTATCGCGATATTTTACGTGTACGGACGTGTTTCGAGTAGGCAAATGAGTTATAAGTACATGCCATATTTTAACCATCGATTATATTCTTGAACTTGAATATGTAAAGTTGTCAGTTTCATAGCTGGATGCTAGAATGGCTAGACTGCAGACAGGAGGCAAGTTTTTGCAAAATCCATCGCGTTGAATATGGTAATATTTTATCGACGAAATTTAGGCCCTTTCTAATCTCTTGATGTGCTAATTTTGGGTTTTTTATCGTTACATATTATACGACGCATAGTGGGGCCGATTGTCCATTTTAGGTATACAAAATTCGAATAGAACTTTTTTACATTTAAATAGACGTAATCTATGTTTGTCGAGCCGCTGAGTTCGAATTTTACATTATTTTCTAGATTCTAACCCCTTGAAAAGTCCCTATTTTTGAAAACTTGGGTGTCAAAGTAATAAGTTATTCATTCATATTGAGTTATATGTTTTTGAGTTCGCTAAATACAAATTTGAAATTATTTTTGAAATTCAGCTCCTCATAAAGCCCCAAAAATTTCAATACCTTAACTTTTAGAATATTGAGCTTCGAATTTTTGATCCCTTAATTATAAATTTACCTTTAAATTGAATTTTTAGAATAATAATTTTTTTTTAATTAAAAATATTTATTGAATAAATAATAATAATTTAATTAAAATAATTAATAAAATTTTTATTAAAGAAATTTTTAGAAATAATCCTGTTATAAATAAATCAATAATTAATTTATTTATTTCATTAATAAATTTTCAAAAGAACTAGTTATGCATTTATATTGAGCCATTTGTTTTCGAGGTCGCTGGGTTCGAATTTGAAATAATTTTTAGACTTCATTCCCACGGAACCTCAGAAAGACTCATTTTTTTTCAAATTTTTCCCTACATACTCAGTTTTCCAGGTCTCTAAAGGAAAATTTTTTCTCAAAGGTATTCTTAACGCTGAAAAGATTTTTTAGATAAACCAAGTATTTATAGCATAAATTTTTTATTCTGATTTTTTTTTTCAACTTTAATCACGTTTTTTTCTAAATAATATTTATTTTATTGCTCGAATTCTCAATGCTTCTAAACTTACTTTATGATCTTTCGACCTTTGACATTGTTGGTACTCTTATCAAGGATTTAAAATCGCTTTTGTTATGAATGAATCGAAATTACTCGTATATGTATGAAATATTGATTGCACGAAATTTATAAAATTCAAACTGAATCATAAAAAATGAGTAATTCTCGTTACAAAAAGCGATAAGAATTTCACAATAGTTACGGAAACGGACTTGCTTTTTATCTACGAATTACTACATTTGTATGAGTAAAAGTAACGACTACTGAGATATGGAAGTTGTGAATCCAGTGTACTATGGTCTGTGAGTTGAACTGAGTCAGAGCATGCAGGAAACGTTAACGCGTCGTTTCAAGATCGTATAGTGGAAGAAAAAACATCAATGACGTATAAATTTCCGTCATGTCTGCCTGAAAAAAGTACCACCTGGTTGTCTGGTAAAGCCTTTGGGACTATAGGTGACAACCGACCTTGAGTTTGATCGGTGAGAGTCGCACATCAGACACGAAAGATTTTAAGGTTCTTGGAATTTGTAATTTGGATGCGAATGCCGGTTGTGAAACCATTAAAACCGTTAATTCGTCGGTAATAAATTAATAACGATAACTGATTAATTTTGCGAGGAAAAAATCGTTGATCGGATTAATCTCTCGATTTTATACGATGAACCGATGAGGATAGTGTCGCATGGTGTCGATGAAACAAAGCTGTATGTACATTTAGGCTATTCTTTTTGTTTACATTTGATACCATTTGAAGTGGTCGTATTATTTCCAAAATATATATTCAAAATTACTGAACATATTTCATTCTGGTTTGAATGATTTTTTTTTTTTTTTTTTAATTTTGAATTTTTTTTTTTTTTTTTTTTTTTTTTTATGTGCCATGTACAGCAACAATGGCTAGAGGCACAGCAACAATCTAGATTTTACTTGTTAATCCTGTGGACTTTAGAAAAAGGAATAATTTATCAATTTGTGCCTGATCATCTGATAGAATGTCCTTTAAAGTATTAGACTTAAGATATTTGGACCGGTGAGATTGATAAAGAACGCATTCAGTAAGGATATGTGAGACGGTTATAAGGACATTACAGGAGGTACATATAGGAGGTGGCTGCTTGGCAAGGAGGTGTTGGTGAGTTATGAGGGAGTGGCCAGTACGAAGACGAGTAAGAATGGATGCATGTCGACGGTTATGTTGCAGAGAAGTTTTCCAGATGTTTATGGTGGGTTTAATACTTTTGAGTTTGTTTGAATTTGGGACATTTGACCAGTATGATTGAAATTCTTCGGATAGTAAGGATTTGGCATAGGTTTTCAAATCTTTCAGAGGAATATCTATATCTGCGATTGGGTGGTGGAGGTAAGATTGTTTGGCAATGCAATCAGCTAACTCATTACCTTCTATTTGTGAGTGGGATGGAATCCAGCATAAGATGACTGTTTTTATTGGTTGAAAGGAAAGTAGAGATGAAGTAATTTCCTGTACTATAGGATGTGTTTGTTTAGATCTGTGATTTTGGATGGCTAGTAGGGATGAAAGAGAATCTGTAAATATAACTGTGTGATGTAGGGAAAAGTCATTGATGTAGCTGATTGCTGTTTTGATTGCATATAATTCTGAGGAAAAAATGGAGTAGTATGATGGAAGAGGTATGGGTATGTGCGAGTAGTATATAATATACCTGATTCTGGGACACGTTTTTTTCATATCACTCAACGCCTATTTTTCACTACTTTTACCCCCGTTTTTATATAATTTTCATCAAATCGACTCTCAATCATTTCTTACTCAAATTATTATTTTTTTATTGACCAGATTTTCAACAAAGGTTCAACGCCAGTATTTTCACATTTTTCACCTATTTTTATTTTTAAAATTTCAACAAATTCCCCCTTCAACACCTTGCTTTTTTATTGCTTTTTTTGGTGCGGATACTCTGGGACATGTTTTTCATATATCACTCAACTCCTATTTTTCACTACTTTAAGCCCTATTTTTATATAATTTTCATCAAATCAACTCTTAATTGATAGAATCATTTCTTACTCAAATTATTATTTTTTTATTCACTCAACACTACTCAACACAAATATTTCTAGCTAAAATTACTCTTTGAACCTTGAATTTCTGGACCAGATTTTCAACAAAGGTTCAACACCAGTATTTTCACATTTTTTCAATCATTATTGGTAACCCAGATTTTTAAAATTTCAACAAAATCCCCCTTTGGCACCTTGCTTTTTTATTCATTTTTTTTTTGGTGCCGAAGGAGGATTTTTTTCCTATTTCAACTTGATATCAACATGCAATACTTGGCCAAGGTATTGAACATTGCTACTAAGCCTAGTGTATATTATATCATTTCTTGGCCATGGAAATCATATATTATAACACTAGCATTTATTTTTTATTTTTCTGTTGACACTACAAAGCACCGATTCTAGTATTTCACTTTTTGATCATTATAGAAGTGTGTCATACTAGGTTGACAAGGCGCGCACGCCGTACGGTTACATTCTCGCCTATAGCACACAGGCTATTACGAGGGCAGCAGCTCCGTAGGACTCTTGTCAACTACTAATCAGGACTGACTGGGATTCGAACCTAAGCTATTCTGTTTGCAAAGCGTCAGCTCTATCAATTAGGCTACCCAGTCAGTGATAATTTACAAATGAATTCTCATATATTGTTTTATCTTCACTTCAACATTAAAATGATAAAGAATTGATAAACATTCTTCAATTAATTTTTTCATATTAATTCTAAATGAATTATAGAGATTGCGCCACTAATTATATAGAATTATAAATTTATTCAACTTCTATTAAAAAATGTTCTCTATAAATGGAAGTCTATGAAAATTCTTTTTTTGTTGAGAAAGAAGAGTTTGATTTTAAAAATTATTTACCGTATTTTAAAAATCCTTTTGAACGAACAAGATCAAAATATGAAACTCTGATGGATCCACTTTCAGATAAAATTCAACATTTACCCGAATCAAAACAAATGAGGTATAATAAATTAATGGTAAATATTATAGCACATTTGAGTGTTTTATCAAGAATAATAGAAAAAGATGTTAAAGATTTAAATATACCAGAAAATGATTTAGAATCTGACGTTGATATTATTTATGTACCAAATGGTATTTAAAATTTTTAAATGAAATTTTAGTCTGAATAATCTTTAATTAAATCCATGGGTCAGGTATTTATATAAGAAAAAAAAATGAAATTATAATATTAATAATGAATATTTACAAAAAAGTGTCCTAGGATTTATTTTTAAATTTTCTTGTTAAATTTTTTTCTTAATAAATGGAGTTGATTACAAAGCTTGAAAATCAATTTACAAGAAATCAACTGTATAATTATTGTAAAGGCAAAAATATCTCAGGATGTTCAAGATTGAAGAAAAATGATTTAGCAAAAGCAGTTGCAAATTACTTGACTAAAAATAAAAAAAATAAAATTCAAAAATTCAACACTAAATTATTCAATTTTGATGATAGCATTTTTAGTAATGAAAAACCTAAACAATTACCTCCTAGAAGGGATAGGAATATTGAAATAAGAGATGGTACTACAGCAAGTTGGAAAAATATGATTCATGATTATGAGATATATTGTGAATCTGCAAAGAATGATTTAATAACATTTCTATTTAAAGTTACAGAAAAACTGTATGAAATTGCTGCAAAAGAATTGAAAATTAAAAATAGTATAAGCTTTCAATTAGTGGCAGTTGTAGATTATATAGAAGTGAATTTATCAGGAGAACAAGTTAATTGCCATAGAAAACATTTTCGATCAACAAGAAATATTATAGTTCATTCAAGTGCAATCAAAAGTGCTTTGACATCAGCAAGAAATGAAGTTCTACGAAACTTTGATAGCTATAATGCTAAAAATACAAGATATCGATTTGACAAAGTTATTCGAGTAGATGTTCTTTCTGATCAAAACAATCCTTTGAGAGGAGGAAACTGGGTTCAATTACCAAGTTTTATTTTATCAAAAAAGTGTTGTATCAATGTAAAAAATATAAAAACTAATAAATTTAAACGTTTGAAACAAGAAGATCTTAGATGTTTTGAATACAGTTTGGAAAGCATATTAAATCCAGTAAAAGAAGCAGTTCATAGAGTTTCAAATTATAATATTACAAAATATGAAAAATTAAATATGGAATACCCAGTTAAACTAGTACCCAAAAATATTGAAAAATATGAAAATTTCATAAATCATTCAATCAATATTTACAAATATGATGAAAATGAATCACAAATAAGTATATATCATAGGAGTCAAAATCATAACAAAGGAGGACATATAAATTTACTAATATATAAGGATCACATTGTTGGAATAAAAAATTTAAGTGCTTTATTAAGAGGACAAATACACAAATACACAAATACACTAACCATGTGAATATTTGTATGAAATGTCATAAAAAATTTGAATCCGAGTCTGACTACAACTCTCATATTGAATACTGTGTCAAAGGTAAACAAAATATTCAAATGCCATCAGATAAAAATAATATTAGGAAATATTACTCATTTGGTGCTGAACAATACCATCCCTATGCACTAACATTGGATTTTGAATGTACCTTGAAAAAAATGCAAAAACAAATAACAAAGACAACAAAATATATTCATAAACACGAAGCAAATAGTTTTTGTTTCTACTCTGATGAGATGGGTGCAGAATTAGTAAGGTATAATAATCAAGAGAAATTAATGAAAAAATTTAATAAATTATTACAAGAACACGGAAAGAAATATCATAAATTGAGATTGAAAAATGAAGAAATGATTTGGTATGAAAAAGAAGCTATTATGTTTGAATCAGCCACACATTGTCATATCTGTAGTAATAAATTTAATAATAAAAATGAGAAAATAAAAGATCATGATCATTTTACAGGTGAATTTAGAGGAGCGGCTTGCAATAAATGTAATTTAAATTTGAAAATGCCAAAGTTCATCCCAATATTAATTCATAATTTAAAATATGATTCAAAAATATTTTTAAGATGGTTGTTGAAATTATGTGATGAATATGAACAAACAAAAGATTTAAACATTATCCCAAAAAATAATGAAAATTACAGTACATTTTCAAGAAGGGTAATAATTGATGAATATGAACAACAATATAATTTGACAAAATGTCTCAAATGTAATGAAAAATATTATGATAAAATATAGAGAAATGTCCTAACTGTGATGAAAATGTAATTCCAAATCTTGAAATTTTTAGAAAAGGTGATGAATTGAAATGTACTTATTTGGATGGTACTATTAAATATGAAACTCAGCTGTATGACATATCAAAATGTTTGAAGTGTAATAAGAAGAAAAAAGATGAAATATGGGAGAAATGTCCTAAATGTGATAATCCTAATCTTCATATAAAAAGAAAAGGAGATAAATTTCCCAAAACTATGGAATTCAGATTTATTGATACCCTAGCTTTTATAGGTACCAGTTTGGAAAAAGCCGTCAAAAATTTAGCAGAGGTTAATTGTTGTTTTTGTTCAAAATGTAACAAAGTTCAAGATATACTCAAGGGAAAATTTTTACCAATTGATGAAAATGGAATTTTAAAATATAAAGCTAAATGTAAACATTGTGAAAATTCTGTAACAAAACCCATTGATTACAAAAAATTCAAATATATACTAAAAGAATTTAAAAAAGAGGATTTGCATCTTGTTTTACAAAAAGGTATTTATCCATATGAATGGGTAGATGATTACAAGAAATTTAAAGAACAATTACCCTTAGACAAAAAAGATTGGTATTCCACATTAAATGATGAAAAAATATCTGATAATGATTTAGTATTTGCAAAAGAAGTTTACAGCCATTTCAAATGTAAAAATTTTGGAGATTATCATAATTTGTATTTAAAACTTGATACAATTCTTACCAAAGATATTTTTGATAATTTTAGGGAAACATGTTACAAAAATTATAAACTAGATCCAGTCTATTATATTTCAGCCCCTCAGTTATCTGATGCTGCCTCATTAAAATATACAGGTCAACAACTTGAATTGCTTATAGATCAGGAAAATTATGAGATTTATGAAAAAGGAATTAGAGGAGGTATTTCAAATATTCCTCACAGACATGCATTAGCAAATAATTGTTACTTTTATGATGAAAAACTTGGTAAAACAATAAAATTGAGTAGAAAAGATGCTGAGAAGAAAGGAATTTGGAACAGTAAAAAACATGTTAGTTTTATCCTATACCTAGACTGTAATAATTTATATGGTTGGGCCTTGAGTCAACCATTACCAATTGGTGAATTTTTGAATTATAATTTGCTGAAGAGGAAAAAGAGCGATCATTTTAAAAGTATGTGTAAAACATTATTAGAATCAAAAAATGAGAAATTGAAAACACTTATGAAAACTCTATTGAATTCACAAGAAAATGAGAACAAACTTGAAGAAACTATTAAAATATTAATGAACATGAAAATCTATCAAAAGCAAATCAATGAACTATTATTTGGAAATACAGAAGTCAATATGTTCAAAAAACTTCAACATGAGCCATCAGATTTTACTAAAGATGTAATTCTCAGTTTAAATGATAATGGTGAATACGGATATACATTTATAGTGGATTTAGAAATTCCAAAAGAATTACATAATAAATTTAAAGATTATCCTATGCTTCCTGAACATTATATTCCCAGAGAAGATGAATTATCTGAATATCAGAGAAAGTTGATAGCAAAAGAAATAGGAAGTAAACCAAAAGATGGTAAATTAATCACTACCCTGTATTCAAAAAAGGATTATATTATTGATTTCAGAATGCTGAAAGAATGTTTACGCCAAGGTATCATCTTAAAGAGTGTAAATAATTATATAAGATTCAAACAAAAAGCTTGGTTAAAACCCTACATTGATATGAACACAAAATTAAGACAAGAAGCTAAAAATGACTGAAAAAGACTTCTATAAACTAATGAATAACTCAGTTTATGGAAAACAAATGGAAAATGTGAGAAACAGATGTGATGTAAAAATATTAACTTCACCAGAATCATTTCTTAAACAATCAGATTATGAAATAAGAACAATTTTAGATGAAGAAACTATTTTACTTGCTAGAAAAAAGAAAACAGTCAAACTGAATAAACCTATTTATGGAGGATTTGTTGTCTTAGAAATATCCAAATTATTAATGTATCAATTTTATTATAATGTTTTAAAGAAAAAGTATGGTGATAGGATAAGACTGTTAGGAACAGATACAGATTCATTAATTGTTTATGTTGAAACTGATGATGTATATGAAGATATAAAAGAAGATGTAGATCATTATGACACTTTTGATTATAAAATAGATTGGATGCCTCAGAAAAATAAGAAAGTACCAGGGTTATTCAAAGATGAATATTTAGGAATACCAATACGTGAATGGGTAGGATTGAGATCAAAAATGTATGCATTTAGAAATGATATAAAAGAGAAAAAAGTCTGTAAAGGTATAAAGAAATCAAATATAGAGAAAATGAAATTTGAAATGTATAAGAATTGTTTAATTAAAAGTGAACAGACCAGAGAAAAAGTGTATTCAATTGTTTCTAAGCAACATAACTTATATACAGTAGAATTAGATAAAATTGCATTGTCACCATATGATGACAAAAGATATTTAGTAGATAATATCAACACACTTCCTTATGGTTATGAACTTCAAGTATGAAACCTTCTTCAAAATTCTTTTTATAAATCTCATTTCTTTTATTACATTCTTTATCAATAACTAAAAATCCATATTTTTCATTCCAGCATGAATTACACATTTCTTTAAATCTTTCAAAAGTCAAATCTGTCACATGATTCTCAAATATATGTTTTAAATTTTTAAGATCTTGTTTGAAAATTATCAAATAATTGAAGTTATCTCTTATACATTGTTTAGGGACTTTTGAATAGGTTTGAGCAAGATAGAAACAAGATATATTATAGTGTCGACCTCTTAAAAAATGAGTTGCAATATTTTCTTGGGGGTCAGTTAATATATCATCAAAAATTATGACAGAGTAAGGTTCAATTTCTTCTGGTTCTTTTAAATCATTAGGTAATAAGGTATATAATCCAATTTTGTGCCTAGATTTTTCATTAAAAACATCAATTATGGCTTTTAATCTGTCATATTTTTCTTGATGGGGTGTTTTTGTACATAGATAGATATTTGAGTAAGTATTTATTTCTAATAAGATCTGAATTAAGCCGTTTGTTTTTCCACATCCTGATGGACCAAAAATACCTGCACGAATTATATTTGGAAAAATTTCATCATACCGAGGAGGTGGGACATTGTAATCATAATTTTCAACCTTAATTGGTGATTTTAGTTTATTAGTTTGCATTTTTATTTATTTAGAAGAATTTTCTATGTTAATAAATGGATAAAGATATCAAAGCATATATAAATTCAACAAAAGATTTAAAAGAAAAATATGATACTATCAGAACAGGTAAAATCAATAAACAAGTAGAACTGGAAGAATTGTATAAGCCTATTACAAAACCTTTACAAAAACTAACAAATGAAATTAGTCAAAATAAATATGATCAAATTATGTCTAAAACCTACCCAAAATATGTCCAAAATGTACCAGCTATAGAAACTACTGAAAATCAAACATTAACTTCAAAGGATGTCATAAATCTCATAGGTAAAACAGCACAAAAGTATTTAGCAAATTATGCATCAAGGGATATAAAAACTGACAAAATATTTGGAGTTAGAGTTGAAAATGATGATGATTTATATATTGGTAATAAATCTATCCTGGTTAAAGACGATAATATATTTTTTGAGGACGGGTCTGAATTTGAAGGAACTCCTGGTTTGTGAGAGCTTATCACTTTGGAGCAACCAGAAAATTTCAGCAATGTTGATCTTGAAAACTATTGGAAGCTATTGGAAAAAACAAGTAGTTATAGGCAGAATAATGATCCAGAATCCACCAAAGTTAAATCTAGTTCTGGATATAAGTACAACAATGTAATAAGACCATTATTGGTTAAACATAATAAATTAGCAAAGAAAGGAGGTAATCTTAATATAGGTCAGGTAGGTTTTGATGACTTCATGAAAACATTGGTATCTGTATATTTGAATGTTCAAAATGGAAACACAAATCCTGAAAATATTATTGGAATACTAAATGAAATCAAAAACATTAATTTGAATGCCAACTGCATTGGTGATAATTATATTTATTGGGATAATCTTGATGAATTATTTCAAAGGCTTCTTGTTTTATATGGTGAAATTCAGAGTGGAAACACAAATCCTGCTTTGAAAAATGAAATTATTAGGATTCTGCAAGAGCTTAAAGAACTTTGATTTTTTTTTGTAAATAAATGGAAACAAATTCTTCGGATGAAGACTCTAAAGAAGAGGGAAAATGTTTTTTAACTATAATAATTTTCTTCAAATGTATTTGGAGGATTAGAAAGATTTTTAAATGCAGTTCAAAAAATAAAAAATAATCATATATAAATGGATTTTGAAGAAGCCAAAGAATTACATGCTCCCGTTAGAAAAAAATTTTGTCGCAGAAAAATCATAACTAAGGGTATTGATGATTTGTGGGCTGCAGATTTATTAATAATGGATAAATATTCTAGACAAAACAAAGGTTTTAAATATCTATTGAATGTTATTGATACGTTTTCAAAATATGTTTGGATTGAACCTTTGAAAAACAAAACAGGTAAAACTGTAGCTGAAGCTTTTGAAAAAATTATAATAGATTCAAAAAGAAAACCAAATTTACTTCATGTAGATATGGGTAAAGAGTTTGTGAATCAAACTTTTAAATCAATGTTGAAAAAGTATAACATTATTATGTATCATACTTATAATGAAGAAAAATCTGCAATAATTGAACGTTTTAATAGAACATTGAATCAGAAATTGAAAATTTATTTTGAGGCTCATAATAATTTTAAATGGTATGATATTTTACCTCAAGTCTTGAAAGAGTATAATACAAAAGATATTCATAGAACAATTGGAATGAGACCTATTGAAGTTGATAAAAATAATGAAGAAGAAATTTTAATAAAAATGATGAAATCTAAATGTGATCTTACAAAACGTGAACCAAAATTCAAAATTGGAGACAGAGTGAGAATTTATGCTTACAAAAAACTTTTTGGTAATAAATATAAAAATAACTGGACAAAAGAAATCTTTGTAGTTGATAAGGTATTCCCTACATATCCTATAACTTATTCCATCAAAGCTGAGGATGGTGAAGAAATTCTTGGTAAGTTTTATAATCAAGAACTTTTGAAAACTAAATTTTAATAATTTTTTTTCCCATTATAAATACATATATGATGCCTGACTATAGGAAAAAACTAATTGACAGGGATTTGCAACAATTTCCTAAACAAAATCATAAAAAAGGAAGTGGATTTGTGAATTCTTTAATTGATAATTTGCCATTTGAACTTCATTTACCTGGATATCAATATAATGGTCCAGGTACAAATTTAGATTTAAAATTATCACAAGGAGTGAAACCAATAAATAAATTAGATGAAGCAGCAATGAATCATGATATAGCTTATGCAAGGTCAAAGGATCTTGATAAACTAATTGACAGGGATTTGCAACAATTTCCTAAACAAAATCATAAAAAAGGAAGTGGATTGTGAATTCTTTAATTGATAATTTGCCATTTGAACTTCATTTACCTGGATATCAATATAATGGTCCAGGTACAAATTTAGATTTAAAATTATCACAAGGAGTGAAACCAATAAATAAATTAGATGAAGCAGCAATGAATCATGATATAGCTTATGCAAGGTCAAAGGATCTTGATAAACGTCATGAAGCTGATTATAAATTACAAGAAGATGCTTGGAAACGGGTGATTGCTGATGATTCAAGTATTTACCTTTATCAACATACCAAATAAAACAGATTAAAAAAGGAATCAAACAAAAGAAACCTGTGAAATTACAACTTAAAACTCCTCAATTGGAATACATAAATGAAAACAATAAAACTGGTGGGTTTTTACCTGCTTTAGTAAGTGCATTACCAATTATAACTGCGGCTTCAACAATTGCTAAAAATCTTGTGAATGCGTATAATAATAAAAAAGCAAATAATAAATTGGTTGCAGAAAGAATTGAAAAAGGGAACACTGATAAAGAAAATTTAGGATATGGATTGAATTCCATGACAAAACCACTGAGAGATGAAAAAATCACAGAATTTATTAATCATTACAAAAATGTTCAAGCAGCAAATAAGAAACTTGGAAAAGGGTTTTATGTTAATACATCTAAAGCTAGAAATAAAGAAATAGAGGGACAAGGTTTTTATATCAATTCTAAAAAAAAAATTGAACATACCTATCATACCTTTATCAGATATGGAGTTGAAGAATTATGCAAAAGAATTGAGTATACCATATTTCAGAGGAGTATTTATGAGAGATCAACTTCCAAATAGAATAAGAAAAAATGAAAGTATGATTATCAACTTAGATGATTCTAAAGGAGCAGGAACTCACTGGGTTTGTTTTTTCAAAAAAGATAAAATAATTAATTACTTTGATTCCTTTGGTGTACAACCACCCAGTGAATTGATGAGATATTTTTCTACAGAGAATCAAGTTTATTATAATGTTGATAAAAATCAAAATTTTGATGAAGTCATATGTGGCCATCTTTGTTTAAAATTTTTAACTAAATTCAATTAATTTTTATAAATTTTATATTCTTCATTATTTTTAACTCTTGGTTTATCGATTTTTCTTAATCCACTTTTTTCTTTCAATTCATTTATTTCTGCACCACTGATCTGGATAAAATCTCTATCGTAATCTTCTTGATTTGCTAACAGATTTAAATCATCTACAGTAATTACCTTTGTGACAAAATTGAATACACTCTTAGATTTTACTACTCCAACATTTTGAGAAGAAAACATTACTTTATTAAATTCTTTTACAATATTTTTTTGCAATTTCAATTTTTCATTTAAAATATTTTCATTAGATTGAGTTTGATTGTTGCTTAATTCAATGAATTTCTCTTCCATATCTTTTATTTTTCTTTCCATATTAATTCCAAATTCTTTCAATTTTTTTATCCTCCATTAATGATTTGACTTTTGTTACACCATTTTTAACAGCAAAAAATAATACATCAATGGTAAATATTAAATAGGCAACTTTCATTGTAAAATTTACTTGTATCTTGAAATTTTCTTCATCATATATGTTTTTATCAATCATAGATTTTTTGGTCACTTCTAAATAATTTTCTGTTCTCTTAATTAATGTATCATAAAATTTTTGAAGCTGAGGAATACTTTTTTATAACTTTCTATTTGATCTATTTGATCATTTCTAAGAGGGTAAGCTTCTAGTAATTGATTTGCCATTTTATTTTTCTATTTATTACATAAAATTTTTAGGTATATAAATTCTATGAATTCCACAAATTCTATAATTTCTATGAATTCTGTAAAAAGTAAAAAATTTGTATACTAAATGGAATATAAAAAACATAAGATGTATATTTTGAAACATTGTGAAACAGGGGAATATATAGCTTCTAAATTTAGAGGATATGGTAAATATGAACTAGTGAGTTTGTGTAAATTAAAAGATGATAAAATCTATTTCAAAGAAAATGAAAAAATTAAAAATTTGTTCTCAAAAAGTTATCATGTTCATTTTCGAGGTGGAGATATAGATATTAAATTGCATGAAATTATCAATGTTAAAGAGATCGGATCTGAAGGATTCATTGCTCATAAGAATCTTACAAAACAAGGTCAGAAAGCTTTGTTTTTGAATCAAGAAAAAATTAATAAAAGCTATGATCTAAAATCTATTAATCCAAAGGATCTTTTCAAATCACATAATAATAATAATGAATCAGTTTTAGTAAATTGAATTTTTAAACAAATTTTTTATAAATAAATGGGTTTTAGTATTGAGTTGTGTGGAAAAACATCAAAGTTGGGGTATACTTTTGAAGAACCTATTCAGTTAGATCCTGATGGAAATTGGCAGATCTGTTTAACTAGTTTTGTTGTTTATAATTCCATAAATAATGTAACAAGGAAAAATAATGAATTTCATCTTGTAGATGATAAAGGAGCTCGTGATAAAATTATTATTCCTCCTGGAACTTATGAAGTGCAAGAACTTTTAGATCAAATTAGACTAGATAAAAAAACTCAAGAGGCTGAATTAACTGCAATTGTACAACCCAATACAAGAAAAATTAAAATAGTATGTAAAAAGAAAAAAGTAGATTTCAACTTATCAAACTCTATAGGCCGTCTTTTATCCAAAATACCTTGAATCGAAACGGGCTGGTGTAAATCAAATAAAATTAGCCTATCGCAAGTTCTTGGCTGATAATACCAATCCAACTAGTCAAAAAATAATGAGCAGCATTGGAAATCATTCGAATCATTTCCGAGATGAAGAAGAATTCATCACCAAAGCTATGGAAGCATATCATAAAACTTCGCATATAATTCACACGTGCGCTTACGCATTTAGATCGTTACATTTATTGAATGAGTTCCTTAAGGTCATCAAGGATATTCCTAGCCTTTCCACTTCCGAAGAAAAGTCAGTAGTTCTAATAAGTTATATAGTGCCATCATAACCATACCTAATTTGATTTTTATAAAATGAAATAAAATTTTCTGCTTTTCAATGTTTTTCGTATTCAAGGTTCAAAGAGTAGTTTTAACTAGAAGTATTTGTGTTGAATATTTGTTGAACCTTTGTTGGAAATCTGGTCCAGAAGTTCAAGGTTCAAGTGCTCATGTAAGAGCAGTTTTAGAAAGAAATATTGGTGTTGAATCCGTGTTGAATCTTCGTTGAACCTTTGTTGAAAATCTGTCCCAGAAATGCAAGGTTCAAAGAGTAGTTTTAGCCAAACATATTTGTGTTGAATTTTTGTTGAACCTTTGTTGAAAATCTGTCCCAGAAATGCAAGGTTCAAAGAGTAGTTTTAGCTAAAAATATTTGTGTTCCATTAAAGTAGTGAAAAATAGGTGTTGAGTGAAGGGGAAAAACGTGTCCCAGAGTATCCGCACCAAAAAAAGCAATAAAAAAGCAAGGTGTTGAAGGGGGAATTTGTTGAAATTTTAAAAATAAAAATAGGTGAAAAATGTGAAAATACTGGCGTTGAACCTTTGTTGAAAATCTGGTCAATAAAAAAATAATAATTTGAGTAAGAAATGATTGAGAGTCGATTTGATGAAAATTATATAAAAACGGGGGTAAAAGTAGTGAAAAATAGGCGTTGAGTGATATGAAAAAAACGTGTCCCAGAATCAGGTATATTATATACTACTTGTGCGTACTATCATGGATATGCGCGATTATCCATGATAGTACGCACAAGTAGTATATAATATACCTGATTCTGGGACACGTTTTTTTCATATCACTCAACGCCTATTTTTCACTACTTTTACCCCCGTTTTTATATAATTTTCATCAAATCGACTCTCAATCATTTCTTACTCAAATTATTATTTTTTTATTGACCAGATTTTCAACAAAGGTTCAACGCCAGTATTTTCACATTTTTCACCTATTTTTATTTTTAAAATTTCAACAAATTCCCCCTTCAACACCTTGCTTTTTTATTGCTTTTTTTGGTGCGGATACTCTGGGACACGTTTTTCCCCTTCACTCAACACCTATTTTTCACTACTTTAATGGAACACAAATATGTTTGCTACTACTCTTTGAACCTTGCATTTCTCTTTGAACCTTGCATTTCTGGGACAGATTTTCAACAAAGGTTCAACGAAGATTCAACACGGATTCAACACCAAATTTCTTTCTAAAACTGCTCTTACATGAGCACTTGAACCTTGAACTTCTGGACCAGATTTCCAACAAAGGTTCAACAAATATTCAACACAAATACTTCTAGTTAAAACTACTCTTTGAACCTTGAATACGAAAAACATTGAAAAGCAGAAAATTTTATTTCATTTTATAAAAATCAAATTAGGTATGGTTATGATGGCACTATATAACTTATTAGAACTACTGACTTTTCTTCGGAAGTGGAAAGGCTAGGAATATCCTTGATGACCTTAAGGAACTCATTCAATAAATGTAACGATCTAAATGCGTAAGCGCACGTGTGAATTATATGCGAAGTTTTATGATATGCTTCCATAGCTTTGGTGATGAATTCTTCTTCATCTCGGAAATGATTCGAATGATTTCCAATGCTGCTCATTATTTTTTGACTAGTTGGATTGGTATTATCAGCCAAGAACTTGCGATAGGCTAATTTTATTTGATTTACACCAGCCCGTTTCGATTCAAGGTATTTTGGATAGAGAACCTTATCCTTAAAATCTTCTAAAACGTCTCGAGCCATGACTGCTGCATTTAATCCAGACGCATCTTGCTAAAAGAAAAAATAAACGAAAACTTTTAATCGGTATCGAAAATGAATTTAAAATCGTTCAAATATGACCTGCGCTCAAGAGATCCACAATGTAATCTAGTTGAAACAATTGACCATTGTAGTTCACAAATTTTGTCTTTAAAAATTTAAGAACTATAAAATTTACTCATCAATAGTATTTGTACTTCAACGAAGAATCTATATTCTAAATTACATTAAATTTGAGAAGAAATAAAAACAACTATCATCCTCGAACGAATTATGATTAAATTCGTAAATTTCGTCTTCAGAAATAAAAGAACTAGTTCAGGATCTTACTAACCAGATCGGATTCTAATTTCCCGATTTCTTGATCTTTTTTTTCAGCCTTTTTTTCAGCCTTTTTTGCTTGTCGGACTAACGCCTTAAGTTCACCCCTAAATTCATCCCTTTTTCCTGTATTTGTGATCTCATCCAAGTATTTGGCATAAGGTAATAACTCCTAAAAATAAAAAAGTATTATTTTGTAATCAATTACATTGCAATCAATTCATATAATTAAGGTTAACAAGGATAACTTACTTTTTCCACTACAGCTTCATCAACATCAGGTGTAGTTTTCTCAGAGCCATGATTTCCGATAATTGGGAACGTAAAAGTGCGTGGCAAAAGTAAGAGATAAATAAACAATTTTCTTAAATTTTGAAACATTTTTCAAGATTTAAACAGATGTTGAAATTGTATAGATTACCAAGTCAGACTACAGCCACGTTAGTGATTGAGAAATATTCAATCAGTATATGAAATTTAAATAATCTTCCTTCAAGTTATCTTTTTAATTAGTATTTTTTAATCTCAAATACCTCTTATACCTAGTATTAATTTATCTAGTTAAATTAGAAAATGGTAATCAATCAGCATGATAAGTATACATTATTCACGCAATTAAAAATGAATATTAAAATTTCATATATTTTTTCATATAATCTTTGGTAACAATTAAAATTGTACAAAATTCATTATTAGGATTCACACATTTATATAAATTTCGATCACTCAACATTAAATTATTTATACCAATGTAAAGATCTGTAGTTCGAATTCGATCATTAGAACTGATTGATTTATTATAATAATCATACCATTTATTATTTTTCTGAAAGTTATATGGATCATAAACACAAGGAATTTTGATATCAGATCCTTCTGTTTCCATTAATAGTTTTATCCAAGTTTTTGAATAAGGAATTTGATTATTAATTTCATTACCAGGTTCATATGATTCTAAAACTGGTATAGTTCTATCATAAACATTAATTATAGAATCACCTAATTTTTTAGTTTGAATACGACATAAATATCTGCCTCTAGAATTTTCATTCTTTTTAATTTTCAAATATGAAACAACTTCTATCTTTTTCTTTGAGGTAGAATTCAAATATTCAAAATTATCAACATTTAATATATCGGTATCTTTGAACCATTCTAATCTATACACAAATTCTTGTTCAGAAAATGTGACATTACAAAATAATGTAATTTCATCATTGTTAATTCTTTTTTGTACCCTCAAAAATAAATCATCAGCTTGCTTGGATAAAGCGAAAAGGAAAAACAAAATATTTATTTTTAAAAACCACTTCATTTATTACAAATTTTTTTTAATGAACTACAACAGTATTTTTCAATGGATTATATCTGGCTTGATCTGATGTAATTACCAAACAATTAATCACTGAATCAACTGCAAATGAATCCCACCATTGAAAATTGATTTTTATATTAATTGTAGATCCCTTAATTACTTCTGATTGTTTTGAGCAATCAATGACAATCAAAGGATATTTGCTAACATAATCATTGTAATCAACTAATGGTTTTCCATCTTTACCATAATACGAATATTTAAAATTTTTAAACATCTGATAAATTCTACCACATTTATTCTCTGAGTAAGAAATATTCAATCTATTGTTGGGATAATATATGTTGTTATTGAGATGAACTTGAATATTTTCAAGATTACATAGATCAAACAGAGCATTATCTGTAGTAATTTTGTCATTTCTATTCTTTTGAAAACCAATAATAACATATCTTGGTTTAAAATATGAAGTAGGTATATCCCAAGTAAATGTTTTACCTGTCACGGATGATTTTTCTATATACATCCAATGTCTATTAAACATTTCATATTCTGTTGAAGCTGCTATTTCATTATTAATTTTTGCTTCATAACTTAATGAAAATTTATATTGAGGAATTCCCCAAATAATTTCAGTTAAATTTATAGAAATTGAATGATTATCAGCCAAAGTTCCATCTACTAACAACACATTATTATAATTTGTATTTGTTTTAATCAATCTCAATTCTTGGTGAATTCGATATATCTACATAATTTGTATAATCTTCAAAAAATCCTAGAACTATTTTAAGTGGAATACAAATAGAAAAATAACCACTACCATTAATCATACTGGAAGTTGATTTTATTTTCCAACAAGCATCATTATAAGTCAAGTCATCACTAAAAGAAACTATTCCCTTCATTGCAGTTGCAATACCCGGATTATCTATAGAATCAATTTCATTCCCACCCATATAATAACTAATTCTACTGAAAAGATGTAAAATACCATTATTAACAAAATTAATTTTTTTGGTATCTATAGTAGCTAATACTGTACCATCAGCATTTTTCTTTGCAGTTATTTTTCCATTGAGAACTAAAATACTTCTATGAGGACAAGTTTTGATATCTTCATTGTATAATGAGATTGGAATTGTACATCCAAACTGATTGATATCAACTGAGACTGGTGGTGTATAAGACACATACTCTTCACTTTCAATTATATTTTGTTCCATATTGCTGATTCAAATCAAAGATGTATTTATAATAAAAAAAAATCAAAAAGAATTTACATAAAGTTCCAAGGTAATAGTTTCCCCTTCAAAATTTATTAATCGATCATCTTGATCTACAATTTGAACATATATTTCTTTTATCAGATTAGAATTTAGAGAATAATATCTATGTTGAGATGGTATTTGTACAATTTTCTCACCAGTAGGAGTATTCAAAGGAAATGAATAAACAATATTTCCTCTTGATTTTCCATTTTCATAATTTGATTCAATGAGATTGCATCTAATTCGAATTGCATTTACTGGAAAAATATCAACCATGATATCAGAATAAGCTGTAGTATCTTTTTCTATAACCCTTTTACTAAATCCTAAAAGACGGCCTATAGAGTTTGATAAGTTGAAATCTACTTTTTTCTTTTTACATACTATTTTAATTTTTCTTGTATTGGGTTGTACAATTGCAGTTAATTCAGCCTCTTGAGTTTTTTTATCTAGTCTAATTTGATCTAAAAGTTCTTGCACTTCATAAGTTCCAGGAGGAATAATAATTTTATCACGAGCTCCTTTATCATCTACAAGATGAAATTCATTATTTTTCCTTGTTACATTATTTATGGAATTATAAACAACAAAACTAGTTAAACAGATCTGCCAATTTCTATCAGGATCTAACTGAATAGGTTCTTCAAAAGTATACCCCAACTTTGATGTTTTTCCACACAACTCAATACTAAAACCCATTTATTTATAAAAAATTTGTTTAAAAATTCAATTTACTAAAACTGATTCATTATTATTATTATGTGATTTGAAAAGATCCTTTGGATTAATAGATTTTAGATCATAGCTTTTATTAATTTTTTCTTGATTCAAAAACAAAGCTTTCTGACCTTGTTTTGTAAGATTCTTATGAGCAATGAATCCTTCAGATCCGATCTCTTTAACATTGATAATTTCATGCAATTTAATATCTATATCTCCACCTCGAAAATGAACATGATAACTTTTTGAGAACAAATTTTTAATTTTTTCATTTTCTTTGAAATAGATTTTATCATCTTTTAATTTACACAAACTCACTAGTTCATATTTACCATATCCTCTAAATTTAGAAGCTATATATTCCCCTGTTTCACAATGTTTCAAAATATACATCTTATGTTTTTTATATTCCATTTAGTATACAAATTTTTTACTTTTTACAGAATTCATAGAAATTATAGAATTTGTGGAATTCATAGAATTTATATACCTAAAAATTTTATGTAATAAATAGAAAAATAAAATGGCAAATCAATTACTAGAAGCTTACCCTCTTAGAAATGATCAAATAGATCAAATAGAAAGTTATAAAAAAAGTATTCCTCAGCTTCAAAAATTTTATGATACATTAATTAAGAGAACAGAAAATTATTTAGAAGTGACCAAAAAATCTATGATTGATAAAAACATATATGATGAAGAAAATTTCAAGATACAAGTAAATTTTACAATGAAAGTTGCCTATTTAATATTTACCATTGATGTATTATTTTTTGCTGTTAAAAATGGTGTAACAAAAGTCAAATCATTAATGGAGGATAAAAATAAATTGAAAGAATTTGGAATTAATATGGAAAGAAAAATAAAAGATATGGAAGAGAAATTCATTGAATTAAGCAACAATCAAACTCAATCTAATGAAAATATTTTAAATGAAAAATTGAAATTGCAAAAAAATATTGTAAAAGAATTTAATAAAGTAATGTTTTCTTCTCAAAATGTTGGAGTAGTAAAATCTAAGAGTGTATTCAATTTTGTCACAAAGGTAATTACTGTAGATGATTTAAATCTGTTAGCAAATCAAGAAGATTACGATAGAGATTTTATCCAGATCAGTGGTGCAGAAATAAATGAATTGAAAGAAAAAAGTGGATTAAGAAAAATCGATAAACCAAGAGTTAAAAATAATGAAGAATATAAAATTTATAAAAATTAATTGAATTTAGTTAAAAATTTTAAACAAAGATGGCCACATATGACTTCATCAAAATTTTGATTTTTATCAAGTAGTTTTACAACCATCTGTATATATATGATTGAAATTCGTGTATTTTTCTAATAGGAACTGAAAGTTTTGTTTGAGTATAATCGGGTTTGTTGAGGTTTTTGTGAATTTTGTTAAAGAAAGATTTATATTCGGGGTAAATGTCTGCCATGGAGGTAATATTTTAATTGGGAAATGTTGAATGCGAAGATGCAATGAAATTTGATATAAAAGTTCTTTAAATAATTGTGACATAGATTCAATTGGGATTAGGTTATGGAGAGTTGATTTAAATGTTGGATTTGCAGTTATACTTAGAAAGGATACTGTGTTAATGAGTTGTCTACGTATGAATAATGGGGGTTCAGAAACTTCGCTGAGAAGGCTGGTTATAGGGTGGTTCTAAATGCTCCAGTGGCCAATCTTATGCTGGTGTTTTGGATGATGTTTAGTTGATTAAGACAAGATTCACTTGCGAACGAATAGAGTGGAGAGCCGAAGTCTAAGATAGGTCGAATGATTGTGTGATATAGTCTTAGTAGGTAGAACGGTCAGAGCCATAGCTAGTATGTGTGAGTTTTTTTAATAAGTTTAATTTGTTGAAGCATTTTAGTCGAATTTGCCTTATATGATCAGACCATTTGAGTCGGTTATCAAATGTCATTCCTAAATATTTGACAGAGTTTTTCACTGGAATTAAGGTGTTATTAAGGTATATATCGAGAGAGTGCGAACATTTATAGTGTCTACAGAAATGTATTGAGGAAGACTTAGTTTGCGAAAATTTTAGGCCATTTTTTTGAGACCATAGAGACATTTTATCTGATGTGATTTGAAGAAGGTTTTCACCTACCGAAGCGTCTTTACATGATATGAATATACAAAAGTCGTCTGCGAATAGTGCTTTAGATATCATTGGAGGTATCACTGTGGGTAAGTCGTTTATAGCTATGTTGAATAGAGTCGGACTCAAGACCGTTCCTTGAGGGACACCGTTTTGGAGGTGTAGGTCCTTGAAAGAACATTTGAGATTTTTACAGAGAACGTTCTATTTTTTAGAAAATTCTGTATGAAGTATAGTATGTTCCCATTGATATTCCAAGAGTTGAGTGTTTGGATAATCTTGTGTCTCCAGACTTTATCGAAAGCTTTTTCTATATCGAAAAATATTGCTAAGAAGTGATTTTTCTGCTCTATAGCTTCAAGTATTTTCGAATTAATGAACATTAATTGATTTAATGTAGATCTCGATGAGCGGAAACCGCACTGGAAAGGCGATAGCCTATTTTGTGTTTCGAGAATCCACATGAGTCTTCTATTGACTATTCTTTCGAAAAGTTTACAAAGGTTGGAAGTTAAAGAGATTGGTCTATAACTATCGATATTGTACGGATTTTTGTTAGGTTTTAAAAAAGGAAGAATTATAGCTGTACTCCAAGATTCTGGGAAAACATGATTAGTCCAAATTATATTAAAGATCTGAAGAAGTATTTGGGTAATATTGTCTGGGGCATTTTTCAGAAACTGTATATGAATGAGGTCAGTACCTGGAGCGGAGTTTTTTGCTGAATGTAAGGCAATTTCTAATTCATATGCAGAGATTAGGGCGTTGAATGGTTGGTTTGAATTGTCATCAAATATTAATGGTATCTCATTTTGCGACTTATAATTTAAGAAAGTTACATCTAACGAATCATCACTAGATATCTGAGAGAAAAATTTGCCAAAGTTATCAGCTATCGTGCTTTCGTTGTAGCAGGGTTCATTGTTTATAAGAATACATTTTGGAGATGAAGTAAGTTCTTTAAATCCTAATTTGCGAATAGCAGCCCATAACTTGGCAGAAGGGGTATTTATATTGATATTTGAGATAAACTGTCGCCAGGATGTTCTTTTAGCCTGTTTGATGACAAATTGAGCCTTAGCTCGTAGGTGACGATAATTGAGTAGGTTATTCATTGAAGGGTTAGCTTTGAGTGTTTTTAATGCCTTGCGTCTATTTTTAATAGCAGTTGAACATTCATCTGTCCACCAAGGAACCGTTTTACGATGGAATGAAAATATTTTTGGAATACTTTTCGATGCTATATCGAGAATTTGGTGACAGAATTTAGTAAGAATTGCATCGATGTTTTGGTTTAAATTGATATTTGGAAAATTATTACATAGCTCTTGAAAGTATTGCCAATTGGCTTTTTTAAAGTTCCATTTACTTGGAGGAGTGTTATTGGGGTGGTTAGAGCTGGATGTAATAGAAAATTGGATCAGTTGGGGAATATGATCGCTGCCTGCCATATCTTCATTATGGAAAACAGTCAAGTTATCTGCAAGGGATGGCGATCCTACAATAAGGTCTATAGTTGACCAGGTATTGAAAGAAGAGCTAAAATGGGTAGGTTCGGGGATATTGTAAATGGATAAATCGTTATCGATTAAAATTCTGACTGTTGAGATATTTAAAAAAAAAAAAAAAAAAAAAAAAAAAAAAAAAAAAACGAATAGGCTGTTATTTATAGTGTCATGTATAAGACCATTTTTTGCGAACTTACGATGCCTGTAAATCAAGTTAAACTAACAAAATGGAAAATCTGGCTCGTATGGAAATTTTTGTCATTGTTGTTTACACGTTAATGAAGGAATAATTGACATAGATTGAAAATTTGCCGAGAAATCTCGGAAACAAGTTGGGCGATGAAATAAAAAATTTGCTCAATATTGGAAAATATTGTTCTTTCATGAACTCAATTCATTTGATTCAACGCGTATAAAAACTAGCCTTAGGGATCGATTTTCGTTCTTTCAAAAAGTAGAAGAGAGCAAGTAAAGAGTGATTGCCAAATGATCTACATATAATGAACATCATAAAAATTTCAGCCATCAAAATCAGTTTTAATTAGTTTTGTAAATTTAGAATTTTCAAAAAAAAAAAAAATCAAAAAATGGTATGTTTGGGCAGCTTTGAATTTTATGAGTCCATGGGCTATATTTCGTTGTGCAAAGAGCAAACAAATTTTATCGGCTATTTGATTTGGAAACTCAAGGTATCTATAATTTCTTCTAATTTCTTTAATAACACTTCAAAGCACGTAGGTAATGATAACATTTGAATTTCTTCCTCCACCTCCTCCACACACCAGAGAAATCTCTGAATATGCCAGTGATGTGGTGCGTGCAGTTTTCAAATTTCAGGAATTCTCATTGCATGGACCACAGTTCCTGATCAACGTGTCTTTTTTTTTCGAAATATTACTCAAGCACACCAAGAACCTGTAAATTTCTACCCATGGTTGAAGTTCCACAATTTCAATATCAGTTGTTTTATTTTTTATTATGATTTTAATCTTCTTAACATAATTCTTTTAACAGAATTTAGGATACATTTTTTTTTGAAATTTTTCAAGTTCACGTGCTGATGTTAAAAATGTTTTCCCAACGTGGTTCAAAAAGAATTATTAATGGAAAAAATGAAGATGATATAATGAGTATGGTTAGTCAATAGCCAGAACTATTTATGTTACTGGGAAACCTTAATGGTTATAATCTCATATGGGGCTCCGAACTAAGTGCTAAACATAGAAAAATGCTGAAAAGAATTTTTATCTCAAAATATTTAATCCTCTTAAACAATGACTCTTCCAAGAACGTGAACTTCAGCTTGGAGTCATTTTTCACCTTTGACTTGACTACGCGTACTATAGATATTCTTCTAGATTATTCCTGGAGACTTGAAAACGACCTAAATGATTGTGATCATTACCGCATCTTAATAAACATATACTCTTTATATTAAAATCTTCACCATGACCTATATTAATAACAATTAATTTAATATCTTCTTTTTTTAATTTAATTTATTTTTTAAATATTAAATTTAATTTTTTTTTTTTTAATTTTATTAATAAATTTTAATATTATTTAATAAAATTTATTATAATAAAAATTAAATTTATTTTATTTTAATAAATTTAAAAATATTAATTGATTTATAAAAATTAAATTAATTTTAAAGAATTAAATAAATTCCAATTAATAAAATTAAATTTATTTAAATTAATAAAAAATTTAGTTTCGATTTGAATTTTAAATTTAAATAAAAGATAAAATTATTAAGCTTCTAACTTAAATTATAATATATTATATTTTATCTTATTTATATAGTTTAATTTCATACAAGATATCCAAAGAACCCTGCACCTCCTAAAAAATACGTGATTTTCATTTGGAGAGAAAATCGAAAAAAAGAAGAAATCATGGACAACACATACAGATATTTTAATTTTTAGAAATTATATTGGTAAATTTTTTCCATCATTTAAATAAGATAAAATACGTATCAAATTACGGAATCACCAGAAACTCAACGACTCCGCATTAAAATCCAAAAACTGTCCCGAACCGAGGTCCTTTGACCTGAGCCTGTTCTTGTGCACCAGCAAGAAACTGCAGCACGAATGGAATTATCAACGGAAGTGAAACCTCCCACACCTTGATGTTATGGAAATGGGATAATTTTCGCGATAAGAAAATCGCGGTCACAAGGACGCAACAATGTTCTCGTGTTTCGCGTCTACAGCACGTCATGCGAATGGAATACACGCCTGCCTACAGAAAACCGCACCGCCATAACTTTCACTAATGATTTAAATAAATTGTAATTTATTACATAAAACTGAATTTAAATACGTATACTCGAAGAACGAAGAACGTTGAAATCTGTAACACAAAACGTGTGTGGTATGTTGCTTATAAAGTTCATCGTCGGATTAATAATTGGCTGGCGGGACGATGTGAAAATTTGGATTAGCAGCCTGCGGTGAATCGACATTAATGATTTGGGTTTGCGCCACATCGATAAGAACTAAGACAGTTTGTGGTATTAATAAAGCTATTTAATGACATGCTAATAAGCGCGCCAGGCAATGATGTAATCGATTATTCTCGAAGAGGTGTTGGAAGTATTTTTCCTCAACTTGTACCGCGGTGAAGTGCAATTAGATCGAGAGGTAGGAATATTTTAAAATACAGGATCAGAGGGTTTCGATTGTTGCTACGCTGCTATGTGATTATCGAGATTAAAATACTAGATGGCCATCGAGATGTACCTCTGTTTCTCGATCGTATGTACACTGCGAGGTAGATTAGCAATCATCGATCGCCAACGAATCGTCTCGAAAATGGCATCGATCATCGTATAAATAGGTACAATGGAAACCGATGTGCCTGCGGGAAACGAAAGCGTCATGAGAAAAGATACGATGCCGAATGGAAAATTCGATAGGTAAAGGTAAGCGTAAACGCAATACGTACACGATGGGTACCTTTTCGTTCATAAATAATTTATCAATTCGCCACATCGTGAACTCGTGTGAAATGAGCTGCTGCGGGATCGTTTATACTAATTTAGAAAACGACGGCGTGGCGCATCGTCCCTAAGCTGCATCGAAAGTTCGCCTAGCCCAGAGGTTTCCATCGATCGCGTAGAATTTTTCGTCGGTAAATAATTTAAATCACGTTTTATTCCTTAATAGTCAAAGTTATGATTTTTCATTTTAACCTAGATAAGAACGAGTTTCATATTTACCATGATATTGATTAATACGGTAACAGAAATTATAGAAAAATGCAAACACCGTGCCTGGCCGCATACCAGTTTGAAATACACGCGGGTATTTAAAATGCATCCGTATTGATGAATGGCTTTTATGGGCGAAGTGAAAAAAAAGAATACCCTGTAAGGGGATTACGGGTCGGATTTTGAAATACCTTATCGACCTGTTCTGAGGTTTTGGGCGAGCCGGTTTCATCTGTCAAAATTAAATGTACGCTTCGCGCGCCTTATAACTGCAGGTCTATTCCGCGCTGTCAGTCGTAAATAAAATACGGTGCTTATTAACAATGGATGGTGGACCAGAGATCAACGTGTTACGGATGTTAGAATTTTTTTTTGGCCCGCAGGGTAACGCAAATTTCCGACCTTGATGTCGAAAAAAAATGGTGAATTTTAATTACAAGTAGAGCTACGGTATGTGATGTCATAAATCTCGTATTCGCGAGATGCACTCGATCGTGTATGCCTATGCTCGCAGGTAACGGTTTAGCGGTTGCGCGGCACTGTGGCGGGTGTGTACTATGTGGTACTCGTATGTGTCGGTCAAACGATTTTAATCTGTTCGAGATTTAATTGCGATCTCGCGAGTATGCGTTGTTTGCTCGTATAGTAATTAGAGGAAACGCCGATTAATATGGAAATTACCTTACCTATTCCAAAAAGTACAACCGTTTTTGTGAGATCAATGTCGAGATAATTAACAAAATAATGAATTCTCTACAGAACTGGATTGTTCGCTCGTTATTGCAAATTAGATTCGAATTTTTATAGTTATTATGTATGTTAAAAAATTGTACTGAACGCATTGTAGTGTAGCATGGTGCATCTATGAGCTGTGTAAATTAAAGGTATGCGTATTTTACTAGGGTGACGAATAGTGAGAACATCGCTGTAAGAAGTTCACTGCATTTTAAAGGATTTCCACTACACTATTCAGAGTCTTTTGACTGCTAACATTTTTCTAAATAGGCCAATCATTCAATGCAAAAGTTCGCGAATAATTTTATAAAAATTATTTTTCATTACGTCTGTCCTTCTCAAATACTCTGCGACAACCCCACGAAATCTGACTCCCTTCTCTTATTTCTAAAACAAACTAATCTCCTAAACCTCATTTAATCAACCATACTTGCCTTGCCTCTGGCGTAGGCGGCAGTACACAGCACGTAAAACTCAAGAAGTAAGATCTGAATAAGTAAAAATTATTCTTGCTTTAATTGCTCCTTACACCTCTCCTTACCAACATCCTGAAAATGCGCTGAAATCGAAGTGGAATGTAGCTCCCCAATGCATAGAATGTCCACCTTGGCAGTTTTTGAGTTTATCTTCGTAACTAAGGCTTATAGATGAAAAGTAGTCTTATGATAAATTAATCTACATGAAATTTCCTACCAATAAGGTTCACTTCATTTTTTTTGTAAAGATCATTGTTTCCTCAAAAATTCAATCTAAATCTCAAAATACTCGAAATTCAAGTTTTTAAATAATAATTTTTTTTTTTAGCTAAATTTTCTCGTTAAATATCTTTATTCGATTACTAGAAGTCCTTTGAAGCGGATCAGAAACATAACTCTTCAGAGGGTGAAACCCCCCTCCCCCTCTTAAAATTTGGTTTTCGCATTCATCTTTGTAATTATGGTTTATTCGTGAAAGATAATTTCATAGTGAATAATTTGAGGTAAAATTTTATTTAAAGGGCCAAAGTCTTGAAAACAGCCCCTAAGAAAAATTATGAGATTTTTTATTATTTTCAAAGCTAGAATTTGAGTATAACTTGAGCGAATCGAATCTAAAAAAGATGACTTGAAATAAGAAAAGTGTGTCTTTTTGTATGCTTCGTAATGGAGTGAACTCAAAGTTTCTATAATAAATTGGTCAGAAATTATGGCGAGAAAACCGGAATTTCCATTATTTTTGAGGTTTAGATCAAAGTTTTGCGGAAGCAGTGACCTCTGTGAACAAAATGAATTGGACTTCATGTGTAGGAAATTTCATGTAAATTAATTTATCATAGGACTACTTTTCATGCATAAGCCCTAGTTACGGAGATAAACGAGAAAAATTGTAGCATTGGACGGTTCATTCCGATTTCATGGGTTCAACAGGTTCAGGTTCGACTGGGTGGTGCCTTTTATAGCCCATTGTGCCCTCCGATTTCATGGGACTTCAATATACTGGTTTGCCAGATGAAAGGAGCATCGCAATCGGCCCCTTTTTGCACCAAATGACTGACCCAAAATCTACCGATGAAATTTTGGACTCCGATTAAGAATAGTTGAAAAAAAATCAAATAAAGGAACTCACAAATTACTAAGAATTAATTATGAAGCCTACCCATAAATTCACTGTAATTATCTACATACATCGTTATTACAAACACGATAATCAAATGTATTTATATTGGATGGAGAACATACACACTGCCGCTTAGCTGCTGACCTTAGGTGCCTCTATTCCTGAAAGTTCGAAGAAATTAAAAAAATATCAGAAGAGTTGTTGAAAAAATTATCACAGAAAAAAATTCATTACGAAGTGTCATGCGTGAGATCAATTTTGGATTTTTTCGAAAAATAAAGAAGGCGAGAGAAATGTAAAAATAGCCAAATTACCCTCAGAAAAAGTGAATAAAATTCTTGGTGTTCGTATTTGACACACTTTTATTATTGTTAAAAAAAAAAAAAAAAAAAAAACTGTGCAACTGTCAGCAAGTTTTTGGGAATAAATAAGATTTATTATAACAAAAAAAAAATCATGTGTTAATTTGTTCGCTATTACTGTTAAATATCGTTAGCGTATATTAGTACCAAATGTCAAAAAGGGAGATGTTCGCTTAAAAATCGAAACTTTTAGAATCGTGATTGAGTGAAACGTGATAGAGAAGGCGGCCGATACAACGATGTTCGGTTGACATATGCCTGGAACGGTGGATTCAACCGAGCAACAAGCTTTTCATCCTTTTTATCGAAACAATAGCACAGCATTCTGGGCTTGATTTACGACGTCTCCATCTCGCGTTCGTGTAGCGACTACCTACGTAGTAAAATCAATTTTTTCGCTATTTGTAAAATCCGCACACTGTAGCTATACATAACGTTCATTGAGCGAAGGATTTATTTGGCGAACGAGTTATTCGCTTCGGTATACAATTACAAACGGTCTAACGGGGACTCGGTTTCATTCATGAAACGGCATGGTCAATGATAGAAACCTGTTTTACCAGCTGGCGAATCGCGGCGTATGCGCGCGTTGTCAACCGATAACGGTTCGATTGGATGTGTAAATCGACGATCGAAATGAATAGATGCGGTGAACTTGAACTGGAAATTTAGCCGAACGAGGTGACGGAGTGTCAAAGAGCGCCGACCTTGAACGAGCATTTTATTTGGACATTAGTACATTGGTATTGATGGTATTGAGAGTACGGTACGCCGACGCGTATTGGCGCTTACGACACGGACCCTTTTATAGAATGTGGGAAATATCATAAGGTTGGTAACCATAATGGACATTGTGCGATCATGCGAACGTAATTTATCATAACAGCATCTGCAAAACCGATTACGCTTGTCATCAAACGTGACGATGATCGTGACGGATTGCATATTCGTTTACTCTTCCCTTTGGTTGGGGAGTTTCGTTTATGTTTTTTTTTTCTTTTTTTTTTTCGCTTATACGTGGTATGTAATATGAATATTTATGGAGCCCAGTTCAAACTCGAACACAACGAAACTAGCTTCGCGAAGAAATCATCGGTCTGGTTGTAATTATAGAGCATATGCGACGCGAAATAACGCTGATAATATTTAATTAATAAATATATGTGAAAGAAATGCTCTATTTAATGAGAAATTTGCGTCGTTGTTGATAAAAACGATGTATTTATTCAAGGAGTTGAATACACAACTTTCTTGATAGGGTTTCTCATCGACATGCGATTGAGGTTTGTTTGAAAAATTGCTACGCTCTCACGTTGAGTCGCTGTCTATGGATAAGTACCATGGTATATTTTATTCGTTGAAAAGAAAAGATTAAAGATGTGAAAAAATTTAATCTATTGGAAAAATAACTGTGGCTGATTAAAAAAAAATTAAATAAAATAGAATGAATTATTGAAAGCAAGAACCACTGAAATGGCACGTTTATGAAAAAAAAAAAGTAGAAGTGAAAAGACGTCGAAAATAAACAAAATTGATAAAAATTAATCGGAAAATTGATAAAAAATTTTTTGAAGATTTTACAACATTCTTTTCCAGTAAGAAAATTTGTTATGTGCTGTATATGGGGTTAATTTATGTATAGGAATAAAAATGATGGTAGTACCATTTCAGTTTTTTAGATCAAATATTATACTATTTTGTGATTCACATCCTGAAAAAGTTGTACTCATCTTATCGTAGTTTTTTAATTGAAAAGGCTTCAACTTCTTTATTTTTTAATTTTTTTTTTATTTATTGAATATTTGGAATAAAACATTTTTTGAAAATTAAGTTGAATGAATTGGATTTTAAAAATAATTGTAATGATTTGTTCACGAATTTATTTTGTGCCTAAATTTATGAGAAAATAAGAACAAAAAAATGCCGAGGAACAAGTAGAAAAGTCGGAGAAAAATTTTTTCAATTTTTTGTTTTTTTACAATATGACTGAAAACTGAACAACAAAATTGTATAAAGTAAAATTCCTTAATTTCAGACCTACATATCTGTAATGGGTAGGGGGAAAATGAAGGAAATGCCCGCTTTCTCCTAGACATTGCTTTGATTTTTTAACGTGGTTTATTTATGTCGTGTTTTCTCGCTATTTAAGAAAAAACGTTTTCTTATTTTCAAACGAAAGGTACAAAATGATTTATTGTCCTGCACTAGTAATCGCTGATGATCCAAAAGCTACTGAGCTATTATCTTTTCGAAAATTTCGTTGTTATAGTATAGCGTCTTTCGTGATAAAACGTAAGAATAATGATTTGTACCGTAGTAAAGTTGTAATAATCTGGCTACCTTTATAAGGTACATATAAAATTGACCCTATACTTTGTTCTAACATGGTTAGATCAAATCTTTGGTATCCACATGACTTATACATTACTCATTTGTGATTTATTTTTGAAAATATATGAGTTTGAGGTTTGATGTCTTAAAAAAAAAAAAAAAAAAAAAAAAAAAAAATTGTTGGTATCTTTTAAATTTTGAAAAAGTGTCGAGTGAACATTTTGCTGCTTTCAAACGATAAAATGTGAGTTTTGAGTGAAAAAATTTCAAATTACCCAAAAATCAATTTTTTGATTTTTTGAAAAATTTGATTTTCGTTAAACAAATGTTCTCATTTTTTTTTTTTTAATTTTATAATTTGTTATAGTAGCATTTGTAACTACTATGGTTTTCACGCCATTCTCGCGGGAAAGTTAAGTTCAGATGAGATGAAAAAGGTTGCTTCTTTTAAGAAAGTTGTGTACTGTGTGGATGTATGAAAGATCGTCGGTGATGGGGGGGGGGTAGGACAGTTGGGAACTTTCAAGGAGTATAATTATGCGAATTGAAATTTTTTCACGTCTTTTAATGATAATTTTGCTGGTAAGTACTTTTTTCTCGTTCACTTTATTTACAGGGGAAAAATGAAATATGAACCCCCAAGCCTGAGCCGAGGAGGGGGAAGGGGGGTTCCCTTGGGCCCTAGTTTTGTTTCAGAACCCACTAAGGGCTTGCGACTTGATGCATCGGCGCTAAAATCTGCCTTTACCTCCACGACCTTTTTTTTTTTTTTGTTCTTATTACTTTCCCCTTGGTCCTAGGGCCCGCATTTTCTGTGCATAGCGCTGTGAACCACCCTGATTAATAATTTGTTTTGTAATTTTTTGGTATACAGCTTTGTAGCTAGAGGGATTTGTAATTTTTTACATCTATGTTTTATTTGAAGCAATAAAAGATTCAATCGGAAATTTTATGTTTTTAAGCCATCCAAAAATGCGAAATGAAGCTCTCGCCCCATCTTCTCTCCAAGATAAGCAGTATTGTGAAAAAAATAATAATTTAACTTTGTCTCACTTCAATGTTTAATTACAAGCAAAAAGTTCTTCAGAAAAATTTGAGTTTTTTTCTTTGAAATTTGAAATTTGAGTTAGTCTAGAAGTTCGCAAAACACAATATTCTATTCTGAACTAATTTGAAGAAAATTTTTCACCCATGCGTGTACGTATTCTTTAATATCGTAGAAAGAAATATTATCAATTCATTTTTAATTGAGACTTTTTCTATTATCAGTTCGTTATAACTTCGTATTGAATTTTTATGAACATTGATGTATTAATTGGGTATAAAAGTGCGATTAAAATGAAAGTACGAAGTGACCGATTTGGAAATTCATGTGCTGTACTTGATCGATTCGTTCCAATGATTTTAAGTTATGAGGGGTCAATTGATATATAATTTTTCACGTTAAATTGTATTGATCCGTTGAATATTCGAAATGAAAATTTCATGAAATTATTATTATTGTAGGAAAAAAAATTGCAAATTAGGCGTACTTACACGTAATTGGGCTTGAATGGTATGTAGTGGAACGCGATAACCTTGAAAAGATAAATAAGTTGCAGATAAAAGAAAAAAAAGGTATTATAATGATAAAGCAAATCTTGTATCTTAGAACTGAAGAAATTTCATGTTCAATTTATCAAAGTTTCAAATAAGTAAAGAAAAACAAAAAAAAAAAAAGGAAATTACTCTTAGCTTTATTTCAACGTGTTAGAATACACGACTGTCCAAGTTCGACTACCCAAAGCTCGACGAACAAATTCATTAAGTTCAAACACAGGTTATTAACATCGCTTACCCTGCTAGACAGTAAAGAACGACGTATTTCTTCACTCGATCGACTCCGGTTATTAAACGATAGTTGACACTTTTCGTTACCCTTGCTCGTCTCATCTGTCTTCGATATCTTGGGACAAGGGAATCGATGGCGAACGTTGGGCTCGAGTGACGGGTACGGATGGATTTAGCGTAATCGAAATGGCCAGCATCCTAATGGATTCGGTTGTTAAGACTTCATTATCGATGGCATTTATCAAGGGGGATCGTTTCGGTGGCGCTGGCGCCAAGCGTCTTACCGAATATTACCATTTGGTGAGAACTGGAAGGATGCCTTTATGTTTATTCTTATTTTTGAGGTGAAAGCGCGCACCCTATTTTAGTACGGTGTGTACACGTGAAATGTGAATCTTATGTTTTTGTCATTTTCAGAGGGCGAATCACCGAATCAGAATACGGATTGGACGACGGTAATTCGACCATCGTGTATTAATGACTTGCCAGAAAAGTTACTAATGGCCGGAATTACGTTTCCAGGTAAATACGAGTTCGTGTTCGGGATTTTTTTTCTCGTTTCTTTTCTCGTAGATATATTGGATAGGTTGGTCGTCGAATGAGGTTTTTAATTTAAATTTAAAAGGCGATAGATGCTGCGATGGAACGGGTTACAGTATAAATGCGTTATAATGAAACGGTGCGTGTACCGTTGCTTTAATGATCGCTTTTGAGGGATCTCATCGTCCGAACGTACCCGAGAAGCGGTTGTAATTGGAAAGGAGAGTTTTTGAAGCCACACTACGTACTATATCAATCACCGGAGTTGTTTGAAAGGTATAATACGCGTCCAGCACTCGAACGAATGAAAATAAAAAAACAGCAAAAGGCCGCTTTAAGGATTCGTTTTTAGCACAACAACTCTGCTGGAGTGTGCACGTATGTAATTCAGTTGATTGACTTTTTATTGCTCAATTAAGTCGAAGGGTTGATGTTTTCGTTGTTAATTGACGGCAACGAGTTAATTTCCGTATTGTTTAACCCTTCGATGTGAAGAAGGAAGTATACCAAGTGCTAGATGCGGGCTCGTGACATATTTAAAATAACCGTCGAGGCTGATAAAATGGTAAATTTAATGTTTTCATTGTGCCGGTGTGATGTACGAGTATGTGAATGATGCTAAACGATGCTAGAATATGCTCTCGGGTACGCGTGAATTTTTCTCAAAGAGTTCGGTCGCGCCTCGAGTACCACTTGATGAGTTAGAGGAATATGACGACGTCAGACAAGGTTATCGAATCATTTATCGTGCAGGGTGGAAATGTTAAATACCGACCGAACTTCCACGTAGACTTTGTTCTAATTTGAATAAGCCCCTGTCAGTCGATTTCCATTTAATAAAACGTTGTTGATTTTGTTTCAGGCATATTCGATAAATTCGACAGATCGGTGATTATTTACGACGCGGATACGGTTATGAAATCCGAACTAAATGAACGCGATATAGCATCGGTGATTTCGTATTACTCCAGCATCATAGCCAAGTAATTAAGAATAAATTTTCATCGTATTATTACGTGATAGATCGATTGAAAGAATTGCCTTGTTTCCTAGTTTACCTTAATCGGATGACAAAAGTCATACCTCGCTCCTAATGACGTTAATGACGTTGGAGGTCTCTTTGGTGCTTATTTGTTCACATGAGATCGCTGTAAACATTTATAAAAAATTATTGAAAATAAGGGATGGTTAAACGCTGATTATGTTTTTCAACCATGTAGCCAAGGGAGTTGATGCTTTTATATATTTTTTTTCTTTTAGATTGAAAAATTAATAAATACATGTATTTTACCAAAACATTTTTCATCTATTGTAGAACGTGTAGAAAAAACGAAATCGTATTTTTAATCCCTTAAAAAAATTTAATTGGAAGTTTTATTCATTTTTTGTTTTGATGCAGCATTCAGAAGAATCATTTTTTTCATGTTTTAGATCTTAATCCTACGAATGCAATTTTTAAATTTTTTTGCGTGACCGTTAGATTCTCTAAACGATAATTTTTTTCGTGGAATGGGTGAAGAAAACGTTTTAATTTTTTATGAACTAAACTGTGGGAAGTCCATTATCTTATTTACGCCAAAAAAATCAGTTTTCAGAAATGAACTTGTTTTGTTATAAGAGGTGTATAAAAACATTTTTTAATATTTATTTTTGTAATTTTTTTGTCTGATATTCTGTAGAAAAAATATTTTTTTTATGAATTGTAGATACGCAAAACTTCGTAATTATGCTTATATTGATATAAAAAAATTGAAATAAATAAATAAATATGTAAATACTTTCATAAACCTATACATGGTATTTCTGGAATATAGACTTAAATCATGGTGATGGTAGACTAGACATGATTCGTAAGTGTTATGTTTATTGCATATGTGAACTATCACAAGGTCTTATACAACCGATGAACGACATTTATCTTCATTTTCATCTAATTCTAGAATTTTTTTCGAATTTTCCCCGTTAACTTTTGATGGAAATAAAAATTATTTCGTGTTTTCAAATTAAAGACAAAACGTAGACGAATGAATTAAAACCAAAAATGGGGTCAAGTGTTAATTAAAAGTGGAGAAAATGTAGTTACTGTGTCCATCAGATACAAGGAGTATAAAAAGTTCGAAAAAGGCGCGAAATTAAGGTGTTGAGCGCGAAAAAGTACGAAATTTCAAAAGATTTCTTTTTAGTTATTAGTTGCAAAGTTTCCTTGATTTATCAAAATTGTCTTTATTTTTTATTTATATGTATTTATTCTTGAATAAAGGTAAAATTGTATTTTTTGGCGGGGAGGGGGGGATTAAGAAAATTCTGTGGCACCAAGGGAAAAAAAGGTACGAAATTACAGTTCTTTCATTTGCTAGACACTATAAAAATCAAGATGAAAAAATGCATTTACCTAATGATTTGAGAAGAGGATATTCACTCGAAATTTATTTTTGTAGTGGCCTCAAATTTTTTACAGTTGATTTGAAGGTGAATTTCTTCATTCCTGATTTTTACATATCATTAAATTTTTGCTCTATTCAATGGCAAAAGTTTCTTCTTTAATGTAAAATTAGGAAATGAATCCAAGAATTTTGAAAATTACGAAGTAACAACAATTTTTAGGACCGGAATTATTATTTGAAAAAAAAATTACTCCTACCAAATCATCGAATGTCTTTAAAATAGAATAAGATAGAGCCTCAACAAATAGTATCTTTTGGAAAGAAAAAACTCCAATATTTTGCTTACTTAATGCAAATTATTATTATTATTATTATTATTATTTTTTTAAGAAAATTTGAGTTTTATAATTTTAGATTAAAAAATAATTTTTGCATTCTTTACGAAGAAATTATTGAAGAAATTTCAAAAAATTTCGTGATTTGAATCTCTATGAAAAAAATTAAATTTGTTTTTGTTATTGTTTCACTATAAGGCCTTGCGGGGGGGGGGATATACTGCTTTTAAATTATCTACGATATTTCCTGAACGCCCTGTATTTCTGTTTTTATTTTTTCAAAAACTGAAGTCCGACTTACAAATGAAGTGAATTTTGAATATTATTTCTTATGCGAATTTTTATGAAGATACTGACGGGAAAGTGGTTTATTTTTTATGAATAAAATATTCGACTCTTTTGCGCTATAGAAAATTTCCAAATCTCTTTATGTACGCAAATACGTTTCTAAAAGAATTGGTCAATAAATTTCATACGAAGGCGCTAAATTTTATGTAAAATTTAACGATTCGTCGTAAGAACATTTTTACCAGCAATAAGAATGTTCAACGTGTCGATCAATTTAGCAATAAAAATTGCGGCGAGTTTAACGCAGGTAATAAAATTGCGCATTGGTTTTTGCTTACAGAATCGAAAAACAATACAGAGGAATATCAGTGCTGGTTATATCGCCTAGCAGTTGGTTAGAAATTGATCTCCTAGATAAATCACTCAGCTTAATAACGGTAAGTTGGTGCAAATTCGGTGATCAAATTGCAACGATTAGGACACCCAAAGTGTACACGCGATCGATGTAATAACGCGTGAAATCGATTAACGTCGAATAAATTAGCGATACGCTACATTTCGTGTATATTAATTAATTTGTGAAAAGTGGTGGGCGTTTATTGTTGAAACTTTATAGTCGGCTATTTATCGTGTATTAGCAAGTAAATCAAGTTGTAAAGTTTTATCGACGGTGGAAGTGTTTTTTTAATTATCTGTCTACTTGTTTTATATTGTATTATGGTAATTTTTACGTGGCCTGGCGTACCGTTAGGTGACGTTGGCCGAGTACGAATTGTGAATTTGAAATGATACCGCGTAGGTGTTACTTTCTAGAGGCGTCGTAAGACTAGATTCGGTTTTTGGGAAGATGTTACCGCGTACCGTGTAGCGAGAGCGTGATAAACGGTTTCTAAATAGTTGTTTCGAACTCAAACGGTGTAGAAATTTGACTTCGTGATTACTGCGGGTATTGGTACGTTGACCTGGGGCGAATTCTAAACGAAAGGGGCTATTTAGTGAATATCTGGGACACTAATGTAGAAAGTAGTCGATGTTTTTCTTCCGAGGGTTGGGGAAATATTCGTGACATATTATGCCATCAAGTGTTGATGGTTTGTGATAACATTTTTTTTTTCTTTTTCGAAGTAACTTAATTGATAGGGAAATGATCGACGTACTGTATCCATTGTACACAGATAATGATATTTTTTCGATTACCTATTTGGATAAGAATTATTGAAAAGTTAGTCACTCGAAAGAGTATCTACACCGAATGATTTCCTAAGCGACCGCTATCTAATCGATAAATCAGTCGTAAATTTCAAATTAAGTAAACTCTTTCGTAATTCGTTTTGGCGCTACAGACCACTGAAAGTAGGAATGCGATAAACAACGTATTAGAGAGTAACTCGAATCGGAACAGATGTAGGTTTTTTACGACGACAATACAGTTGTTACGCTTTGGGCTGTAAACGTGATCGAATATCGAAACTGTATTTAAATTGAAAACGATTTTTTTTTTGTTACAGAATTCCATAAAAGTCGAATGTGTTCTGATTACTTGGAGAAGAAACGATCACCATAGAGTAAGACACTTTCGATCCGGATCCTATCACTGTACTCGTTCGAATACTCTAAATATTTCCAAAGTTAAGGTAAGCTCGAGATGAAAGAAAAAAATATTTATTACAAAAAAAATCCTCATTAAATGTATTTTCACGTGAAGCCGCAGAAATATCTAATTACGTTGTAATTAAGAAAAAAATTAATTGGTATAGTTGCGCTCGAGTTGACTGGTATTTAATTTATAGTGTATATGTGAAATTAATTAAAATCGCGTTAATTAGCTTTTATAGCCGATTTCTTCGTGTCTGTTGCGAACGATTCGTATGATAAACGACAACGATGGCGATATTTGATAAATACGATTTTTTTTCCAGTGCCGAGTTTTGACCGAAAGCGATAGTCTAGAAGAGTACATCGAATGGAACAGTGTACCGGCCGAGTATGGTGGTCAGAGTTCACACGATCAGCTGGAATGGGTTCAGTTTTACAAGGTGAGGTGAAAATTGCTAACCTTGCAAGTTGCGATGCATATTTTGAATAAGACGAGGCGCTGATAAGCGTGAGCACTGCAGGAAGTACTGGTATGGCTAACGGTGTAAGCTGCGTTTGTTAGTCGTGCGTCGTGTATCGCAAATGGTTTCTATTTTTCGGGCTCATTGTGCAATAGAATTGGATTATTAATTTCCAAAGTGAAATCATCGTGTATACAGAGAGGCGATGCGTGTTAAATAAATATTAATGATTTATCTGCTATTAAATGATTAGTTCGTGAATGCGGCGCGAGCGAGCATTTTCCAAAGGCCATTGAAATGAGTATAATATCTCATTAACCCGACTCTACGAGATTATTTGTAATTGGCGATATTTTATTGCGAATCGATTAAAATAGCAATAGACGAATAGTATAAACCGTACGAAGATAATTAACGCGAGTAATTTTATTTCAGGAAGTCGAACCGTTCTTGATGCGATGTCACGCGTGTGGACGGCGCCTAGTCGGTGTAATGTCTGAACTAAAATCGGTGGATGGTGTGACTTTGAATCGTCGTCAACTGCAGCAACAGCAAAGGCTCATATATCGCGTACTAAACGATCCGGATATGCAGAGGTTACGAAAAGACGGATCAAATATTTTAGCTCAAATCGAAGAACGTGCTCAATGGCTACCCAATAGTTACGACGTTAGGTGAGTTAAACGAAGCCAAGTGGTGTTATGCACGTGTACGTGTAAATTTGATTTTGGAATTACCATCTTAATGGTGTTTACCTATCGGTGTTTGCGAATGTTTTAACGTCCGTAATTTCTTCCTGTTCGATGTTTATTTTAATTATGCACGAAAACTATGAGGTCATGTTTAGAGAATTCATTATAACCAGAGTGCTTCGTTTGTTCGATACGCTGGTATATTCTTTTCGTAAGTCTTATCGAATTTTTTTCCAATGTTTTTACAGCATATCGGTGGAACGAAGCGATAGATTATTTACCGAAGTGCAGCGATCCGCGAAACGTCTTGAAATATTGGCAGAAAAACGAAACGAAACTCTGAAAGAATTAACGCGCATTAAAGCCCTAGAAGATGAGACAAATCAGGTAATTGTCGCTTTGAGATGTGCGCTAAGCAGAACCTCTTGACATTGAGAAGCACAAAAAGCGCGTATTTCTTGATTTTTGAGCCGCAAAACTCGTGCAAGCGTACAACCTTGCCATAGATTTTTTATCTTATCAGTAATTAATTTCGCCGAAGTTGTTCGCTTACTAATTATCGGAGTCGTAAAACATGGGATCAATTTTTTACGGAATATACCAGGTTTAGCAAAGTTTTACGATGCCTAAAAAATATCTATCGATTTTGTAAAATTTGCCGAAATTGCAGTCAAAGAAAGGAACTTGTGCGTGTAATTGATTGTAAATAATGCGATACTGGTTTTAACGTAAAGTGATGTCCTTCGTAAGGGGAAAAATCAAAATGAACGAAAAATAATAAAGAAAAATTATTCCTAAAAATGCTTTTTTTCCTCCAAGGTTTCTTTTTCGTCCTTCTCCTATATTCAGATTCAACTTTGTATTTAAATATAATTCGATTTGATAGAATTTGAAAAAAAATAGACTGCAATTAATTCGATTTTTTATGATTCAGATTAATTTTAATTTTATTTTTTTATGAGTGAAATAATAATTTATAAAAATATTTAGATCGATTACAAATGACCTGAAAAGTAAATATTTCAGATCTCCCTCGCCTTCTTCCAAATATAGTGCTCTGTAATAGTTTAGTTTTTTATTAAAAACTCACCTAAAAATGAAATGAATGTGAATAAAAAAATGAATTATAGATTTTTTTGAAAACAATTTCCTAATTTTATTTCATTTATTTGAAAAATTTTTTATATTGAAAAAAAAAAAAAACAGTTTTTATCTCTTTTCGAAATTATTAATGAAAATAGCACCACGATGATATAATTTGGCCATATCCTCAGAAAAATCACCTTTTGAGGGTTTTTCGTATTTTTGATTAACTGAAAAAAATGTGTATTGAAAGAACTAAAGGTGGGAAGGAGAAACCCTAAAAATTCAGTTTAAATTAATAATTGAATATTGTAAATTAGTGCATCAAGAATTCAAAATATATTTATTATCATATTTTATTTTTATTGAAATAATTATTTAAAAATGATATTAAAAAAATGTTAAGTTTCTTAAATATAATGATAGCATAATAGTCAAAAATTGGGTGTATCTGCATGAAAGTCGATTGAAATGAGGGGACTGTAACCTTGATTGAAAATTGTTAAATCTCGATGAATAGAAAATTTTCACATTGTCAAAATTCACATACTTCTAGTTCTCTACTTATTCATCTACATTTTTTTCATACAATTAAAGTACCCTTGTGATCAGAGTTACAGTGACCACTTATTTGAGATTATATGAGAAGTGTCCCTTCTCCTCCCCTCCCCTTTCCCTCCTGAAAAATACCCAAACGATCCATTCTATTTTAAATAATTATTCGTTTATTTTTTCTAACAAAAGACTTACATACTAATAATTTGTTCAGCAGAAAATATTTTTAAATTTTTTGTTATTTTATAAAATAGTTTTAAAATTTATTCCCTGTTTTGCCAAATTTCCAAGTTTTATGTTGCAGTTTTTTTTTTTTTTTTGTCTTAGTTTTTATAATAAATTGAAATTAATTTTAATTTTTAAATTGAATTTCTTACCATTAAAATAATAATGATTCGAAAAAAAGAGAATGAGGGTTAGGCTGATGACACATACACATGTTCAGTAAGGAGAAGAATCGAATTAGTGGGCCACATTGACAAATTAGGTTCTATGAATTTGAAATGTGTTTTTGATATACAACTATCTTAGAATATCGAATAACTGTATCCGAGCTCAGAAGATAGACATACATTCGAGAGGGTCTAGATATGGTTGAAAAATATTTATTTAGTTATTTATTTCCTCAGTTACTTTCAATAAAGAGTTTAAAAAGTTCTTCAGTTTGATCACAATTTTCGAAATAGAATTATGAAGAAGTAAATATGTATGACAGAAGAAATTGCCTTCACCTCGTGAATTCACTGTAAAGAGATACTCCTTACAATAAGTAACATTCACCTCAACCCTTATTGTAATAACTGAAAAATTTAGCTAAAAATTGGACTTGGTTTGGTATAACAAGTAAAAGTTCCATATTCTTACCCCTTCAGAGTAGGTATTAGCTAATATGCAACATGTTTACGACGTGTTCGTTGCCTATTGATAATGAGAAAAAATATTTTTGGAAAGATTTCTTGCGATTTTTATTTTGTGTGCTCTTATAAAATTATTTTTGTGAGTTCACTAGATTAGACGATGCCAAGTACTTTTCTTTAAAATCCTAATACTAAATTAAAAATTGAAGTTTCGAGTAAATAATTGTAAAGATAAAGCTAAAGAAATGGTGTTAACGAACCAAAGTCTATTTACCGGACTCGTGAAGAACGTACCGGTAATATTTATAAGATTCGTATTAATATACTGGTCACCAGGTATGTCCGTTCGGTGTCTTTGATATTGAACAGTTTAGTATGGGTAAAGAGGTTATATTTACCATTGGATTCTGGTTTTTAAGTTATTTACGCGCTGGCGACAACGATAGCGACGCGTTGACCAGTCGAAGAGAACACGTTTACGAGAAAACTCGACGATCTTATTAAAAAGCGATTAAAGAAGAAAAGCATCTTCTAAATTGTATTTACCGAGTAGAGCTGTATAATAACTCGGTTTCTGTGCGAGATACCGTAGTATTCTGGGAAAATTATCATATACGTAGGTTTTTATCACTGGTAAAATAATAAAAGGTAATTGAACGTCCAATGAGTAACTGATAATGTGAGATAGAATTCGTGAACTCGCAGATAGTAAAATATTGTAAGAAAATATTTTGGAGTTACGGTTAATCGTCGTTTTATGTTGTTTGGTCGTGTAGTTGCGCAACTCTTGAGGCGAAATAGTCGATAAATCTGTTAACTTTATTATGTAATGTTGAAATAGTAATTAATTCTCTCGAATAAAGAAAATATTTAACTAGGTTTCTGTGTATGCTCGATAAGTTGGTTCCTGCTGTTTTGAACAATGCTTGAAGTTCGATGCAACTATAGTCTGTACGATGCGATGATCAGCACTCCAAAGGAGTATAAATAGGGTTGGGTAAATAACTTAGACGAGTTTTGCAATTACGGTTTTACGGTGCCTCGACGGAGATCGGAATTGTATTTACAAATATCTGCGTATGTAGTGACGGAAGTAATATTTTTTATCGGTTAATAAAACCGACAGCGTAGCTCGACAAAGTTCTCAGACCACCGGAAAATAATTTGTTCTGTCAGAACAGGTTTACGGGTAATTGAAAAAAGCCCACGAGTTGCTTCAGAAGATCAGATACTCGGGTAGGGTGTGCTGGAATCTTGGAAAATCGATTTTATAGCCATGTACCCGATCGGTAATGTGATTTTTTTCATATTTATGGAATAAGAATTCACCCAGATGGTCTTCGTTTATGAAAACGACGATTGTGAAAGGATGTTGTATTATTGTTACATGTCCATAAAGATGCATCTAAATGAGAAATTAATACAAATTATATTATTTTTAATTTCACAAATTAATATTTTAATCTTAAATTATATAAATAAAATAATTCTATTTTTATTAATAAAAATTATTATCATAAAAAAATTAAAATATCTCAATATAATGAATTTTATATTATTAAAAAATTTTACATATCTAAAATTAATAAAATTAAAAATTATTAAAAAAAAAAAAATTTATATGTATGAATTAAAATTAATAATTTAATTTATTATAATTCGTATGATAAAATTAAATTGAAAAAAAAATTTAATGAAGGAATATAAAAGACTTGAGATTAAAACAATTAAAAAAAAAATTATCATAGTAGATGTGGTGTAGAAATAGGGGGGTGGGGGGGGCAGAAGGATACATAAATACACATTTTGAATTCGCGACTACGAATCGATTTTAATGATCAGGTATTTGGCTACAGCTCCATCCCATCTGTCGTAATTTTCACGTAAGACTATAAAAATTGAAAGCACCGAAAACGCGTCCCGATTACTACACATTAGGTAATTAAACGACCAGCATCGGGGCATCTGGGCCGGTTGCACGAATCTCGCGTTTTCGGCATACTAGTTTTTTAATGGAAGTTCGTCAACGTGTCGATACAACGATGGAAGAGTAGGATTACGCTCAACCACCTGCGGATCATGTACTCGCCGATAATTGCTCGGTAAAGGTTTAAAATCTTGACGCCGCACCGTGCCCATCGACTAACACGCCGAGAAGGTTATTGTTGTACCGGAGCGAGCTTCGAATCGGTATCGGCGCTGTCACGTGGACTGTTTCACCTTGTGTGCATCTGCTAGTAATGTGGCCGGTCGTGTGTTTCCGAGAAGGGTAACAAATTTCCGTTTATGTTGCGGGTGGTTGTGTTTCGGGAGCGCCGATGAGAAGTGATTTGTGTTTCTGTGCGTGAAGTCGGTGATGGCGATCGAGCTGAAGGATCGATGTGAAACGGTACGTTGTATGGTGCTGGATGTAGATTTATGTATTTCAATATGCAATCACGAGCAACCTCGTAGTGTTAATCGGTGATGTATTGATTTAAATCGATCATTCGATACGTGTTAGATTTTGTTTTGAAATGTTTCCATTATCGATGAACGATCTAGATTGTAAGGGGATCGACCCCGAGCTTATCGTGGTATTTTTACGATACTGGTAATGAGATTTTTATTTTTCAGTTGCTTACGAAATTGACCATTAGATAGGATGTTACAATGAACGCTATTTATCTTTATCGTAGGAAAGGTAAACAAAGCTATCGGTATCGTCGAACGAGTGGAATTTCGGGAATTCTTATTCGCTGTAATTACTCGTTATTGGATTTTTCTTTGTAGTTCTAGAGTATAGGTGCCTTAAGTAAATTTCCGACGAAACAGCTGCGTCGATGTCGGTAGATGGCATATACGGTGGAAAGGAAGTCCTCGCTTCGTGTATCGACAAAGAACGAGTCGCTTGTATATTTCGAGTCGTCTGTATCATTTCGTCGTGAACACGTCGGTGTGGGTCCACGTTTCCGTTTTTTAAATTAGTTCGTCGTTTACCGATGTTTGTCGTCGATTAAGATTCCAATTTGGGCGTCGTTAACGGAGTTGATGGGCTCTTTCGCTGGAAAAGTTGAAGGTACATAACAATTGACCATTGTAACTAAAATGGCAACTGTTCTAGAATTAACTGGTGTAGAGTGAAGGAAATATAACGTTTATTTCTTCAGAGAAGATTTTACCTTTTTATTTTCTGGCGAGAATGGCTTCACTTTCGTGAAAATTTTCCTCTTTTTTGAGGTTTAAAATTTTGTTTCAAATCATATAAAGAGCTTTCTATTTCAGGTGTGTACATTTAATTTCTAACGTTCTAAATTTTGATTTTTAAGATTGCAGCAAAATGTAAATATAACATGAAATTAAGAATAAATGATTTTTCTAAGCTTTCAGTCGAGTTGTGTACCACATGCATCTCTTTTATATTTTGTTTTTACGTTTAATCTGTCGTATCACGAAATGAAGTATTCTTATTGAGAACTTGTGGGTAGGGGTAGCTGAACCAGCCGGCTACCCAGTCTTGGTTTAACTCTTACATATGATTTTATGTTTTCCGATTCAAAATTTTTTCAAATATTCTTCCCAATAAAAAAAATTTCTTTTAATAAATTAATTGCAATTTCCCTTCGTTCTACCTTCAGTCATTTCGAAACCATTGCCAGTAGTACCCTAGGTACAAATTGTTCATGAAACCCTGCAAATGAGCGGGGGAGTTGTATCAGTTGATAATCCAATCTCAGTTTAACTCTTCTGTACAATTTGATTTTTTATGATTTGAAATTTTTTGAAATGTATTCAGTTTATTACCATCAGCCAATTTCATGCAATAAGATATTACACGTAGAGAAGATTTGGGCATGGACACATTTGAATTATTTTGATTCATCCGACTCAGTCCTAGATTTGGCGTACAAAGAGTAAGATGAGAGTTTAAAAGTACTCATTTATGAAAGGGGAATTGCTATCTAATTCCATTTAGTTGAAGTGGACGCAAGAGAATCACAAATTTACTAGAATTAAGGCTTAAATTTTGGTTTCCAAATTTATATTTTTGTTCCGTTTCGGTCATCTCCTATATTGCCTTCATTTCTTGTTTTTTTTTTTTCAAAGTTTCAGTATCAAATAGCAACGGAATTCGATTCTGATTTGAAATGAAGCAAATTATAGAATTAAATGGATTTTTTGTCAGTCTATATAACACATTCGACTAATAAAAAAAAAAGATAATGAAAGATGAGGACTCCCCCCCCCTTCATACCAGTAGTGTAATAATAATAAGGTCAAGGTACACAACGTTTTTGGCCTCTACATTGGCTTACCCAGGTAACCAAAACATAGCTTAAGAATTGATAAGTGACAAATACTGTAGTGAGAAAAAATGTTGGATTAGAATAACAACAAACAATTAAAAAGTGAAGCATTCTTGTGGTCCTGCTGACCCCCTTAAAAAAAATTTTGTTACGCTACTGTACCAGAACTACACTAAGATTGGGTAGTTGGCTGGTTCAGCTCTCCCTCCCTCCCCTGGTCCTCATGAACGATTCATATCCAGGCTACTGGTGGCAGCAGTTTCAAAATGAATTAAAAATAATTGAATAAAGGAAAAATATATTATGTATTATAATTTATAAAAAACAGATTGTATTTAATTTTTTAATGTTTGGAAAATGGCTTCACACGAATGAAAACTTTCTTCCATCTATTTTTTATGGTATTTATGTTTATTCCAAATGTTATCTTCAGAAGGTTTCTAATTTCACTGTAGCCAGGAATTTTTCCTGGACATAGGAGGGAGGTGTGAATCTAAGAATTTTTATACTTCACTTTTAGGCTTCTGCTTTTTGATTCTGAAGATAGCAGTTGAACATATCGTGTGAAAAAAATTGACAATTTTCCTGAGCTTAAGTGGGAATCTCCACTCTTTGAATACTTCCTTGGTTATCCCCTTGTTCCATCTTATTTCTATGCGCAACTTGAAAATTACGAAATGAAGCGTATACCTGCGGTATGTTGTATGCATATAATTGTATAAGGTATTATTTGCTTTGAAGTGTTGATCCTTACCCAATGCAGATACGCGTAGCATTGAAGACGAATAAATAAATTCAAATATACTCCATGTGTGTATGGTAGGAAGATAGTTGGATTCAAAATAAATCAAAAAGAGATGAAAAAATTTGGTGTTTTTTGAAAAATATGATTGCAAAATATTGGAGTTGTAAGAGTTTTAACTTTTCGAAACATTATTATAATGTAATAATAAAATAATAAAATAAAATAATAAAAATAATTATTATTATAATATGAAAAAATATATAAAAAATTTTTTATTAATTTTTTATTTTTTATTTTTTCATTTTTTTTTATTTTTTATTTTTTTCATTTTTTTTTTCATCTCCTTTTCTTTCCCAATTGGTCAGAGTTTTTGTATGACCTTTTTCATTATACAAGATGAGTACAACAATGACCTGCCGTCAAATTATGGAAAAAATTCAATTATTTTCATTTTTCATGGTTTACTCTGTGTCTCGAAAATTCATAGAAGAATGTAAGTTTCGTTTTCTGATAATTCCACGAAGAATTATTTTCTTACTCATTATGTAGACTGAAAAAAGTGATGTGTAAATTTTGCCTATTCACGTATTGAAGGAGCTGCGAGAGATCTTAATTTTTTTTTAACTCATTACTCCTTAATTAAGGCAAAGGGACTATTTTTATAGGACCTTTTACAAATATACCACCGCTAAATGCTAAAATAACCAAAATTATTTCCTTTTCTAGACCAGTATTCGTGTTAAATGTCCTTGATTTTGTTATACGATGGTTTCGCACTCGGCTCGCACTACAAATACATTGTTTTATTAGCGCGAATCTTTGACATTGTATGAAATAAAAGGGTTCGCGTATAGGATGATATTAAATAGTTTATATAACAATGGCGAGTACCGTAAAGAGTCTGTAATTCGATGCATGCTGGCTTCGAAGTGTGAGTTTTGGTAAATTGCGTCGCTGCCATCGTTGGGTTCGTAATTAAGAATGGAAAACGCTGTAAGCGATGGGTTTATTGTTGTTATTTGTTTCTCCCCATCGTACACTCATTGTTAGTGGTCTATTTTGTTGGGTCAGCCGAATACAAAAGCTGTAAAGGTGATTGATCTAGACGTAATTTACGGCGTGTTGGTTGACGAAGTAACTACCTATATGTGATGTTGCATGTTACCTATATGTAGAGAGTTTTGTATCGAAATTTCGTGTTATTTTTTCGAGATCCTTTTGATATCGTTATTCCGACTAGTAGAGGAATCATTGGTAAGATTTTATTCGTTGCGGTGCTATTAAAAGGAGAAAAAGAGAGGCAGACAAAGACACATACACAATCCCAACATGATAAAGGTTAAGATGACCGAAACTCCCGCTGAAAATTAAATAAAAAAGCGCAGTACGATAGATCAGCAACCAGAGAGGCTTGCTATGACGATGGGTGGAAGAGGAAACTCGCGATATAAATGCTCGTCGAATAGGTTAATTGTATTAAGTTAAATGGCTTTTACCTGTGTCAGATATAGCATCGAATTTATACCCCGCTGGGTTTTTTCTCCCTTCGGATTTCGAATGTATATTTTTTACCCACGATTAATCAATGGCTGGGGCAGCGGCCGTCGATCAGGGTTACCTATTTAATTCGGCGACCGAGTTAAACGAAGAGGTGTGTTTTTTATACTTTCTTCGAAAGCAACCTTGAATTGTTTTCCCGTTAGTATTTTGTTTGGAATCGGCGCGATATTGTTTACAGACTCATCAGCGGAATCAGTGAAGCGTTTAACGATAGTACAAAACGTTAGTGACATTGGAAACCGTATAGTTGTATTTTAGGTGACACTATCGTGATTGTAAATTGCGATTGGGTTTGCGGTAGTGACGTCAAAAATGACACTGAAAGCGTATATTCGAAGTATCGGCGCGACAAGTGTACCGTGGTTAGAGTTGAATTTAGTACGGCTAGTATGATCGATTTACGAACGTGGTCTAGTATTTTTCAATTAAAATATACCGTTGTGTACGCGTATGGAGCCCGCGGCGGGGCTCTGCTCCTCGTTTTGATGGACTAGTCGAATGAGAAAAATTACCCGTTCAAGAAGGGTTTCTTGTAATACAGCTGCAGCAGCGGTTCGTGTACGTAGCTCGAAGTCATACTTGTACACGTAGTAGAACCGCGATCGATGTACGTATTCTAATTATAGTGTTGGAATGCGAATTAAACTGCTAAACGCTCCGAAGGGAAGTATAAATGCAGACAAAGATAAGTGAGCAGGGGATGCAAATTAAATGAAAAAAACAACGTGGTCATCGAATGATGAAAATTACCCAAATAAAAGAGCATCACGATTACCTACCATGATAATCGAGGAACTGGAATACACGCGAGAGCGTACGTACCGAAAGTACATATATACTATAACACGAAGAACGAGAGAGTGATCACTGATCAGGTTCGACGGTATGTAATCTAGTAACGGTGCATCGATAGTTGGATAATTTTTTTTAATGAGTTTTACGTTATTACAAAGTGGTTCTATTATCGAAAGTTCACATTAGACCTAGTTCCGAGCAACGTAGCTAGCTCGAGTATTTTTTTTTTCAACCTCTATCGCAACTTCAAAATATGCCCATGAATGGTAAAACGTAGAAATCTATAGACCACGCATTGTACCAATACGGAGTAAAGGTTAATGACGATATTTTGTCTAACTTGTCGTTGATCCAATTATCCGTACTCGTGGAATATGTGAGGAACGATAATACCTTCGTAAGTTGGTATTGTTTTCGTCGCCATACTGATACGGCGAACCGATTGTCGTTAATTGAACTTCACTGTTATCATCGATCAGTGTGGTTTGGCGATGGAAAGCAGTATGTAAAACGGCGGCAGCTTTGGTGGGTCGTGAGCAGTGACCTTGACAGTGGTCGAGTAATGGTTTTTGTACGTGCGATTTTAAAAGGCGTACGCGTGATCGTTGGCCATGTAAATGCTAAAAAGTGAAGGTTGCTGGTTATCTATCGTGCAGTGCTGAATATGGACTCCAGATGGAAATTTTTCTTTGATTTTTTGTTATAGAAGAATTTTTCATTCAAAAAGTTCTGTATATTCTTATTTACTTGTTTTTTCCATTTATAACCGAAAACGAGAAAGTTGAATATTTAAAATATTACCAATGCTCAGATTGCATATTACCAACAGCTCCGGTGTGTTTTAAGAGTATCACGATAGGTTATTCATTTGAGTATCGCTAAAAAAATTTAAGGGGAGGGGGTAGGATATAAAGTTTTCAGTTGAATGCATACAGTATACATTATACAGGTGGACATTTTTAAGCCTTTTGTATATTACGCATTTTTTTTATATGTAAAGTTTTTCAAAAAATTCAGAAACTAGATTCATTTTAATTTTTTGCAAAAAATTTGAAGTCTTAATTTTTGAAAAAAAAAAAAAAAAAAAAAAAAACGCATGCAGTTCTCAAAAAATAAAATAAAAAATCATCGAAAAGTGAAAAATTTTTGATTATATGAACCCTGCATAAGAAAACCTACCCAGTGTGTCAAATTTCATGAATAAAGTGAAAACGCACACGATGAAAATGCAATATAGAGAGGAAGCTTTATATGCCTTTTACTCGAGAAGTTTTTCTAACACACTGGGTAGGTTTTCTTATGCAGGGTCGCATATATTTATATTTTGAAGTAAGCCCAGGTGACTAAGACATTTGAATTTCAGCCTCAAGCTAATATTTTATGAATGGCACTCATTTCCTCATCAAATTGATCTATACGGGTCAAACTTTGTACATGTAGGTCAAGTTGAGGGCTAGAATGTGACCTGTTGAATCGGAGTCAAAATCGATCAAAAATGAATCTAAAATGGCGAATGGTTAATATTTGAGGTAGGCTTGAGAAGCCTCAAAAAGCTGAAATTTAATCTGCATGGACTCATGTAGTTGCTAGTGATGAAAAGTATACTGTGTGGCAATTTCAGGTTGACACATGATTTCGAACAGAAAATGAGGGGTAGTTGCCTTCAAAATGTGGTGGGGCTTAATAAAAGTCGAAAATTTTCAATTATGGAGTCAGATGAAGTGAACCTTATTGACTAAAATCTTTCAATTTTAGCCTCTTAAGTATATATAAAAGGCACTTGGGGGGGAGTAGGATACAAAATTTTTTGGTTGAATGCATATAGTACACAGGCGGAAATTTTTAAAACTTTTTTATATTACGCATTTTTTTTAATATGTAATTTTTTTTTTTAATTGAGAAACTAGATTCATTTTGATTTTTATTGCAAAAAATTTGAAATCTTGATTTAATAAAAAAAAAAATCATGCAGTTCTCAAAAAATCATATTGAATTTATATAATGTCATTCTGCGAAAAATATTAATAGATGTTTTGGAAAACAAAAAATTGAAACATCAAAATTGTAGGAAAAATACAATTTTTGCTTTATGCCTCGTTTCCAGAAAAGCTATGCAACCCTTGAGGATCTTTTTGAAAAAATTTTATTCAGGAGTGCCTGGTCAATGATTTAATGCTAGGTTTTGCAAAATTCCTATTTCATCTCAACAACTGTTCAACTTTCTCATAATTTTTGTCATGTTACTTCAGTCAATTCTGTAAAAACCACCACCAAACTAAAATGTCACAAAATCCTCCCATTAAATCATTGACCAGGTACTCCTGAATAATTTTTATTAAAAAAGATCCTCCTTGCTTACATAGTTTTTCTAGAAACGGGGCATAAAGCAAAAATCGTATTTTTACCAAATTTTGATATTTCAATTTTTTGTTTTCCAAAAAATCTATTAATATTTTTCGTAGAATGTCATCATAAAAATTCAATATGATATTTTATTTTATTTTTTGAGAAATGCATGCATTTTTTTTTCAAAAATTAAGACTTAAAATTTTTGTTGCCAAAAATTAAAATGAATTTAGTTTCTCAATTTTTTAAAAAACTTTACATATAAAAAAAAATGCGTATGTACTATAAAAAAGTCTTAAAAATGTCCGTCTGTGTACCGTATGCATTCAACTAAAAAATTTTATATCCAACCCCCCTCCCCCCCCCCCTTAAATAAGACCTTTTGACGGTGGACTCCTTTTGGAATGAAACATGGAAATATCCAACATCCGAACCTCTCTTCTAAAAAAAGTACCAGGGTAATAGCTTAAACGATTCAGCTAAAAATCGATAACCCGTTAAATATCCTGAAGATAGAACGAATTGGTAGTAATTTTTTGTAAAAATTGAAGTTCTAAAAAAGTGTGTACAATATATAGTTACACATTACTTAGCTTGTACTTGAGGATACGATATATTTAAAATAATCAAAATTCACTCTTATTAATTAAATAAAAGAGCTTTTCGACTCTTGGATGCACTGAATCGAAAAAATTAATATAACCTTTTTTTTTGTTGGAAATTGAAAACCCATCAATTTTGTGTCTGACTGTTCTTGAAAATGCCATATTTCGCGCTTAGAAATAACGATGGAGATACAATATCAGCCAAAATGAAGTACATTTTTTGGTATTCTAATGCATTGTACACAAAAAATCAATGGGACCTTTCTTGTAGGAAATTAGAAGCACAATAATTTCATATACCGTCATTTTTCTTGTAAACGCCATGTATATCGAAATAAGTTTGAAAAAGTTATCAAAATGAACATATTGAAACACGATATTTGAAAATGACGTAACGAGTGAATTTCTTGACCTTGGGAAACATTTTATTCGAAAAATGAATAGAACCTTTTTTGTTTAAAATTAAAAATAGATTAATTTTGTTTATGTTCATTTTTCTTGTAATTATGATATTAACTGAAATAAGCACCCAGAAGGAATTTTTTCAGGGGTTTATCCTCCCTTGAGTGTTATAAGAGAGTTAGATTGCGGTGAAATTTTAGTATGTTGTTTAATCTAGTACTTTTGACCAATCTCAAGAAATGAAATCTTTCCGTTATTTTTTGACCTTATCTAATATTTACTTTACATCTTTCATGGGGGCTAGTACCTCACTGATCACGTTTGGATTGGTAACATTGTATAATCTTTGAATCCCTTTATTGACTAAAGTATTGTCTCCCCTACTACCAGAAAGTACCTAAGACACTGAATTTTGACCATTTCAAAGCTCGCACCTCTGATCGACCACATTTGGAATCGAAATCGGGGATATTGCGTATTTCAGCTTGGTGCTTCCATTAGTTCATTTTTTTGCAAAGTACTTCTTAGCTGCACTTCAAATTAAAAAGGTTCATTTTCAGACCTACTTTTTTGACCCACAAAAAGAAAAACTAAAATGGTAATTATATTTTTGAAATATTTTAAAATCATCCAATACTCATTGAAAAATTTAGATTTATTGTGACCAAAATTTTGACTAGATCAAATTCAATTGAACAAAGTTAATCCATCTGTCAGGTCATGTTAAAATTTTTACTATCTCATTAAATTCGTGAAGTCTTGTGTTATGTACTTGTAAGCTCTTCCAAATTATTAGGAATACGCTTTTTGCTTACATTTTGTAAATAAAATATTTCTTTGAAAAGTCAGTTTACATCATTAATTATAATTAATTGATTCTCAACTATTTTATTTTATTTTACTTCATAATGGTTCGAAACTGTGTGAGTGTGTACATAATTATATTAAAATAATTCTTTCGTTTGTACCGTGAAGAATGAATTAGATTTGAGAAAACTTCGAGCTTCAATTAGTAGTCTTAGAAATAATTATCGAAAACCTGTCTTGTATCCAGCTTTGTATGTTTCTAAAAAACAAACTGAAGATCAGAAATTAGAAAAAAAAAATTTCATCATCGAGAAAAAAAGTAATGTAAACGTGACAATTTTTCTTGTCATTAAGGAAAATGCTTGTTATCATTCTGACTTCGCATGAATTCAAATCTGAATTTTTATTAACGCGTACCTTCTCAAAGTTCATTCCAGTATTGACTTGAAAAGATTAATAAAAAACCAAGCGAGAATAAAATTCTGCGAAAAGCTCTCGTAATCTGATTTGAAATGTCGGTAAGGTTGTCTACTAAGAATATAGCAGGCATTTACAACGAACGTACGAGTATTAGTGGAAAAAAAATCAAGAAAAAAATCTATACATACGTTTGTTCGTAATTGAACCTGAAAGCTTCTTTTCTACGCTTTGCTGTCACAAATCACGCGACTCGTATTACCAAGAATAATATAACCACCGTAGACAACGCTCGATTAATAATTCTAATTCGATGAAATCGCAACGGTTCATCTCATTGTTTTGCTTTTTTTTCTCCTACAGGTTATTTCGTGGTTAACGCAAAACGGCGAAGACGAACTAAAACAGCATTCGGATTTAGCGAATAATTTACCAGAAATAAAACAACAAGAACAGAATTTCGAAAAATTTTACTTCATTTCAATGGTAAGTACCCGGACGGGACAGATTTATAATGTGCTTTTTGGACGACTGGTCGATTATTTTGGCATTTGCCAAGACGTCGCGCTTTTAATTTGCAAACCAGTTTGAATGTGCGTTCTGAGAAAAACAAAAAGATGGGAATGGAAGGTCTTTAAACTCTGTATTGACGACGATAGCTATGTCGGCGTCTTTGTGTATTTTTTCCATATGCACCGGCGTATAATTCAACATCGACAGGCGATCTCGTCGTATTCATGTGTTTAAAGACGGGTTAGTACTGGTGCCTATGAAGACAGAGTAGGCAAGTTATTTTACTCGTATGCCTTGATATTGGCGAGTGTGCTGGTGTAACCATGTGTATTATGAGGAGCGAACGTGGGTGATGTTGAAACTGTAGTAGTAAAATTGTAGGCGGGTAAAATTGATTAGCGGTATTTAGTATGGTGGTAATTATTGTCAGGGTCACTACGCAGTAGAAACTATTGAGATTTTAAATGCACTAAAGTCTTAAAATAGAAATTCGATTTTCTTACTAAAAATGTAGTTAAAAGTTGCATATAATTGTTTCTTATGGAATGAAAAAAAAAAAAAATTACCAACGATGATTCAACATAGTGGTTACGAGAGAAGACTGAGTAACTCGACCTTCTACAGCTTTACTCAAAATATTTCGTCAATATGAAAACAGTGATATATTACTGATGATTTAGTGGTTACAAATCCACTTAAAAAGAAATATTTTACGACCAAAATACATCAAATAAAAATAGTTTCATATTATATTAAAATTTCAGCTTCGTTAGTGAACAGAGTAAGACGTCTGAAATTTGGTTCAAAATTGACCATAAAAAATTGAGGATAACTTGAGTAGCCTCAAGTTGCTATAATTTGAAATATAAGGGTTCATATGATTATTGTATGGCGAGAAATACATGCTACTATTTATTCTGAATTTAATTTCTTAAGTGGTTTTGGAAGGTGTGAGGGAGGGGCTGTAAACGTGAGGAGGTTAACAACGTTATTTGGAAACCTGAACAAGCCCAGTTCAAAACTTGGTTGCAGTAATGCTGCATGGTTGCTTACGTTTTTTTTTTCTAGACATATTTTGTTTGTTTTTTTTTTTTTTTTGTTTTTTTTTTTTTTTTTATTTTATTATTATTATTATTATTATTATTATTATTTTATTTAATTAAAAAAATTCGATTTAAAAAAAAAAAAAAAAAAAACATGTGAACAGCCATATGGTACATACTGTACATCGTATTAGAAAATTAGCGGAAGCCTTAGCCGCAACCCATAAACAATATTATTTTTAGGCGATCTAGTACCCAAATACGGTAATTAATGTCGGTTATGTACGCGGTTATTTATCGTCTGTGGGTGCCTGCGTTCGCTCGTATAGATTATCTTTTATTTATATCTACGTATTGTTGGACACGTGGCCTTCTCGAGTCTTGGTGTGATCTATGCAGAAGAGAAATTTTTCGAGATGTTCGATATTCACGAAAACCGAGCTAAGTATGAGCTTGGAAATAGCATAGTGTTGACCTATTGTCCGAGTAGAATAAGTTCATTACGAAGTATTATATTCGAATGTCGGAACGAATTCCGATTTAAGCGCGTGATCTGCGATTTAAGAAGATGCGACGTCGTCCTAGTGCGCCAGTCTTGGAAGGTTTGTCGTGGTGAAATGGTTTCGTGTTTGCTACAATGCTTATGTATTTTTGATATTGACGTGTAACCGACATTACCGAATTCTCGATTAATTGGGTATCAATGTTAAGCCTGCGGATTAGAGGCTTCGTCGAGTAGCGTTATTATTAATTGATCGTAAATTACACGAGACTAATGTATCGACAGGAGACGACCTTAAGGAAGAGGACTGGTATTGGGGACTTTTTTGTAGGTTGTATACGAGGAGCATTAAACATTGTCGCGAATTCCGCTAGAGTTTGACACCAGCGACACCGATACTCGTGATTTTCCTCGTTCCGTAATTAATCACGGAAACGTATCCGACGAAAGGCTAAATGTTACCTAATTGCGTCAAAATAAACGCGTTAAACGCCATCTCGAGATTTACGAGAAATATGCGGAGTATCCGAGCATCGCGAATAACATCACAGCTGCTGTAATAATCGTAACAATAAATTACGATATAATACTTTGTTTTTATAGCGTATACACAAGACCTAGGTAATTACTCGGATACCTACATGCGCTCGGTACGAAGGTGTACGAGCATCTTGATCTCGTAAGACACGTATTGTATAATTATAGCGGCGTTATGATGATGCTTACGCGCTGAAAAAAAAACCGATACCCAGACAAATGGCTTTTATCCGTTATTGAAATGATAAAAAGTAAAACGGAACTTTCACTCGTGGCTGGCAATTTGGACGCTGTAAGTCGAAAATGTGGACGCGTCGAAAAATAACGAGTGTCGATAAAATTTCTAATTTTCGGAACGAGGTCGATGATCTAAGGTACTCGAGTCTGGCAGTCGCGATTTAACTAAAAGGGAAAACTACTTGGCGCGGAATTCCGCATTTCAGGCGAGCTTTTATTCTTTTTAAGGTTGTGCGGAATGAATGGTAGGCAAACTAGGTTAATAAATTGGAACTAAATGTCGATATACCCATATGCATAGCGAACGACAATCTTGACGCGCGATGTATTGACAGCGTCCCTCATGTAGTGTTTGGACGCGTGGAATTCCGATGGAGAAGGCGCGCGCGTGGCTTTTAAAAACAACAATGTTACGCGATAACGAAGCGACAATACGAACGCTCGTTTCGTATTATTTGTATTTCCATCAACCGGTTCATTATACGAGTATGAATTTCCATCAATGATGTCGATAAGGTGTTACGCTTTGCTGAGCTGAGAGAAAATGAAATTGTAACGACGGATTGTCGCATTTTTGGCATTATTCAAAGGTTCCAAACGCGTCGCAAGTTTATGCCGAAATCGTGAAATCGCGAGGAAGTTGCGCACCGATGGATTTTTGATGGGATTTCCTCGTTGATACTGGTTTCTGGCGTGTAGGCTTTTTCTACTTCTTTGTGGTAGTTGGAAGGGATAATGGTTTTTTTTGAGCTTTAACTTGTAAGATGAGTGGAAATTGTGCGCTGAGGTGAAACAACATTTTTTTTCGAAAAGTAGAAAAATGTAAGTATTTATAATGGAATATCTCTCAAAATACATTTTTTTGATTTTTTTTTTTTGAAATTCTTTTATTTGAAAATTTTTAATAATTTTTTGATTTTTCAGTTTTTATTTCGAAATATTTTGAATTTTTGCCTTCAGTTATTATCTTTGAATTTTTCTCATGTTTTTTCTTTCTAAAAAAGTTGAAGATTTTTACACTCTCTAAGATTTTTTAGAACATACAAGTTCGAAAAATTCGCTTTTTTTGTCCTTTTTGAGGTAACTCTTGAAGTGTATTCTCAATTCCAGTTCCTCAAAACTGAAAAAAAATTCTACATTTCATCTTAAAAAAAAAAAAAAAAAAAAAAAAAAAGGATCATTCAACTCAATTTAGCATCAGACAGATGATATGATAGTTATCAATTTGTACGATCCTTACTCTTATTTCTACCCTTCTCCAATTTTTTCAAATTCTCAATTAAAAAAAGGCCCTGAAGCATATATTATAGTTTTTTTTTTTTTTTTTATTATTATTATTATTATTAGTTTTTTTTTTGTTGTAATACAGTGCGATTGTTGAAATGAAAATTTTATTGTCTTATGTGAAATATAATATTTAATCCATTTCCATCTCCACTCTCAAAAATCATGAAATACGTTGCCTCTATGCAACGGATGCTATCGGTTTTATATTTTCTACTCTTCTGCTCCCCTCCCACACCCCTTAGTTCAAGCATTGTGTTTTAATGCCAAACATCTTGGTTTTTAATTTTAATTCTCCCCCCACCCCCGAAAAAAACGTTGGCCACTCATGTTGAACTAAATTTGTTTATGATGTAATGGAGTTTTAAAAAGCCCAGTTTCATTCGCAGGACCTTTCGTAAAAAATTTTCGGGAATGTGGAAGAAGAATGTAAAGGAAATTTATTAATTTTCATAAATTTTACATAATAATGGCACTGACGTATTTATATTTACACAAATCCCAATAAGAACTTGAAAAAATCTGAGTCTGGGAGGAAATTTTCCATACCCCTACCTTTCCCTTCGGTTGAACCTGTAAAGGTTACGAAATACATTCCAGTGATTCGAATGATAAATTATAAATTTTTTTCATCAGTATTTTTGTGAATACAGAAATATGGAATTTTGAAATGAAAAAAAAAAAAGTGATAGTAAGATTGCGAAATAATTTTTTTACAGGTATTTCAACTTTTTTAAATTTAAAACTTAATTTGAAATGTTTTTATCTAGACTTTGTTTTTTATTTACATTGTCATGGGACTGGGATTTCCTACTTGGAGCTGAAAGATAAGCCCATATAGCCAGAGTGGTAGAGGGGCTAAGCTCACTTCATAAAGCTTTAAGTCCCTTAACATTCTGTATTCAGTATAGAAGTTCCAACCAACAAAAAAAAGAAGTCGAAGCCTATTTAGGATTTGGTTAACCAATTCCCCCCCCCCCTTCTTGAAATGACGAACTGGTTATGGGTCTATAGGATATCGAAAATTGTTGTTCGGTTTGTTTTCGAGTTTAATTTATTCGCATTTGTACCCATTTTAAATTGTTGATTTGTCGAGATATTATTCAAGAAATTTGCTGTTTTTGAATGGTAGGATAGTGACAAAGAGCAATTCTGCCTAATTTTTGTATTGTCTAAGGATTGTTAAAAATGATTCGTTCGGAACTCAGCTACATATCGAAGCTCTATCGTTTCTTTAAAAAACCATAAGCTAAAATAAAAAATGATATTGTTAATAATTCAGAAAATTTACTAGGAATACATAGTGAAATAGAATACAAAAATATCATTCAGATTCAGTATGATTAACTGTTGTAAAATGATTTATTTCATTATAATTATCATGATTATTTAAATAAAAAATTAAGTTGAAATTAAATTATCTTGTACTAAAATGATTTAAAATATTTAATTTTTAAAATAATTTTTAAATAAGATATTAATTTAAATTAAAATAAATTTTTTGCCAGCAATTGCGGTTATACAAAAAAATTGGTAAATTAAAAAAATAAAATTTATAATTAAATTTTTAATTAAAATTTATTAAAAAAAATTATTAGTTTGTGAAGGATGACCTACATACGTCATTCTTTCTACTATCGATTCTTAGATATAATCTCATTGATGGTAATCACGTCAAGAACTTGTTGAATTTATAACAATGATTTTAAATTGGTACAGTATTTTATTGACTGTGATGATTTGTTAAAGTCCATCGTTTCAATTTGAGAGATAAAAATTTTTGAAAACCCTCCTAAAACCTCCTATTTTCTCAACTTTTCAAAAAAAAAGGGTCGAAAACAAGTCCATTTCATTAGGCCTTGGTGATGCGCAGCAACTGAAAATATTTGGTTTATAAATAATACGGTGCGATTTCATCGAACATTCTACGTTATTGCTGAAGCCATCGAATGTCAGGAGCGTATTAATCCACGATAAAAGACCGAATCAATATCTTCGATGGTAGTTGCAATTACAGAGGAGAGTTTCAGCCATCGTTTTGTTGTATGGAAAGGCGTAGCTAATGCGACAGTTGCGAGTAAAAAGCCTTACTAATTTTTTGTCATCCGTTGAATCGTGACCAAGAATTAAAAATTATGATTTGAAGCAGTTTCGTACTTTTACACGTTGGTGTTTGCATACACAATGTCTATTCAATACACGGATTTATGGTTATATAGATACATGTGAACAGAAAAAAAAAACATTACAAAGTTAATTAGACGTTGTTAAGGTTTCATTATTCGCTACACAGATATTTACATATTAATTTCAGTAAGTTTTTTTTTTTTTGGTTTTGTTTTCATCGCATTCTGGTATTAATTGGATATTTGTAGTACGACGCGGCGGGCTGACGAGCTGACAGTCTATATCATTTTTTTTGTCTCCGTTTAATCATATAGAGAGGAAATACCCTAGGAGTGCGATCAATTTCAATTTCTACTTACACCACAGGCATTTAATAAAACGCTTTCTCTCGCCATAAACGAAGCGCGTTGTTGCGCCGTAGTTATCTAACGTCGATCTGAAAATTAAACGTTATAGATCACATTGTTGGTTATTGCGCACGTTAATCTGATTACGTGTAACAAAGACGCATCGAATGATTTTCTTTCACTTTTTATTAGATTTCTTGTAATTTACGATAGGACGAGGCGAGCCCGATGTTACCTTGAAATTTCTAGGTGACAAAAATCTTTCTTCGGATTTGACCATCTTGGCGTATTGTTTACAATGTGTATGAAGGCTGAAGGCGCGTAATCGTTGCGTAAGAGTAAGACTGAAGAATCGAGATGCATCACGAGGGTGTACTGGAAGCGGGAACTTCTAAACACGTGCTTTTATGATTACATAATGAACAATAGTTTTTTAATTTTGGTCCCTCGATGCGGACTTATCGAGAATACGTGTTCGCACGAGATAACGGAAATAACGCGGTTGTCGGACAAACACAGCCGGAAACTGATCCTACGTATTGACGTGTAATTAGACAATGAATGCTTTTAAACATCCAATTGGTCTGGCTGAAGGCTGTTGGAGCAAATGCAAGGGCGTGCGGGTTGATGCCTTTTGGAAAATATTTGGTAAGTAGTCGGTGTTCGTTTACATTCGTCAGTGGAGTCTGGTTATGCATTAGGTGTGTGGCAAATAAGACAAGCTGGGCAATTTGACATTTGACTGAGATAAATGAGGTCGAACTGGAACGAAGTTCATAGTAAAAGGTTTCTTTGTGATAAGTATTGAGAAGTCATCTTGAACAACATACTAAAAATTCTTTCGATCTTCTGAATGTCACTTCTGTTGTGGATTAAACCTCTGAAAATCAGTTTTTCGTCTACAACTCGCGAAAGAGAGCTCCTACGATAAGATTTGTATTGTGTCAAAATATTTTACTCGCGATTCTACTTAGATTAGCTATATAATTTTTTTGTAAATTTGACAAGAAGGTCAAAAAATTCACTTCAAGTTTTCCAACTTCTTATTTCAAAACCTCTCCTAACAGCTGCGAAAAAATTAGGTGATATTTATTAACAAATTATGAAAGTGTCGCATTAGCTAATCGATACATTCACTCACAGTAGTTAGGTGTAGTAGTCGATATCATCTATATCCCTCTTATCTCTCCAGTGGAAAACAAAAGCTGAAAAACATGAGCATAAGATACAGAATTTTGAAAATACTCTCGATACGTTGAATCGAAAATTTCATACAAATGCCCAAAAAACTTGATCCCTGGAGGTATCTAACTTGCTGTTGAAGGATCCACACTCAGGAGTTCTGAAGCATTGGAAGAAAATTATCTTGGATAACATTGGCTTTTTTTTATGCACAGATGGTTGTAATCATGGTGCAGAAATAATTAAAAATTATATTTAACCTCATTAAGCTGTATTTTCTCCCAAGGCTCTACCTGTTTTTGGCAGATCAGAGGAAGACGCGTTCAAAGTGATTGTATGTTCTTTAGAGTCAAAAAATCAAAGTTATTATGCTTCTTATTTGTGGATTTTTTGGGAAGAACTTTTCTCATAAAACTTGTAGTTCATCTCAATGATTCTTAGCATTTGTATGATTTAATTTAGATCTCCTCCTTCCTTCGAAAATTTGGTACACTGTAATAGCTTTTTTTTTTTAAATTGAAAACTCCGCTAAAAATTCGCTGCAGATTTCGAAGAAGTGTGAACATTTTCATCGCTAGATGACGTAAGAAAGGTTGGCACGAAATATCTCTCAGAAGAAATACTTGAGTGGTATCCAATCGGCGTCACTGAAAAGTGGACAAAAAAATGAATTTTCTGGTAACTTCAATGTGATTCAACGTGCTTTGTATCCATGTGTAGATAGTACTTCACACACCTTAATATAAGACCAATACGCTATTACAGGTAGAACAAAAATCACAAATATTCCATGTGTGTCTCTGCTAGTATCGAAAAAATTGAAAATAGCAAGAAAATAGAAAGAACAAAAAAGTACAATATAAGCATAAAAACAGATGAGAAAAACAATTTCTCATTGAGCGTTGTAAAAAAAGTCGATTTCCCCGTTCCCTCTCCACAACCATCTGAAAAATTATTGCTTTACATTTATCGACTGTTCTTTCAAAAAAAAAAAAAAGAAGAAAAACGAACATGAATTAATTTCCCTTTTTTTTATTGTTTTTTTTTTTTCAAAAATAAAAATAATATTACATAAAAATTTCTTCCATTACCTCCCTTAGAAAAAAATCTTGATTCTTCCGCAACTCATGTATCTCCAAAAAAAATAAAATGAATAAAAAACAATGCATATTACGAGATTATGTTATGAAAATAAAATTTTGGCGCTACGCGAAACGATCGCTAACATCATCGTGGCTATTGGCAACACTGGGTGGCGTCGCGGTCGCACTGGAACGCTACCAGCGGTCTGTGTAATGCGTCAATCGCGTGGTCTAGTTCAGTCGCTGGTGCGTTGCGTTCGTATCGAATGGAAGTGACAATGGTGATAATTTACAGTGTAGTGTGGTGGTAACGAGTATAGTGATGTTGAACGATTTACGTGCAATATGATTTATAACGATTTATCATTAATATTGTATCGGGTAAAATGATCGTTTATTATGCTACCGATAGCGAATTTCGAGCCAGTTCGTTGTACATTGTTGTCGGTGCGTTCGTTTGATTTTGACGAAAGTTCGTGCTCGTTCGCTTTGAAAAAGTCTCCAAACGATGGCGATGGTGTACAGTGCAGGGTGGTGGAAAGTTATCAAAGACGACAGTCCAGGGCCAGGGATAAGCAAGCCTGGAGGGCTCTGCAGAGGGCCACTTCGACGCCTAGGAGTCAGGTACGAATGGAAATTTTTTTCTCATCAACAAACTGAAATTGTTATAACATTCGGTTGCGTAAACAATTGATCGACATCGGCAAGTGGAATTATTAATTTGGTTAATTGATCGTCGTCGAAAGCTCGTTCAGCTGTGTATATAGGGAACTGCGTATCTACATGTACGAAATTCTTTACGAGGGGGAAAAAAATGGGGGAAATTTTCAGCGCACGATTTCTTCGCTTCTCGGTCGATTTAATTATAACGTCTGAGAGCACGTATCGGTTGGACTTGGAAGAAAATGATCCTGTAGAGACAGTTTTTCGACCAGTCGGTCTACGTTTCGTCTCGCACTCGAAGACTGGATTATGGTACGTGACGTTAATGTTAATTGAGCGTTTTGAGAGGAGATTTTTGTGGAAATGAGATGCCGAAATACGATACAAGAAACGCGTCCGGTTTACAGTTGGCGTGGTTTTTTCTTTCTTCGAGGTTCGAGGATTCGGGATTGTTTGAAAACACCGAGTGATTTGCGAAATCCGACTGCATTGGCGCGATAAAGTTACGCGGTTGTAGTTTATAAATAATCGAAAATTCCGTTGAGGTGACGCCGGTGTATGAACTACGAGGGAAGGGTGAGTGAAGGGATGTTAAGGTGTTGAAATATGCGATGAAATTACGCGATCGAAATGGTCGGAAATTCAACTAGGAGCGAGCTTCGGGAGTCGTCGTAGCGTGCCCGAGAACGTTGTTAAGGTCTGCACGCCCTGATAACTTTACTTGATAAATTCGCGATGATAGAATGTCTTACAATTTCCACCATTATCGGTCTATTTAATTGGCTCGATGTACGCATTAAGATTACCCAAGATGTTCGTACGACAGAGCTGGCGCTTTCGCATAAATCAGGGCGAAAGAACGACGTGACCTGTGGCTCTGGGTAGGCAGCTAGGCACTACGCAGCACTCGTACGCTGAGATAATAAATAAATAAAGGTCGCGATACGTTGCCGAAAAATAAACGACGACAGAAAGCCATTCATCATTTGGAGTTTCAGGACATTGTACGCGTTGGTACAAGTTCATCGACGACGATTAAGAAATATCGGCGGTATTCGGTCGTGCTTGGGATTATATCATAAGAAGGCGCGCTATAGCGGGAGTCCGTTTAATTATAAATTTCTACAAATGAGTTTAATAACTATTCGTTTACCAGTATATGGTGTTTAAAGTAGACCTAATTGTTATAGCGTAACAGTATACACGGTTGGCGGACGTTTTAACGAGCTCGTGGTGGGCGGGTCGCTCGATTTCACCGTAATGGAAAGAAATACGCCGAACACGTCGGAATTATCAAAGTACAGCTTTTTACACTTAACGTATTGAAGAAAATCCTCCTTCGTACTGAAAAGCTTCCGTTCGAGGTGTGACCGTACGTGATTAGTGACGATGGTCGAGAGAGAAAGTGTCATTAGCGCGAGTCGCAGACGGAAAAAATTAGGAATTCTGAAAATGCGTCCTCCAATCTATTATAAGATTTGGCTATATCGGAACGTGATTATCATTGTTTCATTGTTTAGAAGAATCATCGAACGTGTCTGTGTGTCTACGATGTTGCGTAAAAGGCAAATTTTCGCAGCTTTAGGAGCCCTCATTTGACCGGGATGTTTTACAGAAACTGATAGAAGAGGATGGAGTATCTGGAGTGAATTTTTTGATAAACTTTGGCAATTTTATTCAATGTAAATTGTATCACTTTATACAAATTAATTAATTACTTTTTTTTAAATTTAAGTATTTCAATTCAGAATTGATTTCAATTTTTCCTCTCGAAATGAATAAGTAAAATTAATATATTATTGATCAGGGATTTCTATTTTCAAGTTGTTTTTCCCGAAACCAAAAATCGGAAAAAAGTATTGATTATTTTTAAAACATATTAAACTGAGAAATCAGTTAGCCACATATTTTATGTCAAGGCTATTCTCCTTGTTTACATGAGATAACAAAAATTCTCATTTTATTGACCAATACTTTTAAATGGAAATACTGATGTTTTTATTTCTTTTATTTTCTAATTTTTCACAAAAAATTGAACTTTTGAGAATTTCAAAAAACGTGTTTTTTTTTAAATTATGACATGTAAAATTTAGGAATTTCGTATAAGTTTTGAGGGTTAATAATTCATTTAAAAAATGTTTAATCGAAAATCTCCCCTGTATCCGTGTTCTTCTTGTCATGAAAAATTGGTTTATCAAGAATAAAAATAAAATTTCAAAATTCACTGCGAAGAAGTGGATTTGAAATGGAGTAAAAAAAATGAAAAAAATTCCAGCCGAGACTCTCATCAAAATTTTTTGGATTCTCAATATTTTGTGGAAGATGTTGATTTAATTTTCAATTCGTTGTTCACAAATTTTTATTTTCAAACCTCATACAGATTCATAAGAAAATAATTTTTCATAATATTTCAAATATAGTATCAATTCAAAATCGAATTATAAATCCTCGAATAAATGAAAAAATTAATATAAAAAAAACTAATATTAAATATAAAATGAAATAAATTAAAATTAATAAAAAAATATAAAGTAAAAATTATTTCATAAATTATATCTAAATATTCAATCAATCTGAAGAACGTTAAATGCGTTTTTCTCGAAAACGTATTTTTTACATTGAATCCTTTTCTTGTGACAAGACCACGTATTCGTAAGTACTTGACCGGGGCCAAGCCCTGATTGAGCACGAAAAGTTGAACTGCGCATGCGCGAGTGCTTACATACGCAAGAACAGCATAACGCTTGGATAATACAATCTAAACTATGCTATTTTGATAATGAAATTTCGCGCATGCGCAGTTTAGCTTTTAATTTTAAATAGTTAGGTATATGAATTAATATTGTGTATGTCATTTTTGTTTCATGATCTGGTAAGGTAGAGCAGTCCATTTTTAGCTGAGTTTTTAATAAAAACGATAGCTATTACAGCCTGCTTGATTTGCAGAGGGGAGGGTGGAGTCTTCAAATCTTTGCGTTTCAGACCATTTGTAATCATCTGGCAAATGTCCAACTTTTTGGTTATGTTTCCCTCATACTTCGTGTCGGCGAGTATCGATGAAAATCGCTCAAAATTTGGTGAGAAATTATTCTTAAAAATTCTAAGAAGGTACTTTTTGTTTTTTCGATGCACCTCAAAATGGCAGATCACTCAAATTTTGAGGGAGCTGAAGAAGAAGCAAATGATTAAAAATTTTCGATTTTGATCTCATATGAAAAAAGTGAGTCGCGGACATCAACATATACAAATTGCAGCTCCTCAAGTGCATTTGGAGGGGAATTGGAGCCAAAAATGGTTTTTTGAAAAAGTTTTCAGTCATGAAATTTCTTAATTTTTCCATATCTCCTCATCAAATCGACCTACAAATGGAGGGTTAACTGGTTAGCAGAACATAACCTCTCCATTTCAAGTCAAAATGAATCCAAAATGGCGAATCCTAAAAATTTGAGGATAATTTGAAGAGTCTCAAGTAATTATAATTTAAAAAATATGTATACTACATTTGTTCTAAATTCAACATCTTACGTGATTTTCAAACGGATAGGGTAACGGTTTTCGGACTTTTTCTTAGGTTTGGTCTGTAGACATTAATGGGTTAGTAACGTTATCTCCAAACCTGAACGAGCTCCAATTAAAAACTCAGCTCCACTAATGCGGCATGAAAGCTTACTTTTTTTTAATGTATTGTCAAAGGTTCCATCGTAATGTACTATGTAATCCCTTACTTGAAACTCAAGTTGTCACAGAAATAGTATGAAACGCCTTGATTAAAATTTCGTGTAAATTATCTTTATTAATTATATGAGTCATAAGTTCATCATTTTATTGACCTTTTGAGCGTAGTTCATTCGCTGGAGGATCTAACCTTGCAATTTGCCCGAGTTAGGTATTCGAAGAAGGTGTGATTTCACAGATTGCTTGGGATTGGAAAGTAGCCTTAAGCTCTTACCTTTAATGCTCAAATTTTATCTCTTGTAGTTGAATACAATGTTGGTCTTTGATAGTAGGTATTGAAACGTCATTTCGTATTGAATGTTCGAGATGAACGAGTGCTATCATGAAAAACGTATAGATATCTATAGCAGTGGCTCCTATGTTTGAGATTGCTATCGTGTAAAAAATACCTGATAAAGCGGACCCATGAATTTTGCCACGTCTTGTATTTATATGTTTTTTTTTAATTAATTTATTTTTTTTTTTTTTTTAAATATACTTTGTGAGAAACCAGCAATAGTGATATGGCGAAAGGGTTTCGTACCTCTGAAGTTAGGCGTGTATTGAGATGGTAGTAAAATGGAAAATACTTCGTTAGGTGTTCGCATGTTGTAGATAACGGAGCTTATAATTTATGTGGAAACTCGGCGTATCGTTTCGAATACTATGTACTGGTATAATCCGCGGGCGATATACTATTGGAAATAATTACGCGTCTTCGGTCGCTCGACTTGTACGAGATGCGTGTACGCTTCGACATCGCTAGCAATTTCGACTATACAAACAACTGCAACGACGACGACGTTAAGTGGCTAATCCACTTTTATTTTCTACGTTGGATGGGACGTGTTCGAGTCCTGGAGCAAAAGGCGGTCCGAAAAAGTGGAAAAAAGTTGAAGGCTGGAACCGATTACGCTACAGTGTACGAAAGTTAACGCTTTCTTCTTATACGTACGTGTGGCGATTATGAAATACAGTATGCTCGCGTTCGACGCTGGCTACTGCGTTAATTTACACTTCACAGATATGTGAGATTAATAGGAAAGATAAGAATAGCGACGCGACGCGCTGATCGTGTTAGTACGTGTGTTATCGAAATCGTGGCGATTACGTAAGCAGGTGTCGCGGTCAGGTATCATCGCTATCGCCTACGAGCCTGGATACCGAAGCTAATGGTGTTTTCATCGACGCAACCCCGTTCGTCGATCAAGGTCGATAAAGCTTGAGAAATCGGGCGGCGAATTTCACGGCTGTTACGCCCGATGCACTGTGTCAGTACGACGATGGGCTTTTGTTTCGAAAATTCCATCGCTTCGATGGTTCTGCTTTGGAAGATCGGAACACGGTGGTGTAATTAAATGGCTGCGGTGTTTACGACGTAGCGCCGAGATATTTCGGTTTGATAGGATTGTTATTTTATTGGCCACGTGTATCGGTAGCGTTGGCGCCGAGGCGTTTTGAAAAAGAATTTTTACGATACGAACGGATTTCGTATGGCAGGTCGAGAGGTGGCGTAAAAAAGATCACTCGTGGGCGTTCGCCGCTTGATATGGAATTTACGATTTATATACGTTTCGAGATTTGCGGTTGGTACCTTGGTGAAGCGAAAATTCGTGCGGAAAGCTTTAGAAATAGAAATTAAACAAATTATCTGGTACAATCTGCGCACGCTGAGGTCCACTCATATCATGGATAGCAATACGAGCGAACTCGCGTACGAAATGAGAACGTGAGCTATGGCTGGTCGAATACCTTATCGTGTCCATTTCGTGATGTATATTGTATATTAACCATAATGTAAACAAAATTGACCTCTTTTCCCTCCGGCCTGAGACGGTAATTGCGTGGACGACGTTCGCCCTTGCGTATGTATGGACGCGTTGTCGTCGCTCGTAGAAGCTGGTTAGTTGTGGGTTGCAATCGGTAGTCGAATCACGCTTATATGATTGGAATAATGAATTCGCGCCAACTTAAGCGGGCTTTTGAGAGGTAGCGGGGTTTCCGGGAGTGATTATGGAATGTAATGAAATTGTTGACTGGTGACGTCTTAATTTTAAGGAGAATCGGTGTCGATAACCGCAACCATCTTCTTAGATTATAAACGTCTGAATTAAATTTATCCGTACCAATCTTATAAATGTAGTTTGATTATACTACACAAAGCTTTGATTATGGAAAGCTATTGGTGGATGTTATGTATATCGATTTTACGAAGGCCTTTGATAACGTGGATCAAAACAACCTGATACAGATAAAATGGAAAAATGAAAGTTTCCTGTGACTTACAGATGTGTTTTCTTTCTACTAAGTCCATACAATTATACGCTGTGTCTAACTGATTTCAACACCCCCAAGCGCCAAATTCTCTTCATCTACAAAAAAATATTCGTTTTTTCATTTCTTTTTACGGATTAAGAAATTAACACACGAATAATTGCTTCTCTATGATTTCAATACATAATTTACAAGATTATGAATGTTTTTAACTTTCAACATTTCATTCCAGTTAATTTTGCAACACTGATTTTGGAAGGAATAAATTTAAATCCATCAAATAACCGGTAAAAAATTATTTGGATCATAGAATTTGTGTTATTAAAGTATTAAATTATTCATTATGCCATGATGAAGTCAAACAAAATAAAATGGTGATTTTTTTTCATGAAAGAGAATTTTGCTACCAGGGATGTTAAAGAAAGTTTAATTTATTTTTTTTTTTTATTATATTAATTTATTTAATTTTATTATTAATAATTATAATAAATTTTTTAATTAAAAAAAAAATATTTTCCTTTACGGAAAAATTAAAATGAAAAAATGTAATATTAAAACACCATCTATAAATAATCCTGAAATTCATAACAATTTAATAAAATATGACCTATAAGTTAAATTTCGTTTAATATGAAAAATAATTAAAATAAAAAGTAAAGAAGTTATAATCAGTTAGACAAAGTATATAATTATTGTCATTTATTAGGTGCTCGTCGAGTGTATCACAGGGTTCAAATAGGGTCTTCTGCTCTTTCTGTTTAATGTTAATGACCAATGCCGAAACCCTTTCCGTCAAAGGTTTTTTTATGTATGTGTAACTGTACATACAGTAACTACTGATAACCTATTAACTACACTATCAGCTGTCATCGTTTCCCATTTTTGAATGCGGTGCCGTAGATACCCCCCTCCCCCTTGGAATAATTTATTTGTAGGTACCTAAATAATCTTTGCGAGGTAAATTTTTAACAATGCCATTATGTGTACTAGGGTGACAATGAATATAATAGGAGAAAATTTTTTTCTGCAATTTTTTTCGCGCACTCTGTAAAAGTGTTCATTCTTGTGTAAAAATAATATTTCCAAAATTTTATCGCATAAGTTAATATTAATCCGTGCCGCAACGCCTCTAAGGTTGCGAACGCGAATATCTTATTCCATAGTTCGAACGTCGTACTTCTTAACCTCTGTGTATAACAGAGTACATCTCGCTTGTTCGGGCTTATTGTAACAATGTGTATAAGGTGCTATACTTTTTTTCATTCTTCAACTTGTAATCATTTTATTAGGAGGCGACTCATCAAGTGAGGAGATTTTTATTCATAAACCAAGTGCTTTCCATCAAGTGCGATGGATGGCCAAAGTTTTATATTACCTTGAATTATTTTTATTTCGAAAAGAATTTTCTTTAAGAAAACCAGAGGAAAATGCAGTGACTGGTATCCTGACATTCATCATCAAAATTTACATGAGGCCATAGAGTTCAGCAATGAAAGTTAAACAATGGAGTAGAAATGAAATGTCATGAATAGTCTATCACCTGATGTAGGTAAATGCTGTCGCATCACACTGATGCGTAAAAATTCGCTATTGAATGCAAATTATGAAACATGGGATTGCAGCCTCAGTAAATTGAGTAAAACCAGGGACCTGAGGCTTTCGTCTAAAGGACTATGACTGTGAATTTAAGATATCATGTATTTCTTGACTCCAGTAATTATTATATTAATATGAGCCCAACACTCGCCATTTTGAACTCATTTTGATCGAAATTCGAGAATCATATTTCATCCTCACTTAGTATTATTCATCTAGCTATGAATAAAAAGAGATCAAAGGAAGTTAAATTTGCTTCTTTAAAAAAAAAAACAAAAAAAACGACAACTTAAAGTTCCAATTGCCAGTGATATTGTTTTGGCGTGAGTATGAATAATAAATTGAAATTTTTATTAAAATCGATTTATTTCAAATTCGATGAAAAATTATTGCTAAAAAAATTGTACATCTATTTTCGGACTTCACTGTCGGTTAAAAAATTGTAAAATTGTTTCACCTTACTTTTGACTGGTTGAAAGTCGCATAGTGAGTATTAGATGCATTTTTAAATAAATAGGGACGTGAGAGAGAGGGGAGGTTGAAAGGCAGAACTGATACCATGAGCTTAGTTTCTTGAATATTTAAATGTTGTTCGAACGTATATTTCCCCTCCAACAGTCATCGTAAGAATCTATACTGAAATCAGTTTCTCAAATTTTAAAACAATGACGTAAATTTTTTAGGCTTTGATAAAATGTATGCTTAAAGAAATCCCCCCCCCCCCCCCCTATACACTAAGTGTTGTTGAGAAAAAATTACGTTCTGAAAAAAAAAATCAAAACCTATTCCCGCTAATAAAATATCATTATTACGAATTTTTTTTCTTGCGGAGATGATGGCAAAATAAAGGTTTGTCTTGAAATTGAATCATAATACTTGTGGTATGTTTCGATAATTTATTTCCGCGCCTCGTTATAGTGATCCATATCAGAACAAATTTGAGGTTTTTTCTTATTTAAAGATAAAAAAAAATTACGAATCGTATTATCTATTTGTAGTTCAATAAATATGCGTAAAGCGAGGTACGAAGGTAACCAACAACCTGTTCTCTGAGTCGCAGTACTTAATCGGGCTAATAGTGTCGTAAATTATTAATCGACGATATCGGTGAGAATAGGCAAATAATTCGAGGGTCCTATTAACATGCTCGAATCGATAATGGATGTCGTAAATTTTACGAGTGAAGATGAATTCAAGCGCCGTGCTAAAACCGCGATAACAGTTCGATTCGGATTTTCCGGCGAGTCCTGTTACAACGTCTACATATTGGTTAAGGCTTTACGCTTGTACTGCATTTTTCAAATACCGGTTGCGATCGTAAGAATACGTACACGAAACGATGACATATCGCTTACGTCGCTGAAATAATAAACGCGATTGGTTTTCACTTCCGCCAAATAGTCGCTTACTGGTGCGCGCGCTTTCTCGTGGCGATGAGTAATTAGGGTCGACGTTGTGTAGGGGGCGAAGAATTCAGGTCGGCGTGGACTTTTTGGCGAACCGCTACGGCCTTGTCAAATATCCTGATGGCGTATCGGTTTTTCGACGGTGTAAGAAAAACGAAAGAATACATTCAAATGGAAGTTATGTAAAGGGTATTCGAATTACCGAAAGTGAAATTAAACCAACGTACAAGTTCAAGCTATTTGGGAATTGAATAGGCGCTTTCTACGCGCGGATGTGTTTATTTTTGGCGTAGACAATTGAAAGACGATGTTAACAAAACGTTAATATTCGTGGACCGATCTAAAAATAAGGCGAACCATGGTGAGATTACGTCGAAATTCTCACATAGCTATTGAATAATTAAAGCGGCTTGTTGGCGATCATTATATTCGTCAGGAACGCGTACGGATCGTGTTTACCGTTTGGCCTTGTCCAATGGGAAATTCTTCTCGACGTTAGAGGAATCGAGTGAAATTTCGACGACGGGGTTATATTATTACGAGAAAGCGTTGGTAGAATCTTGGCGCTCTGGAGAGGTGCTGAGTGCATTTGAATGGCTATCTGGTGGTACTGGTGGGTAATTGGGTGTGTATAGTTGCGATTTGAATTCTGCTTGATTGGAATGTTAGGAGCAATGTGATGATGGATCTTTAATCTAGAGACTATGTGAAGAGAATTTAGCTCAGATAACATTTTTAACCCTCTTCTTTTCTCATTATCCAGCCTATTTTCTTCTGAAATTCTATAACTCTGATTCCTTTTATTCTAGATCAATTTTTTTGAGTTCGAGTGAAAGCAACGAATACCAATAAACTCTTTTCCTTCAAGAAGTCTACTACTCTTTGGAAAAATTTGTATCACTTGAATGGACGTGAGGAAGTTGTCATCATTCGGCTAAGAAGCGGCCATACTGGAATTACCCACGATCATTTCCCCTCCTCTTTTGCTTAGGAGGCTCACTCTGTCGACAGGTCATAGCTAGTTTCATAGTAGTGACCCGTAGATGGAGGGTCCTACGCCATGTCTAGGAGATGTAACGTCTTATCCACCCGGGTCTCTGCGATGTATGGAAGCTCATCCCAACTCTATGGTATCAGAGAAACTCCTATTTGTCCATTTTGTGATTCAGAGTCCTTAACCGCCAGCCACCTTCTTACTCATTGTACAGTCATTTCCGTAATATTATCAACAAAGTTATAGCTTTCTTAAACAATACCGACTTTTTCACAAAAATCTAGTTCCGCAATCCATCTTAGTTGGCGTAATGATCATAGCAGTTACAAACAACAACTCAAAAAAAAATTCCTGCAAGCTAATGATTTTTTTAATGTAAATATGTGACTCAGCTAATCGTGAGGAATGGAAGGTCCGAATTTTAGATTTTTTCAAAAAGTGAAGGGGTGATCACAGCAATCGCTGAATGAGCTCAAAAATACGTCTTTGGAATTTCAACCTCCAAATTAAAATTTTAACCCCCTCCCCCTCCAAAAAAAATTTTGTCTAAAATTTTACAATTTCAAAAAAAAGGTGGGTAGATGAATTTTTTTTATATTTTAAAGTCGTAATTTGTCGTGTAAAAACTGAAAAACATTTTAGTCGCCATTTTTTTGTTACTGTTTTTTTTTTCAATTTTTTTTCCAAAATGCACCAATTGTAGTGATTTAAAAAAAAAACGACAAATGGATACTTTAGGGATGTAATCAGTTTTTCTATTTCTTGGGAGAATTGTTCAGCAATTCATATTAGAATATGCTTTATTTTGATTTCACAGGGGTTCCTAAATTTTGAACTGTTTCATGCTCATCACATCTAAGCGAAATCGTTTTGAAGCAATGATGTGATATTTGGGAAGCTTTGTGAGGTAACAATGTATGGTTGCTAAATTTTGAAAAATTAGCAGCTAAAATTTTTTCTCTCTTTCAACGACAAGTTATGACTTCGAAACTTAAATTTTTCCATTTATCCTTCAATTCATTTTTTTTTTTTTTTTTGGAAAATTCTAATTTTGTGAAGGAGAATTCTCAAAATGCAACGTATTCGCTGTATATGAAAGAAAAAAATAAAATAACAGTTTCATATCCAAAATTTTGAATTGTTAATCGAATACTTCTTATCGATCTAAAAAATTAGTGAAGGGTCAAATTGAATTTATTATTAATAATATTTCATTAATAAAGAATATTAAAATTAATACCTTCTCGTTTAGATACTTGGAGGAGCATCAGTACCTTGAAAAATTTATTTCGGTTGACTTATTACCTTATCTCCCTCCCCCCTCCCGGCCCCGCCAAAATAGGTAGCATATGACCAATTGGAGGTACGAAGAATGGGAGGGAATTTGCGATTGTATCGACGAGTGAAGTCTGATCATTGAGTTTGATGGCTGAAATTTTTATTACGTACTTTTGAGATCATTTAACTAGTATTGCAACCACACCCCTTCACTTTTTGGAACAAAAAAGCTTGCCAGGTTGCTGAATCGATTCAAAAATATAAACTGAATTAAAGTATCGTATCGTATTTCTTGTAACATTACGATCGAGCAGAAGCCTTTTTCTTGCACTTCGCGAGTCCATCAAGAGAACTGTGTCCGAGTAATCACTGATGCAGCCATCGAGCGCATACCGACTATCAGGGCCAACCTCAAAGGCGATGATGTGCGACGAAACAGGCGTCCTTGAAGAGGTGCCAATCGGACACACTCGTTTCGGTGGATACGCCAAGCGAGCCTATCGTAATGGAGCTGGTATGTTGGCGACGCTAGTACGTGGTATGTGGCGAAATACTATATAGGTATTAATTGGAAACGGCCACAGAACCGAGACGTTGTTATCGAGTGTGTGATATTAATGAAGCGCAAACAAACAAGCATAGCGATGGCGGTATTATCGAGTATGGGACATAGTATACGTGTATTGAAAGTTAATTCGCGATAGTCGTCGTCCGTTTATGATCTAGTTTATGTTGGCTACTTTTACACGGTTACCTTTTATAGACCATTATGTTGGTCTCTTCCGCTTCCTTTTTTCGTCGCTTAGTACTCTATGTCTCTATACACTGGACACTGGACACTGGATAGTGGATACTTTGTAGTATATGACAATCGCCATGTTGGACGAGCGTATCGGATAACGAGATTAATCCGTTGTACTTATGTAATTAGCGCTCTCGAATTACCGAGACGGTGGAATGTGGCGATGGTCACGTTCTGGACGATAGCCAAGAATTATCGAATTTTTTACGGTCGCGCCCAAACGATGAGTTTACGATTCAATGTAGGAAATATGGAGGTCTCGAGGTCGACGTATGTAGCACCAAAGGGTGGATTTTAGTACCCCTACGCAGCTGGCTAAATGGCATGGTCGATGAAACGCCTTTTCAAGGACGCGTTAACAACATTGACCCATTAACGGGTACGAAACAATCGTCGCGTATCGATTGGCGCACCACCGTAACCCGCATCGTTTCCGTTGCTCGGCTAAGCCGTCTAATTAATAACGAAGGCGGCGAAAAATTTAATCGACGCGTATTTACCGATATACGACGACGGTCTAGCCCGTTAACCGGTTCGAGTCGTGATCGCGTGCGCATTGCAGCTTAATCGACCTATAAACAAAGCATTGCGTAATGCGTCAGCTCGCTTAACCAGTGGACGAACGATTTGTAGGGAAGTTTAGTCGAGCACGAGGACATTTTCCCAACCCCCGAGAGATGAGCTGGATGCGGGTGAAAATGAACGCGACCGCGGTGAAAGCTCGTAACGCTTCGATGAAGCTGATACGGTCACGTCGTACCATGTATGCAGCAACGTACGCCAATTGCATAAAATCACGATCGTGTAAGCGAGATGGCGCGAATCTAGAGTCCGAAAATTGCATAATTACCGGGTCATAGTGTTGCTCGTTCTATATGCATAGCATAGACGAAACCTACTTCTTTATGATTTGTTCATATGAGCGACCATAACGCGTACGGTTTTTTCGTACCGTTATCGTCATCGTCGACGTCGTGTATCTCGAATGTCAAAGAAGCCCAGAACCGTTAAGCGTTTTAGGTATTTTATGGAACAATGTTAACGTATAATGTACGATCATGATGGTGGTATACTGGTATATCGGTCGTCGGCCAATTGTAGTGTTGTTTATGGCGTGGACGACTGCGACGTTATCGCCAATCCATAACATGACGGTATACCAATCTCTCCGCAACTAGTTCAGTTGAGTATTGAGATGGTTCTCAAAGAAGCACCGCTGAACCTCACGATACACCTGGAATTTAGTGGTGGTAGTATAGGTAGTATGGGCTGACTCAACGACATATATGTGATCAAGCATCATTCGTTTAGAGAAAAACTGCAAACCATCATCACCCCCTCCTTCTTCCTCTCGGCAAAATTTTGTTCTCCCTTCGTCATCATTTGAAATGAAATGGTTTTTTATAACAATTTTGTTTAGGTGCAGTACAGTGGTTTTTTTTTTTTTTTTACGTAATCAATTTCATTTCATTCTGTCGAGTGTTGGCTAACATTCATATAGGTTCTTATTACATTATTATTTTTGTAATAAGCATTAGCTTTGAATGAAAAAGCAATTTTGAAAACATCGATTCAATTTATTGTTAATGTTGTTTCGAAAAACAAAGAAGAATAGCTAAATTCTAGTTGTGCCAATAACTCGAAAAATTTTCTTTTTTCTTTCTTTCGAAATGAATACGTGATTTGGTCGGTTTGGTGTCTTATTTTTTTTGGCTGAGTTGTGAGTTATCATCAATAAAAAACTGAGCTATTACAGTTTACCTGATTTAGAAAAGAGAAAGAGCGAACGAAAATAATAACTTCACGTTTCAGAATATTTGTTGTTAATCGACCAGCGTTTAGCACGATGTATATTTTGATGAAATTTTAGTACGTTATTCATTTTGAGTTGAAAGCATCCTCATAAAATGTTTAGTCTTCGAAGACCCTTTGGAAGAGAGATCGGGATGCCAAAGTGGTACTATTTTCGAAAAAATTAAGTTTTCGCTATGTTCAGCCCCACAGTAGGGCTTGAAGAAACGAAATTTGCAAATTATCACCTCGAAAATGCGATTTGAGACGCTAAGTCGAACTATATTAATTTTCATTCGGAGCTGTACTGTCTTTTAGATTTATGAGAGTGCGTTGAAAAGTTGCTAATCGTGAAATCGACATAATAGCTCATTCCGAGATGGTGCTAATCAAATCACATGATTTTATTGTACTATATTGTGCTAATCGAAAAATGTAGTATCGAAGCAATTTTGAATTATGAAATTTCTCATAGTGTCTAACGAATGAAAAAACTGGAATTTCGTACTGTTTTCGTGCCGCAAAACTTCCTTCACCCTCTCCCCCTTCTATCAAATATATTTGGAGAATATGAGAAACTTGAATTTTTTGATAGAGCGAGAATCCTTAGTGAAAAATATCCAAGTTCCTTGATCACTGTTTAGAATGCCTTTTCAAACGATATATTACCTACCTTCCTTTCCCCTCCTCCCGCTACAAACAATGAAAACATTTGCTGTTGTTTGTTAGCATTTTGATGAAAATATATTCTTTCACACTTGGTGAAATTCACCATTCCAGGATTTCATGGTGCGTTATACGAAAATCTTATTCATCATTTGAGCAAAATGTACTGTGTTTTGAATTTCCTCCCTTCCATCATTTTTGGTGGAAAAGGAGTGTGACGAAATATTTTTCATTTTTAACTGAGTTTTTAATAGAAACGATAACCATTGCAGTTTATCTAATTTGTGAAAGCGAAGGGGAAGGTTAAGAGAGGGTTTTCGAATCTTTGCTTTTTCAAATCATTTGTAATAATCTGGCAAATGTACAACTTTTTGGTGTATACATATGTTATCAGGTATTCATGAAATTCGCTCAAAATTTGGCGAGAGATTCTTCTTAAAAATTGAAAAAAAACTACTTTTTTGTTTTTTCGATGTACCTCAAAATGGCGGATCACTCAAATTTCGAGGGGGGCTGGGGGAGAGACAAATGACTTGACATTTTCGTTCTTGATCTCATGTGAAAGAGTAAGTCACGAACACCTACGTAGCCAAATTTCAGCTTTCTAAGTGCATTTGGAGGGGAGTTGGAGCAAAAAACGGATTTTTAAGAAAGTTTTGAGTCATGAAATTTCTTGAATCTTTCATATATCCTTACCAAATGAATCTAGAAGGGTCAAACTTTGTATGTTGGGTCAAATGGTGACCAGAATATGAACTCTTGAATTTGGGTCAGAATGGATCCAAAATGGCGAATTATCTAAATTTGAGTAGAGCTTGAGGAGCCTCAAATTTGTAAAAATGCGATTTATATGAATTCATATTAGTATTGGAGATAAGAAGTATATTATATCCTAAATCCATTTTCACATATGCTATTAGAGGGGGGGCGGGGAGAGATCGAAAATGTTTTGCTATGGTATCATTAAAATGAAAATATGACCCCCAAATGACCAAACTATTCAGATTTAAGCTTCGTTGAAGCGAAACATGGTTTTTTGAGGAGAAATCACCACGAAAATATTCCGTGAATCTTCCATAATTATATCATCAAAATGACCTGTTAAATTTGGGTCATAATGGATCCAAAATGGCGGATGGTAAAAACTTGAGGAATACTTGATGAGCCTCAGATTGCTATATTTTGAAAAACATGATTATTACATGGCAAGATATACTACATTTATTTTGAATTCAACTTTCAAGTGGTTTTGGAAGGGATAATGTAGGGAGATTTTCAGACTTTGTACTGCGTGTGGTCTGTAGACGTGAAAGGGCTAGTAACGGTATTTTCAAACTTTAATTAACCCCAATTAACAACTCAGCTCCAGTAAGGTAGCATGGCTGCTTAGTTTTTTTTTTTTTTTTTTTTTTTTCAAGAATTAAAATGTTTTAATGTTTTTTAAACTATTTCAAAAAGTCCATCCTGTGACACCCAACTCACTGTTCACCATTTACTCATTTCCTGCCCCCTCTTCCATCAACACAGACATCAGTTGAACCAACCCTCTTCTCTCTCCGATATACTTTGCGACGATCCCTCTAAAACTAATTCTCTTATCAACTTCTTAAAACAAACTCAACTCTTCCCAAAAATTTGAAACCCCTTTTCCTTTCCGTGTCTTTGGCCTAGGTTGCAATACATGGCACGTTAAACTAAGAAGTAAGAAGTAAGTAAGAAAATACGTTTTTCAATAAATTTATGGAGGTGAACCAATTTCCAAGGTGAAATTTTTTAGGATAGTTTATAGTAGTAACACTGCTTCTTTACGTTAAAACTTCTATAAAGTGTCTAGCCTAGAGTTGCAAAGCTCCATAAAACTTGGAATTTCGCTTATACCTTCGGATTCGACTACTAAAAACTGTCGCTTTAATTTAAATAAATTTGACTCGCAGACTTAGCTTCAACTACAAATTTTCCGACTTTCTTGACTGGAAAATTTCACAATTTGATTTTTCACTTTATTTACTTTGTGCAAACTGTTTGCAGCTCGCTCACTCACTTTTGAAAATTTTAATTTAATTCGTTGGCTGAAATGAAACATCATAAACTTGAAAACTAATAATTTTCTAGTTTTTTTTTTTTTTTTTTTTTTTTTCTGGAATGAAAATAGTTGAATCTGAAGCCGAAAACACCAGAATTTTTAGCTTCGGTTTTGAATACAACTTTGTTGAATGGTTAAAGATTCGGATTTAGCTTTATTACTTTGGTTTAGCGAGTGAGGTAGGTACAATTTAAAAAATTTCTGCCACGTCCTATCATCTGTAGACCGAATGATATGATTTTCTATTGATAGACAATGAAATTTTGAAGTGTTATATGAGTATGTTGAGAGTATAATTCGTAAATTTTTAGTTGTCGCAGATGTTTTGGAGGGATGAAGTTTGAAATTGCATTTCATTCTGAATGGTCAGTGGGTGCGGAAAATTCAATGATGCACTTTTAACTAAATGCATTCCGCGTTGAAAGATGATAGTTTGCAAATAATTTCATAGAAGGGGAAGGGCGAGATTTGGCGTTTTATTTTAAAAATAAATGGAAACGACTTTCGTGTTGCGATGAAAAAGAAGCCATATCAGCGATAACCGGGTAGTGACTGGTTTGTACATATCCGGCCAGTGTATCTGCGAAAGGTTTCTTATTCTTCGAATAAAGAGGTTTTTTTCGCGGAATGATCGGTACGCTGGTAGTAACATCTTATTGATTTATATTACGTAGACGACTCATCCTTGGAAAAAATTAACGCCTCGTGGTGGTTGCCAAAAAGAAATACGGACGTAGGATGATTTGCTATTTTGCCAATTCGATGCTTTCTTCGACGCGTTGATAAATGTAGGTAAGAGGACCGCTTGCGCCGGCGTAAATATTAATTACGACGTCGGTAGCGTTTATAAGGTTAATCAATGGGCGCTATTTTACGGACATTTTTTTGTTACGCGAGAGAAAAAAAATCGTCGCTATTGTTTGTTAATGGGTCGTTTGTGGTTATCGCTTTCGGTGTGGAGAAATGCCTGGAAGTTAGTTAAGCATTTATTGTTACGGGTCGCGTTGCGTGCGTGTATTTGAGAAACGTTGGAATTCTTTGAGGCGGAATAAGCGTTGGTAATTTCGCGATTGATATTTTACACGAATCGAGCAGATGAGAGTTCTCACTATACGCATCTCGACGTTATGATCGAATCGGAATGTCGGAATTGAGATCGCCACCGCGGATGGCACGTTCGGACTGATTCCGTAGGTGTGGTCGACAAGAGTCGATGATTTTACGGTAATCCCGATCGGTTTGGCGAGTTGGGAAAATTTCGGGTACTTTCTTTTTCGGTTAAATACCGTATGAGATACGTGTACAGTGTACACCGTACACCGTATGGTTCGTGGTATTAGGTATAACACAATCGCAGGATTTCGCCACGATGATACGAGCATTTAGTACGTCGTAGTAGGATTTTGTTATGGCGAAAATATGGCCACGAGAGACGCGGAATAGAAGTGAAACCGTAGTATTCGTCTGCGAGGAATTCGGTCGACAGCGATGGCTAATTGTTTCAAAATAAGCTGTGCTATTTTTCTGTTTTGAAAGTACACACGCGGTTTGTTATTTTCGTATTCCGCGTACATACAGTTTATTCCTCGAAGCGATCACGACGCAACCGAGTCGCCGTATCGGTTGCCATTTACGTCACGATAATGTACCTCGAGATCGGAGGATTTTTCTTTGCTTTTTTCTCGTCGTTCGAATCCCTACGGTTCGGCGAAATTTCCCACGTCGAGGAAAAAAATACTCGGCGAAGGCGTAGCATATTCGCATTACACGGTTGATTGGCGACCTTGACGGTTTCGACCGAGTCGCGAATTATCGTGTCGAGCTGGTGACCGTAGAATATCGATAATCGCCTATTTAACGCCTTCGCATTTTTTTGCCTTCTTTTACAGAGAAATTTGGATAAGGCCGGAGATCTGTTGGAAGAAGCTGGCCAGTATAGCGGCGGAACTAGTTTGAAAGATTTGGCCCGCTCGTTGAAAACACACCTGAGAGGGTTCAGCGATCGATTGGAAGATACCAGAGAACGCCTGGAAGATACTTCGAGATGTTTTTATCTGTTGGATAGGGTGAGTATGAAGTATTAGGATGAAATTGTAATTTCATCATACTGAGACGCTCAGACTGGTACCACAAATTTTACGTATTGCGAAACATATTTCGAAATAGATATATGGAGAACGTCGAAATAGGTTCTGATAAATTTACATATTCGAATCCCGCCATCTTAGATATGCAATTTTTTCACATTTTACAGCAATTTATCGATTTCGAAAGGTATCTCAAATCTAAGGAAGGGACAATTTGCCTCTCTATTAAAAACAACATTTTTATTAAATGAAAAATAATTAGAAAAATTTAGTGAAGAATCAGTTTTTATTTTAATACCGATTAATTTCTGCATTCAAAGTTGAGAATTTAAATTAAATTTCAAATAAAAGTACTTTCTGATTTAATAGGGTACTAAGATCAGTTAGACACAGTGTATAGAGTTGTAGCCCACTTTCTACAAATTCACCCGTTTTCTAAGCATATCCTTTACCTAGTCTTAGGTACTTTGAAACGTTGTTTATTGATAATAAAGGAGGGCACCTAATGCCTAAAAAACGCTTAGCAAATAGATACTGGGAAAAGTAAATTTTTTCTCTAAATTTGTAAAGTTTTCTAATATTATACTTTATTCACGTTAAAAGACATATTTCGAGTTAGAGACTTCTCGATGGGCGAAGTTCACTAGGAAACCTCTATTTAGATGATCATAATGGTGCAAATCATTAGAACATTTATTGAATCATTGTGTCCAACTTACAAAAATACGAAAAAAAAAAAGAATTTAGCACCACCACCTCCCCTCCCCCTCCCGTACAAAACACGAAATTCGGCCAAAATATTTCAAAAAGCACGAATTTTTTTTTTTTTTTCATTAAATTTGTTGTATTTTCTCCAATGCCGGCTATTTGCTAAAAGAAGCAAAACAAATTATTTGAGTCATTTTTCTGTTGAAATAAATACGTTTTTTATGATCGGTTTATTGGGATCGTTCAGCAAAAGAGTCGGTATCTGGTGGTAAAACGATGAACTGCTGAAAACGGGGATTTCAATAATTGATAAAGTATCATTATTGGCAATGAATTAATAATTGTGGTATTGAATTGAATTATTTTGAATAGAATTAATTGTTTTTTGTTCAATTGTGAAGATAAATTGAATTCCAGCGTTATTGTTACGAAATAAATGATTATTTTTCATGCACTTACTAACGACTAGTGGTAGAGTTATCGCGAATATCATAAATACCATGCGAAAGAATCTTATTTATAAACCAAAATGATAGATAAGTATTAAATTGGCCAAACCCAATTCATTCGTTTCATTTATTCGATTTATTTTCAAATAATTTAAACATTTCACTGTGTGAGTCTACAACTGGCGGCAAAAATTCCCCGTTTTCAGAACTGATAATACCATTAAATGTAAACACGACACTAGCGCGCCACTGCTCTGAAGGGTCCCAATAATTACCTACTTAAAATTATCTACTAATCACCCGAGTTTCTAACTTGAAAACAGTAACTATTAGAGCCTACCTGATTTGGGATGGGAAGGTCGAGGGAGCGTGGGGTCTTCAAATCTTTACATTTCGACGATTTCTCACCTCCTTTCTTTAATTAAAATTTTCCTTTCCGTGCCTCTGGCCTAGATGCAGTACATGACACGTTAATGGAAAAAAGTGAAGTATTTTTTTTTTTTTAATTTGTGAAAAAGTTACTCGTTGGGATCGGTAAAATTTTGGTATTTTTCATAAAGTAAGGGGGCTGGTGTCAATAGTTGCTAAGTAACTCTTAAAAATTTAAAAAAAAAACAAATTGTTGAGCAGTTCAAAATTTATTTTCTTTTCGAAGTCATATGTTGCTGTACAAAGACTTGGAAAAATTTTAGTTGTCTATTATTGTTAAAGGGTCTCTCCTGATAAGATAGTGAAAACGGCCCTTGACCCAAATTCGGTCACAAGTGGTCCTAAATGTTGCCCTCGATGAAAAAACTCCCCAAAAAAATTTTTGACCCCCACCCCACCCCTTCCTGAGAAATCGACTCCCATACTTCGAAAATTCAATATTTTTTAACTCTGGATGGGATGGATGAAAATTTTTGAAAATTTCACTATTGATAGGCATTATATAAGTACATTTGTGGAAATTTTTTCAAATTTTTCGATTCATATTTTCTTGAATTTTTTAGGCTTTGAAATTTTCAAAAAATTGTAAAAATTTTTTTTGAGGGGGGTACATGGCTGAATTTTTTTCCATAATTAGCTCGTACTCTAAGGTACAACATGATAATATTTTCAACCCCCCGAAGGGTGGTGGAAGTTGGTCAAAAAAAATGAAATGTGTAAAAAGAACGCCTCCTAAATTCACTTTTTTGCATTTTTTTTGCGAACAACGCGTTTTAGACAAAAAATAGTAAAGTAATAAAATGTTTCTCGTTAAATTCTCTATAAGAAAGGGTCTTATAATTTTTTTCGTATACCCATTAGGGAAAGAGATAGGGGACTACAAAGTTACTCCTAATACTAATAATTATTATATGTATTACACTATCGCAAAATCAGCAAGGACTAAACAAGAAAAAAAAATAAAAGTAAAAAAATAAAAAATAAATAGAAAATGAACGCTGCAGTTTTGGCTATTTTCAAAAATAAACGCCGAATGGGTAATCTAGGCGTCATGTGTACCATTTGGCCTAATTTAAGATTCTTCAGACTTACGAGGCAAAATATGCTCAATTTTTGTTTCCTAAAGATTGCTAAAATTTGCGAGTTTAGATGTTCAATTTTAAAGCAAGAATGCGATATTTTGGGAAGCTTTTTGAGATGAAAATCGAACATACGCGTATTTTACCTCTTGAGTCGGAAAAAGGCTAAAATAAGCCCATATGCTGCATACAACGAATAAATTACCCATTCGTCGTTTATTTTTGAAAATAATCAAAATAATAGCATTTTAAGCACCTACAGATTAATTTTTTTTTCAATCATTCAACAACGAAATATTGTCGATTGAAGAAAAATTGATTTTTTTCTCTTAATTTCAAATTTCTAGAGCATTGAATAATTCATTTTGAGCGATCTAAAAATTGAGTCAGGGAGTATGATATATTTTTATGACGTCACGTCATTTTGAGGTCATTTACCAACTACTGTGAACACTGGCCACCCATTCACTTTTTGAAAAACAAAAAAAAAATCATCCGACCGTATTACTCATACCTTGCGATTATTTAGAATTTGAGTATGAAAGTATGTCTTTTTATTTTTTCATTTTAAAGGATAACATGAGGGAAAATAATTAACCCAGGTGGGCCTAGGTTTTTTGTCGTTTTCAAATTCAAGGAAATTTGAACTCAATGGTGTAGCCAGAATTTTGGTGGGGTAGAGGAGTGCAAGCCAGCGGAAACCCATCTTATGTACTATATATATTTTTGTGGTAGCGGTGGGTAGGTCTAGGTACCTCTTTACTTACCTTTCTTTAGGAGTTGTATGCGCGTTGAGTTAACAAGTATTGCATGGGGTATAGCTATAAATGTATAAATAATAAAGTAGGTAGTGAGTAGTGAGTACCTATTGTTCTTTATTCCGTTTTTAGAAAAGTACAAATTTTTACAAAATTAATTTTTGTAAAAAAAAAATATTAATATTAAATGAAGAAATCAAGCTCAGTTGTGAACGCACAAGTTACTCCCTAGCAAACCTATCCATCATATCTTCCATGTACTCAATAGGTGTCGATTATAACTAAAGATCATAGAACAGGTCAATAGTCACTTAATTAGCAATTATTTTGTAATTTGAAGACATTAGTATTGGGAAAAAACTCCCGGCAAGAAGGGCATCCAAGACTGCCGTATACGCAAAAATAAAACTTATAGCTTATTAGATACTTCGCATCTACGTTTGTAAGCTATAGCATGGGTCGTTTGTGAAGATCATTATAATATTTTTTTTTTTTCGTGAAAATTCGATTAAATGACTTGAGAATTATTCACAAATTTTTCTCATCATTAAAAAAAAAAAAAAAAAAAAAAGTAATATATTTAATCACAATGTATTTTGCAGGCGTACGAATGGGCTTTAGAAGCGATGAAATACATGTCGCGCGTGAAGCCGGAAGACGTACAGCATCCGGGCCAAAGTATCAAACAACTGCGACAGTATTTAATGGCTCATCCTCCACCCGCAACTGAGCATTTTACAGAAATGGTTCAGCTTGCCCAAAAACTACGCAACGAAAAACTCCTAGAGCAATGTAAAGTAAGTACGAACAGGCGGCGAAGATACACGTAAATACGATTTCATCGGTTGTTGTATTAAATGGTAACGTCGGATCGCAGGTAGCGCAATGCAGATGCGAAGAAACTTTGGAAAATATCCGTTCCCTAATCGGCTCGGAATCTGTACCGAATTGGGCAGCGAGTACGCCGATCTCCGGTCGTCGTCACTCGTTGCCGGCACCGCATCAGCAAGTCGCCTCGAACGGTACCTCATGTTCCTGTTGGGAACCTGCAGAGTCACCATCGCCTTTAGATAATATACCAGAAGAATACTATTGTAGAAATTCCAATCCGCTGCAGAGATCGTGTACGTGGCAATACTCGGCTGAAAATTACGATTACGAAGATAAACTCAGCTCTTCGGCCGATAATACGACGGAGGGTAGTGAAACCGGTACTAAGAGGTATGTTGTACGGGAGGATATGCTAACTTGGTGAATTTGTTAGAGTAGGAGCTTGATTTTTTTTTTTTTTGTCACAGTAGTAGCGAAGATGCCGAAGAATCGCACGACGGTAATTGCAGTAGCTCTAAGACTATACCACCGGTTCCGGTTAATAGTCATTTGCATAGGAATGACTCTCTGCATTTGAATATGAATTGCGGACCGCAAACGCTTAAAAAACAAAAGTAATTAATATCTGTATTTTTAAAAACGATCATTGAGTTTTTTTTTTATAAGAGTGACGTTAATGCTTTTTTTTTTCTGTGTAGGACTGCTAAATTAATTATGAGAGAAATGATTCAGACTGAACGAGATTACGTTAAAGCTCTAGAATACGTTATCGAGGTAAATATCTAGATTTAACCAGAAACATAACCATGATGTCAGTGAATCGCAATGTACACGAACAATAATTAAAATATTATTAAAAATGAAATAAACGAAATGATGAAATAGAAGAGAGGAATATTAGATAATCGTCGAGATTAAATTCTTTGAACTGATAGTTCAAGTTTAATCGATAAAATAAGGAAGGATATAAAAAGTTTGTATCCGCTTAAAATGAAAAAAAAGTAGGGAAAAAATAAAAAAATAAATACAACGGAGGAATTTATTTATTAAATTTAAAAGGTTAGGATTTAAATTGAAAATTTAGTTTTTATGTTATCGAAGTGCAATGATGAATTTACACATTACTTACCACAAGCTTCTTTTTAGTCGTTTGGTTAACCCTCCCCCCTCCCACGCGCCGAAAAAATCCCGCAAGAAGAAAGGTATCATTCAATATTTTGGGTAAATTAAAAGTTATAATTATTGTGTTCTCTTGGAAGTCATTCAGAAAAAGGGAAAAAAAATCAAAACTCCCTGGTGTTTTATGAAGTTGTTGATGGATTACATAATGGTAATAATTTGTAAGTTCAAAAAAAATTTCTGACAAATTAATTCAAAAACATAAATTTTGAGATCCTCTAATCTAATAAAATTAAAATTAAAGCCCACAAAAAATCAGTTATTCCGTGGAAAAACCTCAAACAGCTCAATCGATTGGAAGAAGTTGCCATAACTAGACTCCGCATCGGACACACAAGAATCACCCACAACCATCTATACCACGGCATTCGTGAGACTCCCCTCTGTCCATTCTGTACAGAGCATCCCCTAAACGTCGCTCACATATTATCACAGTGCCCGTCATTCCATCCGATTCGACGATCTATTGGGTTAGATGGTCAGAAAACCCCTGACGAGACGGCCTCATTGGACAAAATCATCCTGTACCTACATCGCACCGGGCTCCTCCGGAAAATTTAATCGTCTAAGTTGGCCTAATGACCGTTGTAGTTAAAGACGCCAACATAAAAAAAAAAAAGGAATAAATATTGTCTTAAAAATTGTAGAAAAATTTTGAAATTAAGAAAAAATCTCTAACTTTATTAGCTTATCTGAAAAGTAGAAAAAATCCTTTCAAATTTTATGAGGGCTATTTAAAAGAAAAAAAAAACGGGATTCATTTTTTTGATGTAGTTGTAAAAAGTCAAATGTCCAAAATTTCCAATTTTGAGATGAATGATTTTTAAAATTTTTAATTCAATTTACTTGTAAAATTTTACATTAAGCACTACAGTGAAAAAAATCATAACGATAAAATGTATTATTATTTATTTAATTTTTTTTTTTTTTTACAATTTTTCAATAATTTCAATTTCAGTTTATCGAATAATAATGTAAAACAACTTGTTGTTATTAATAAGATAAATTTTTGTAAATAATGAACAAGTTTGTTCAACTTATTCATCTAAAATTTGGCCCCATCCACACCACTTCATTCCCGCTCAAAAACCGGAAAAAAAAACAAGCTATAGGATCCTATATTACGCGCCTACCAAAGGGTCTCTCCTGATAAGGTAGTGAAAACGGCCCCATTTTTTTGACCGACTTCCACCCCCCCCCCCCCAAGGCGGGTGGAAAACATTATCATGTTATACCTTGGAGTACGAGCTAATTATGGAAAAAAATTCAGCCATGTACCTGCTCAAAAAAAATTTTTACAATTTTTTGAAAATTTCAAAGCCTAAAAAATTCGAGAAAATATGAATCGAAAAATTTGAAAAAATTTCCACAAATGTACTTATAAAATGCCTATCAATAGTGAAATTTTCAAAAATTTTCATCCATCCCATCCAGAGTTAAAAAATATTGAATTTTCGACATATGTAGTCGATTTCTCAGGAAGGGGTGGGGTTGGGGGGTCAAAAATTTTTTTGAGGAGTTTTTTCATCGAGGGCAACATTTAGGACCACTTGTGACCGAATTTGGGTCAAGGGCCGTTTTCACTATCTTATCAGGAGAGACCCTTTGATAACAGTAATTTCAACCCCTTCAAGTATCTTCACCATGCTCTCCCGGAAAGCCCCCTCTTCATACCGAAAATATCGTTCTCTTCATTACCAGCTATAATTTTATTATAATTTTCCGCTCTCGAAACCCCCTCCCCGGGGATATAGTTTATGTAACCTTTACCTTAATGTATTATTGTTGAAGTAGTTGAAGGCGTATTAATATTTTTACCTTTTTTCAAATAATGATTTAATAGAAGAAAAAAAACACGCTATCACCATGCATATTTTTAACCGAATTAATAAATTTTTATCGTACGGAAATTGAAATTATCATTCGTTTTGTTTTCAGAATTACATTCCTGAACTAGTGAGAGACGATATACCTCAAGCGTTGAGAGGACAAAGAAACGTTATTTTCGGTAATATCGAGAAAATATACGAATTTCATAACCAAAGCTTTCTACAAGAACTGGAGAAGTGCGAACATTCGCCGTTCTCCGTCGGTCAATCGTTTCTACAACACGTAAGCTGAATTATCGGACGTTTTTCGCCCTTTTTTATCGTATTTTTTGCAATATTTATTCGGCCATTGTTGTTACAGGAGAAGAAATTCTATTTATACGCGTTGTATAATAAAAATAAACCTAAGTCAGATTCGCTAATGTCCGAATACGGTTCTTCATTCTTCAAGGTAAGCAACAAGCATATTGTAACGTTAATTCGTACATTACCGTACGCGTTAATTTATCGTAAATTTGATATTTTACAGGCCAAACAGTTAGCTTTGGGAGACAAAATGGACCTGGCGAGTTATTTATTAAAACCGGTACAACGTATGGGTAAATACGCGCTGTTGTTACAGCAACTAATGAAAGTAGTCCGATCGGATATTACGGAGCTTCAGGAAGCCGAAGCTATGGTTCGGTTTCAGCTGAGACACGGCAACGATTTGCTGGCTATGGATTCGTTGCGCGAATGCGATGTAAGTTTCGGTATCATAGTGATTTTTTTCACGAATAAAGGATAATTTATAGATTGATGTTTTTTTTTTTTTTTTTTTTTTAGGTAAATTTGAAAGAACAGGGTAGATTATTGAGACAAAACGAATTCCTGGTTTCGCAAGGTAAAGGCAAGAAGTGTCTGAGACATGTTTTCCTTTTTGAAGAATTAATACTATTCAGTAAAGCCAGAAGGTTTCCAGATAGAAAGGTAGATATTTGACATACGATAGCGTAAGTTGATGAATACAAATGTTATAGTTATATTTATTTGTATTTGTGTTTTATTGAAATTTTACAGAACCTCGATATTTATATTTACAAGAATAGTATTAAAACCAGCGATATAGGATTAACGGCTAAGGTGGGCGATAGTAACACGAAATTCGAAATTTGGTACCGCAAACGAAAGCCATGCGATACGTTCACTTTACAGTCGATGTCCGAGGATATTAAGCAAGCGTGGACTGAAGAATTATCGAACCTATTGTGGAAGCAAGCCCTCAGAAATCGAGGTATATAATTGACGACTTGTTGAAGAAGAAAAATAATAACGTGAAAAAAATCCTCATCCATTACCCGAGTTCTACACCCGCATCTAATTCCTCCCAAAAACACATGAAAAATTTAATTTCAAATATTTATTACTTTTTGTCCACAAGAAACCCAAAAGCTTATATTTTTCAGATTCTAATTGCTTTGATTAAAAATAGTCTGAAAAGCTAACATTTAAAGACCCCACCCTCCCTGACCTCTCCTTCCCTAGTTAGGTTAGCTATCATTTTGAATTCGAAAACTCACCCTAAAATTTTTTTTTCAGAGATGAGAATGGCTGAAATGTCTTCAATGGGTATCGGTAATAAACCATGTTTGGACATCAGACCGAGCGCCGATCAAATTAGCGATCGTTCTATAAGTATCGCCCAATTATGTAAAAGTGAGTATCACGTATGCTTATTATTTAAAGGGACACGAGAGCTTTCCCTTGGCTATCCCTAAACGTCTATTACTAATAGAATATTTCACTTCAGCTCCACGATTCCGTAACTCGATCGCGGTATCGGCAGCAGACACCATGCGCAAGAGACCACACTCGGTGATAAGCGTTAGTAGTAATAGCAGCGGAGGAAGTAACAGCAGCTCGAGCAGTAGTAACGGCGACAACAGACAAACCAGCCAATGCTCGTCCGCCGAAAGCGGTATCGTACCGGATTGGAACACGAACACGCTCAGCACCAATAGTTCGGTGGTTAGCGATGGTAATTCGCCTTCGCATCAGATGTCTATGAAATTATAAACACCTCGGAAGTGGATTGTCGATTGACTCGGTTGCTTGAAAATTCACTTCCCTCGGACCAAAGCTTACCGTTGCCGTATCTTGGATTTAGTCGGAATATTACTCGAGCGGCTGTAGGTGGCGAAAACGTTCCAGTTTTACCGTTTTTTTTTTCCCCTTTTTGTGTCTTTGTTAATAATGTAACAATAAAAACTGTTGACGCTATCGCCATCCCAACTGTGTATAGCTACGTATGCTAATTATCACGTAGTTAGAGTATTAACGGGGTAACTTCTTTAAGAATTAATAATTTAAGTAGCTATTTAAAATAGCGAACGATTCTTCTCTCGGATATTTTATATTTCGTTTGCGAAATTTATATACAAATTGTATTATACATGAATTATTTATTTTTTATACTTTTTTTTTGGCCATATTCTAACTCTTTATACTTCGTGTCTTTTATTTTGTAAGTGTTAAGTCATAAAAGTTGTTTTATATTTCTTCCGAAAATAATTAACAAGTTTAGAATACATCTACTAGATGTGGTAACGAACAACCTCATCGTGCGTATTTGTTACTCTAGAAGAGATGTATGAACTTGTTAATTGATTTTTTTTTACCATAATTAGATTTAAATTTTGTACTTAAATTTTTTTTTCTTTTTTAAATCAGTTACTTTCATAACGTAAATTTTTTGGAATTTATATTTATTGTTCCTTTTCTTTTCTTTTTTTTTTTTTGATTCGACTATCCGTATATTTTTTAGTCATTTTGGGAGGGAAGAGATTCGAAAAATGGGATGTAATTTTTTGAATTTTCACTCGCCAGTTTCTTTAGTATGTAATTTTTGTTTACTTTTTTTTATGTTTATGCGGTATTATTTAATGTAATGTGTTCAGATTCGTAATAATGTTAGAAATTTAACTTGCGTTTATATAATATTTGCCAATGTTCTAAAGGAAAGAAATCAAAATTCAATTTTTGTTGTTACTTATGATGATAATTCTATGTATGTCTGAATATGTATGTGTTTTGTATATGAATAGATCGATTGAAATATATGTACCGTTTGTAGATTTCAAATTTTCGTGTTTTTTTTTCTTCTGAAGAAGAAACTGATAGATTTTAATTTTCATTTGCGAATCGAGGTTAATCTTATACTGTGTCTTCTAAAAACAACAGGCAAGCCAACAAAATGAATTTCTGCTCACTAAAATTATTGTAACGAAATGTTTATTGGTTTCAGTTTAAGACTGTGCTTTAAGAACATTATCAGTGTGAAGGAATTATGAGGACAAAGCGAATCGTTCATTTGAGGAATGAAGTGATTATTCTTCTCACATTCATTTAAAATTCAAAACCCTGCATTATTAGCTTGAAAATTAATAAGATGAAGGTGTAAGATTCTCGATATGATTGTTATCAATAAATTACTCTCCTAGAATGGAAATTAGAAAGAACAATACTGATCAAACTTGATGAAAGTAATTCATTTTCAACCAACTTTGGGAGATGATAGCTCCTCGAATTTTTAATTAATTCCAAAATACGTTTACTATTGTGTTCTTCAGAATCAAAAAAGTGTCTGTATCATAATAAAATTACAAATAAATCGTTTTAAGTAGTTTTATGGATGCTCAAAGTTCGTTCAAATCGCTCATTTTAATCACTTCATAATTTCATTAACAATGCGTTATTTAATGATATCGCAACATACACCTCTTTTAAAATGGATAATCAAACCTGAAAAGTACCAGAGAAACAGTTACGGTGATATTTTATTCCATGTTGAAAATCTCGTGCATCGGAATGTAAATAAAGCAGCGTAACCTTAAGATTCAGATTCAGATTCGAGAAATTAGTGCTAAATGGGTGATCTAAGTTGGCAGAGTTTGGAGATTTATCTGTGTTACATATTGTCCCAAAGAAGGGTACGATCTTGATCAGTATTATATTTCAAAAATATACAACAGAAGTCAGACCAGGAACGCTGGGGTAGGGAGGATTTGTTTGGATCAAGATAGAAATTTTCGAAACGGAGGAATTCATTTACATGGTGAATTTTATCATAGCATGTGTATCTGCCAAGGTAGATTCAATTTAATGTGTAATAACTCTTTTAAATGATTAGGAAAAAGGAGTAGGTAAAAATGGAAGTCAGGTTCGTTATCTGCGACCTCAGATCAGCCGAAATTATGGTAATATTTATTGCTTTAACCTTCCTCTAAGGAATTTGAAGGTTTTTCGATATTTTCAAAATTTGTTCATACAGTTGCATATCATTGGATGTAAGGCATTGGTTATTTTTCGCGAATTCAGAAAGAACGAATATTTTGTATTTATACACGGCTCTGATCTAATAGTTTCAAATGGTTCTTGCCAAATCTTTTTGGTACGCTTATTTCGAGTATTTCCACAGATTTCATACCCTTTCGTCCATCAAAGAAAACATCACGTTTTCGAAGTAAATTGTGTTTATTTCAGTACAAACGCTTTCTTTTCAAAAGCTATCTGCAAAAATGCATTTTTTGTGTTCAAAAACCATATTCTACCACTTTGCGTGAGAAAATCTGACACTTTTTTTTATCAAAAAACGAAGAAGCCTGTAGGTAATTGATTTTTCAATTTTGACGATTTCAAATACCTAAGCCTATTTCGTAAATTTAAGTCAGTTTAATAGCAAGCTAAGGTTTTTTTGGAATCAGAATTTTGAGATTCATTTGTGCTGTACAAGGCTCTATGGAACGCTGTGGAGTGTTTCCCATCTACCTTTTATTCTTCAAAAACATATTTTCATCATTCGCTTATGAAAAAAACTTCGAACGTATTAATTCATTTATTGTTATAAGCAGGAAAAAAGATTGATTTAAGCCCTGAACTTGGCATAATCGCCTTGAAAATTTTACGAAAATTGAAGTGTAATAGGTAACGCAGTCGAATCTACATCGATACGTGTTGTTATTTTCGCGTTTCAATGATAATTTATTGCCTTATTCATGCGATTACGTGTATGTTAGCAATTGCTTGAATTTCGAATTTTATACGTTTATACTGGTATCGTATGAATCAGCGGTTTTACTCGTATGAATTGAATTTGTCGTAATGAGTAGAAAACATAGTTTACTTGTAGCCTACATATCCGAAGATATCGATAGATAAAGTATTATCTACCCCAAGCTGTTGATTTGTTACCTTTTTACTAACGAATTGAAAATTTTATCGAATAAATTCGACGAAAACCGAAATGATTTCAGGAGCCTCATGTAATTCAAGCAGCAAATAAAAATATCAGGTTGAAATAGGAAAAAAATCCTCCTTCCACACCAAAAAAAATAAGAAAAAAATTAGTAAGGAATAAAAGTATTGAAGAGAGATTTTGCTGAGAATTAAAAAAAATCATTTTTGGAAGTGTCGAATTTTCGTCGAATTTTTTTACAAAAATCTGATTTAGTAAAAATGTGAAAATATTGGTATTGAAATATTTTGATAGTAATCAAATTATTATGGATTATAACTTCAAGAAAAACTAATTAGAAAATTTATTTGTCATTCTTTCTACAATGATTCCAAAAAATACCTAAAATTTCATGAATAATAAGCGTCGACCGAGAGAGCAAAAAAAGTTAAGACAGTAAATGAAAAAAGCGTGCCTTATGAACTTTTTAATGACGTAAATCCCAAGTTTCTACAATAATTTGGCAGGAGTTATGAAGAATAGTATTTCACAACTAGGGAGGTAAAAGTGATTCTTGACGAGTGTGCGGTTTGTTGCCCGAGCAAAGCGAGGGTGATAGGTCACACGAGTCTAGAATCAAGTTTTCTCCTGAGTAGTGAACGAAATTTTTCCTAAATGCGGGAGAAAAGCGCTTGTTTGAGACCCGAGCGATTTGCGAGCGGGAGGTAAAGTACCGCTTTCCTTCCGCAAGTATGAAAAAAAGTGTTTTTTGAGAATTTTAGAGTTTTGGATCAAATATGTGAGAAAAGAATGATTTCTTTATAAAAAACCGAAGTTGACCTTATTTTTAGGAAATACGTGCTTAGATTAATTTGTTGTAAGGCTATTTACATATGCAAGCACTAGTTACAGAGATAGGTTTTTTATCTCCTCTCCCAGGAGAAACGTTCCACTCAATTTCAGAGGACTTTTAGTACATTGAATATGAAGGTCTAAGGAGTAGGTATACCAAAAATTAATTCTATAATAATTATTCCCTAAGTATGTTCCTTTTTCCTAACAAATAACTGACCTAAATGAAACTTGACCGATTCTTAGCATTTTCAAGTGATGAAACGTACATTTAAATAATTAAAAAATCTATGACAGTTCCAAAACGTACCTACATAAGGTGTCTAGTATTAGTTTCGAGTTTTCCTTCCATTACTAAAAATTCATTCCCTCAATTGTTACCTGAAACGTAAAATATTGTGTGAATTCGTCAACCATCGTATCGAAATATGACGTATAGAATACGTAAAACAGACACATATAGTACTATTTTCTAGACGTTTGCACAAACGAATCATTATAACTCCGTGAATCTAAAGCGTGTTAGTAATTCATTCGTCGCATTAAAATTAACAATAACGAATATCTCGTTAGATCAAATAGTAATTCAGAGTTAAATTTTAAAATGCAGACATTCCTTTTTTACATACTAATACTTCAAGTGGAGATGTTAGCATTTTTAATATCAATCACGAGCGCACATGAAAGTGAGTTAATTTTATTCCAAACCTATCCATTGGCATTTCTCGTTTACAATATCAACTATAATTGTTTCACTGAATATTTCTCTTACTTATAAAAATGATAATTATTAAAATGTTAATGCGATTTATAACTTATAGATCGTCCTCTGGCTATCAGCGCTCCCAAACATATCTTTCAAAGCGAAATTACTAACGAAGATGAATTCTCTCCAGCATTCTTAAAAAATATAAATGACAAAAAATTATATTTTGAGCCAATGAATGACCAAATTATAATATTTGCATGCCTCGCCAAATGGAAGGAATTGGAGAAAATCAAAACATACGAACATTACGCAAATACTTTTGCGTTATTATTTACTAAGAAGTGGGTTTGCGATTCTGCAATTAAACCAGATTTTCGAATTGAGCCATCAAAGGGTTGTATCGACGAGCAGAATTCAAAATATGTTGAGGCGCGTATTGTTTATAGAGTAAGTGATAACATTACATGGGTAATTCTCTGAAAATGTCCATATTTCTGTAATCGATGTTTTTTTTGAAGAATTACGCTACAATTGAATTTTTTTTTTTTTTCTATATTTATATGAGTATCTCCTCTAACTTTCCCATCGATTGAAATTGTCCTCCACCCCCCCTAAATGGGGTTTTTTTCAACCCAAAGGTCAAAAGTTCTTAGGCCGTGGCATGTAAATGGTCACGTTTTGAATTTTCAATGTCACATAAATGATATTAAATTAATATTTTTTTGAGGAAAAACTTAGCAAAGTTGCTCAGGATAGTTGAGTGTGTATGTTAACGCTCAAAATGATGTCCAAAGTTTCCCTGCTTGACCTCCAGGAAGGTTCAAAGACCTGTAAATGGTTTATACACTCCTAGGCCGTGGCGTTTTTTGTTTGCTTCTCCTGCGGCAATGATTTTATAATTCGTTTTTCTTTGCGGTTACAATGCTTCCTTGACATCATGAGAATACACTGCCAGCATTCGAAATGTGAAATGTCATTTATTTATCACAGTCGGAAAGCAAAATTCGTAAAAATTGTTGATTCCCGGTTTTTGTGGTATTAGGCCGTGGCTTATTCTAACTCAGCCATCAAATGTCCTAGGAACCTGGAACAAAAGGGATATCGAAGATTAGTAAGTACATATAATATTCACCTATTCAATATTCTCTTAAATTAACTGTTAGAAGCTCCTTAATAAATTTTTGGCGAATTCTCTTAGGCCGTGGCTGGTTGGTTTTCATCTTAGGCCGTGGCGAAGTGTTTTTTTTTACGACCACGGCCTAGGAATTAGTGTCTTTTTGCCATTCTAAATCAATTTTAATGGGGATACACTAACAAAGATGTTATTAATTTAGGTGTTAATGGCTGTCTCTCGAAAAAAGACACTAGTTCTTAGGCCATGGTCATAAAAAGACACTTCGCCACGGCTCAAGATTAAAACCAACCAGCCACGACCTGAGAGAATTCGCCAAAAATTTACTAAGGAGCTCCTAACAGTCAGTTTAAGAGAATATTGAATAGGTGAATATTATATGTACTTACTAATCTTCGATATCCCTTTTGTTTCAAGTTCCTAGGACGTCTTACGGCTGAGTTACAATAAGCCACAAAATCGAGAATCAACAGCCACGGCCTAAGAAGTTCTTAGGTTTTGGGTAATAAAATTTCAAAAAGTCCCCCTACCCCCCAGGGGGACATGACTTGAGCCGAATGGCATAAATGACATCAAGGACACATATACTCACTATCCCAATCAAAAAAATTCCCAATATCAACTTTTTTTTTCAGAAAAATAAAGACATCGAAATATGGACATTTTCAGAGAATTACCCACATTCTTTTATAGTAATTGTAAAATGTTGAATTTAGGCTTCGTAAGTAACGAAGTCATTTCAATGATAACAAATTATTTTTTCATAGTTCGGTGCTTTCGAAAGATATGTGATAAGAACTGAAGTAAGTGTAACTTGTGATATATGTGGGTCAAAATAAATTTGAAAAACCAGCCAATCTGTTATGGTTGGATTTGCTTTATATGAAGAACGTGAATTTTCAATCATATTCTTTTAATTAATCATTGGTCCGATTATAATATTGGCAGGGACAACAATTTATTATTCATGGTATCGGTATGTGTTTTAACAAAGAGACAAATAAGCCAGTGTATATAAATTACACACTTTTCAAAACAATGGAAGATGATTTACAAAATTTAAGTTTTAACGACGTTGAAGAGATCAGCTATGAAGTTAGCGATGAAAATTTAGAGGAACATCTTCAAAAAATACGTGATGCTTTCAAATCTCAAGAGGTAATCTCTTTCCTTATAAAATTTTCCAGCAAAGTTAAAAATCTTAAATTTTTGGTCATTTAATTTTGTTTACAATTACTGATTTCAGGAGAAAGGATATGTACCTCATTTACTAGCTCCACCTGATCACCTCATGTTCACGCTCAGAAATCTCGCTAAACATTACCTGAATGTTGATCTTCTTCATTACAAATTGATACCATTAATGGATGTTATCGATAAACGAATAAAAGAATATTCTAAACTGGTAAATACTAAAAATTTTAACCACAATTCGATTCAATCATTACACATGTACGTATTATATCTTTTAATTCTTCAGTATGAAGATGAAGAGGACTATTTGGAGATTTTTTGCTTAACAACTAACGAGGGAAAAGAATCTAACAATGAAGAAATGAACCACGAAATTTCAAAGTTAGCACCACATCTTTGGGTCAAAGTGATTTATGATAACAGACGAAAGTTGGCTGCAGTCATTTACGTTCATAACTACACAACAGGTTATCAAGGTAAGAAGCAATGCGAACATCAAGAAACATGCCATTTTCAAGAATGGGCGGGAGGCGCAACTACATCCAACCTTTTCGATCAACAAGCCTACTGCTGCGCCTTAGAAGACCAGTCTTGGCTTATCAATCTTCTCCCAAATCATATAAAAGTAGATGGTTTCCTGGATATCAACACATTACAGTTGCCTCCTGCGGGATCCTTCAAATCTTTCATCTCACGTCCCAAATTTTGGATAAAAAAATTAGTCTCTCGCATTGAACCTAATTAACTTTGCAATATGTTCTCATTTTTCATATACGTTGGATTCAATTAGGTATTTAAAAAATATTGTAATAAATTTAATAAACAATAAATTCACTATAGTAAAATTATATTCTCTTCGTGTTCGAAAAATCATTTTAAAATAATTTGAAAACAGATTTTTGCATTAGTGGAACACGAATCACTTAGATATGAAATGTTCCTAAAAAAGTATAGCTATTCAATTAATGGACCATTTTAAAAATTAAGTACCTACCTAGACCCTAGACTAGTAGCATATAATGTAATTATATCATATTAAAATCTAATATTTAAGTTTCTTTTGTATCAGCGCAATATATGTATCTACTAATGCATCCACAACATTTTTCATTCATAAGCTCCTTCAACTGCGAAACGAACTTTATCGTATATCTTAGATGTACTAAAATTAATCTATTGTATTTTCATTTCCGGATTATTCTATAGTAATTAACCACTTTATGAAGGATGGACTTTTTACGAGTCTATCATTTTTTTTTAACAATACCTACTACCTAAAAACATGTTAGTTCAAAAATTAAAAAAAAACTGGTGCTCGTTTCAGCAACGAAAAGTACGTAGGTCACTTGTTCTAAGGTCATTTTTTAAAACTCGTTCGTCGTGAAAATACTTGTCAGCAATCTTAAAAGGTTTCAAATGATGGAACGTAAAAATTTGATAATGATTTCAGGAGCCTCATGCAATCAAGCAGAGAATGAAAATATCAAGTTGAAATAGGGGGGAAACAATCCTCCTTCCACACCAAAAAATAAAATAAAACAAAAAAAAGTGAATAAGAAATCAATGTATCGAAGTGGGATATTGCTGAAAATTAAAAAAAATCATTTTTGGAAGTGTCGAATTTTCGTTGAATTTTTTTACAAAAATCTGATTTAGTAAAAATGTGAAAATATTGGTGTTGAAATATTTTGATAGTAATCAAATTACTTCAAGAAAAACTAATTAGAAAATTCATTTGACATTCTTTCGACAATGATTCCAAAAAATACTTAAAATTTTATGAAAAATAAGCGTTGACCGAGAGAGAAAAAAAAAGTTCTAGAATCAGGTAAATATTTACTACTAATAAGACAGTAAATGAAAAAAGCGTGCCTTATGAACTTTTTAATGACGCAAATCCCATCGAGTTTCTACAATGATTTGGCCTGGAGTAATGAAGAAAAAACTGTTTTTTGAGTATTTTTGAGTTTTAGATCAAATATCTGAGAAAACAATGTATTCTCTAATAAAAACTGAAGTTGACCTTATTTTTAGGAAATTTTATGTACTTAGATTAATTTATTGTAAGGCTATTTACATGTGTAAGCACTAGTCACGGAGATGGGTTTTTTATCTCCTCTCGCAGGAGAAACGTTCCACTCAATTTCAGAGGACTTTTAGTACATTGAATATGAAGGTCTAAGGAGTAGGTATACCAAAAATGAATTCTATAATAATTATTCCCCAAGTATGTTCCTTTTTGTGTAACAAATAACTGACCTGAGTGAAACTTGACCGATTCTTAGCATTTTCAAGTGATGAAATGTAAATAATTAAAAAATCTATGACAGTTCCAAAACGTACCTACATAAGGTATCTAGTATTAGTTTCGAGTTTTCCTTCCATTACTAAAAATTCATTCCCTCAATTGTTACCTGAAACGTAAAATATTGTGTGAATTCGTCAACCATCGTATCGATATATGACGTATAGAATACGTAAAACAGACACATATAGTACTATTTCCTAGACGTTTGCACAAACAAATCATTAAAACTCCGTGAATCTAAAACGTGTTAGTAATTCATTCGTCGCATTAAAATTCACAATAACGAATATCTCGTTAGATCAAGAAGTAATTCAGCGTTAAATTTTAAAATGCAGAAATTCATTTTTTTGATGCTAATACTTCAAGTGGAGATGTTGGCATTTTTAATATCAATCACGAGCGCACATGAAAGTGAGTTAATTTTATTCCAAACCTATCCATTGGCATTTCTCGTTTACAATATCAACTATAATTGTTTCACTGAATATTTCTCTTGCTTATAATAAATAATATCGAAACGTTTATAGATCTTCCTGTGGCTCTTAGCGTTCCCAAGAATATCCTTAAAAAGGGAATTAGTGACAAGGATAAATTTTATCCAGCATTTTTAAAAGAAATTCATGAAAATAGATTAGAATTTGCACCAGTAGTGAAAAACCAAATTGTAATGTACGCATGCCCGGCCAAATGGAAGGAACCGGAGAAAGTCAAAACATACTCACATTATAAAGAAACTTCTGCGTATATCTTAATACTTAATATTTTCAATGGCACGGAGGAGGTGGTTTGCAAATCTGCAATCAAACCAGATTTTCAAATTAAGCCGTCAAGTAATTGTAAGCAGGTCAAGCAGAATTCGAAATATGCTGAGGCGAGTATTGTTTATAGAGTAAGTGATAACATTACATTCTTTTATAGTAATTGTAAAACGTTGAATTTAGGCTTCGTAAGTAACTAAGTCATTTCAATGATAACAAATTATTTTTTCATAGTTCGGTGTTGCCGAAAACTATGTGATAAAAACAGGAGTAAGTGTAACTTGTGATATATGTGGGTCAAAATAAATTTGAAAAACGAGCCAATCTGTTATGGTTGGATTTGCTTCATATGAAGAACGCGAATTTTGAAATATATTCTTTTAATTAATCATTGGTCCGATTATAATATTGGCAGGGACAACAATTTACTATTGAAGGCATCGATATGTGTTTTAACAAAGATACAAAGAGGCCAATGTATATAAATTACACACTTAGCAAAACAATGAAGATGATTTACAAAATCTAAATTTTAACGACGTTGAAGAGATCAGCTATGAAGTTAGCAATAAAAATTTAAAGAACATCTTAAAAAAATACGTGATGATTTCAAATCTCAAGAGGTAATCTCTTTCCTTATAAAATTTTCCAGCAAAGTTAAAAATCTTAAATTTTTGGTCATTTAATTTTTTTTACAATTACTGATTTCAGGAGAAAGGATATGTACCTCATTTACTAGCTCCACCTGATCACCTCATATTCACGCTCAGAAATCTCGCTAAACATTACCTGAATGTTGATCTTCTTCATTACAAATTGATACCATTAATGGATGTTATCGATAAACGAATAAAAGAATATTCTAAACTGGTAAATACCAAAAATTTCAACCATAATTCGACTCAATCATTACACACTCACGTATAATATCTTTTAATTCTTCAGTATGAACATAAAAAAGACTATTTGGAAATTTTTTGCTTAACAACTAACGAGGGAAAAGAATCTAACAATGAAGAAACGAACCACGAAATTTCAAAGTTAGCACCACATCTTTGGGTCAAAGTGATTTATGATGACAGACGAAAGTTGGCTGCAGTCATTTACGTTCATAACTACACAACAGGTTATCAAGGTAAGAAGCAATGCGAACATCAAGAAACATGCAATTTTCAAGAATGGGCGGGAGGCGCAACTACATCCAACCTTTTTGATCAACAAGCCTACTGCTGCGCTTTAGAAGACCAGTCTTGGCTTATCAATCTTCTCCCAAATGATATAAAAGTAGATGGTTTCCTGGATATCAACACATTACAGTTGCCGCATACGAAACCCTCCATCTTACATCCCAAATTTTGGATAAAAAAATTAGTCTCTCTCATTGAACCTAATTAACTTTGCAATGGCAATATGTTCTCATTTTTCATATACGTTGGATTCAATTAGGTATTTAAAAAATATTGTAATAAATTTAATAAACAATAAATTCACTATAGTAAAATTATATTCTCTTCGTGTTCGAAAAATCAATTTAAAATAATTTGAAAACAGATTTTTGCATTAGTGGAACACGAATCACTTGGATATAAATGTTTGTAAAAACGCCTACCTATTCAATTAACGGACCATTTTAAAAATGATGTACCTACCTAGACTAGTAGCATACCACATAATTATATCATATTAAAAATAATCTAATATTTAAGTTTCTTTTGTATCAGCGCAATATATGTATCTACTAATGCATCCATAACATTTTTCATTCATAGCTCCATTCGACTGGGAAACAAACTTTATCGTATATCTTAGCTGTACTATAATTAATCTATTTTATTTTCATTTCCGGATTATTCTACAGTAATTAAGCACTTTATGAAGGATAGACTTTTACGAGTATTTATATATTTTTTAATATACTACCTAAAAACATGTTTACTTCAAAATTATGAAAAACTGGCGCTAATTTCAGCAACGAAAAGTACATAGGTAACTTGACCTAACCAAGTAACCAAGCAAGATTCTAACATTTTGAAAACTTTTTTCTTGTGGAAAAAAATGTGATAAAATTTTACAGAATCATTATTTATTCATAATACCCGCAAAGGTATTAAATTGAAAAATCATACTGAAAACTAAATAGTTTGTAGAACTTTATAAAAAATTAATTTTAGTACGAAATATGAGAATAAAAAGTATTTGAGAATAATTTACAAATCATTTACTGATTTTTTTTGGAGAGAGATAAAATTGATTCTGATTTTCAGCGACGTAGAATGCATAACTTGACCTCAACAAACCAAATTCTAAATTAATTTTTCATCGTGAGAAAAAGTGTAATCTTTCAAGAGAAACTGATACGATGTCTCAGTGGAGGAACGTAAATAATCTTAACGCCATGCGCCATAAGTACATTCGTAATTTTGTAAATTTTTCAAGTCTTTTTTTTCCTTTCTTTTGTAAAGTGAAGAAATTTTATGTAACTATTATGATTTTTTTTGTACTTATACCTACAAAGATTTTAAATTCCAAAAATCATGTTAAAAATTAAAAATTTCGTACAATTATTAAAAAAAAAAAATATATCATTTAAGCGAATGAATTGGAATGTCTAATTTAAAAATTGAAAATATTAGCACATTCGCCGCGCTAACGTCATTCTAACAATTTTTAAAGTTTTTTCAATATTTGTTTATGTAGTTGCATATCGTTCAATGTAAGGCATTGGTTATTTTTCCCGAATTTAGAAAGAACGAACATTTTGTATTTGCGCACAACTTTGATCTCTATAATGGTTTTCACCAAATCGAGTACGCTGATTTCTAATATGTCAACAGATTTCATGATTTACCCTTTCATCCACCAAAGAAACTACATTTTCTTAGTAAATTGCCTTTATTTCAGTACAAACGTTTTCTTTTCAAAAACCAACTGCAAAAATGCATTGGTCGTGTTCAAAAAACCCTATCTAACAATTTTGCGTGAAAAAATATGATAGTTTTTTTTTAATCAAAAAACAAATAAGCTTGTAGGTCGTTGCGTATGGCTGCGTGTATATTGTTTTCGACTGTTTGATATCACCTCAAAAATTTCTAGAAACACAACTTTATATAGCGCCGTGCAGTATTTCGTATCTAGGCTTCATTCTTCGAGAACAAATATTCATCATTCGTTTATATAAAAAAAAAAAAACAAAAAAAAAACAAAAACAAAGCAAAAAAAAAACTTGGAACGTATTAGTTCATTTATTGTTATAAGGAAAAAAATGAGTAAAAAATAATTTACATATCGCTAGAATATAATTATTGTAAATTTTCAAGCCTGTTAGTTAAAATCTCAGTGCCGACGAGTACAACGCCACCAAAGAGCTTCCATTTTACTCTTGCATTAGAATTCTTATACGTACACCTTACAATAATTAAATCTAACGTTATCGCGTAACAAAAAAACGATACTCGTTGCTACTCGTCAGTAAAAAATATCAATAAAAACGTGATTACAATGTTATACAACAAACAATTTACAAATGATAAGAAAAATAATGATAAAAGTAAAATATAAAAATAAGTGAAAGTAAAAAAAAAATTGAGCTAAAAATTAGGGAAAGCTATTCCTGTTATGGAATGAGAAGGAAAAAACAAATTCATCAACCATCTAATCACGAAACGAATTAACATAAAAATATAACCATACGTTGTAATCGTGTTTAAATAAATATTCGAATTGAAAAATTATATTTTTCAAACATCCATTTCTAAGCGTATTCGCGTATCTTTGGTAAAAAGCGCTAAACTTCTATGTCAAGGCAACTGGCAAGAATAAGAGGAAAAAATAATGAAGATTATAACAACGTAACAACATCAACACACCTACTCGTCGAAAAAAAGTAGTATAAGCTAAAGTAGAAGAAAAATACACAACAAAATAAATTATCCTTTCTGCACACAGTATAAGACATCCTTGTCATACCTATACAAATTTATACTAGCCCGTAATTCGTAAATCTACGCTAAAACTAAATTATTAATGAATGGTATTAGTGGTAAACTGCACACAGCCAGGTTAATGTGAAATACACTACACGTTGACGAATATACATCAGATGTACGTTCAGATCGGCGGTAATGCCCATAAAGTGGCTGTTTTATCGGCGCTCGTACTCAAGAAGGAGAATTCTGCCGGATGCCATCGTCCGGAGATGACTTTATCTTGATGCTGGGCCACCACGACGCTGGGTAAAGCGGCTGTTAAATCGCCTGCGAACGCACGATCGGATTAATAATGTAATTCAGATATCGGATGATGAATGAAATTTGCTCGCCACAATAAGAAAAAATAGAGTAAGCATCCATGCAGCATTACTTGAGCTGCGTTTTTTAAATTGGCGTTTGGTAACATAAACAAAAAATAATATTGTTAAGTAAACTTCTCCAAGTCCACAAGCCACACGCATTATCAAGTCCGAAATTCAAATCTTATCCCTCCCAAAAACACCCAAAAAGTTACGAAATATTTAGTATTTTCGTTCCACAAGAATCGCAAGAAGTCTAATTTTTATTTATAAAAAAAAAATGAAAACGAGAAAAAGTTTTTAATGTAAAATCCGAGGTCGCTACACGAACGACAAAAAAATATACAGGGTGTTTCGCAAAAACCCACGCTCCTTCAACCGAATGATTAGGCAACACGTAGTGAACAGAAATGGTCACATGAACTATAAGCTTAGGATGTAAAGGGAACGAGATATGCAGCGATGCATAGACCTATTTAAATGAGACCTACAAAAATGGGCAACTTAAGCTGTGTTATGAAAAGTCGCTATAAAAAACGTATTACGATTATTACAAATTGTTTTAATGGTTATATATTACTAGGGGGCTTCGCCCCCTGGTCGCTATTAAGGTATAAAGTACAGTTGGAGTACGATGTCTAATGATGAAACTATTTTTTTTATATACTAGCGAGTAGGGTACTAGCTCTACTATTCGTTTGAATATTTCTAATGAGCTGGAAGTGTGTTTCTTACGAATTTCATTTATAATCAGCGCCGGGAGGAAAAGTCATAAGAGCATAAAAAAAAATAAGCAGCCATGCCGCATTACTGGAGCTGAGTTTTTAACTGGGGCTTGTTTTGATTTAGTAATAACCTTGCTTAACCGTTCATCACTACAGGCCACACCCAATACCAAGTCTGAAAACCCCCACCCTATCCTTTCCAAAAACACTTAAGAAGTTGAATTTGGCACAAATGTAGTAATTCTTGCCATGAAATAATCATGCGAACACATATTTCTCAAATTATAACAATTTGAGGGTCCTCAAATTATCTTCAAATTGTAATCCGCCATTTTGGATCCATTTTGACTCAAATTTAAGTGGTTATATTCTGGTCACAAACTAATCCTACACACAAAGTTTGACCATTCTAGGCCGATTTGGTGATGAGATATGGAAGATTCATGAAATTTCCTGCAGCAATTTCCCCTCCAAAAGCCGTTTTTTGCTCTAACTCCCCTCCAAAATCACTGAGGAAGCTAAAATCAAAATACGTTTGTCACTTGGGCTCATTTTATCATATGACACAGCAATAAAAAATTTTCGACCCCTCCTGTACCCCCACCACTATTTTAGGTTGGTAACCCCGCCTTCCCCCTCCAACATCATGTATGGAAGTGAATTCGGGATATAGTATACAACTTATCCCCAATAACCATATGAATTCATATTAATTACATTTTTACCAACTTGAGGCTCCTCAAGCTCTACTCAAAATTTTGATAATCCGCCATTTTGAATCCATTTTGATCCAAATTCAAGAGGTCATATTGTGGTCACCAACTAACCTCACACACAAAATTTGACCTCTTTAACTTGATTTGGTGGGGAGATATGGAAGATTCAAGAAATTTCATGACTCAAAACTTCCTCAAAAAGCCGTTTTTTGATCTAACTCCTCTCAATATGCACTCAAGAAGCTGAAATTTGGATATGTTAGTATCCGTGACTCACTCTTTCATATGAAATCAAAAACGAAAAATTTGAGCTATTTGCCCCTTCTCCAGCCTCCTCAAAATTTGAGTGATCCGCCATTTTGAAATTTATCGAAAAAACAAAAAAACTATTTTTGCGCATTTTCAAGAAGAGTCCCTCACCAAATTTTGAGCGAATTTTATGAATACTCGCCGACGCTACGCGTGGGGAAAAAAAAATATATATACCAAAAAGTTGGGCATTTGCCAGATGATTACAAATGGTCTGAAACGCAAAGATTTGAAGACCCTACCCTCCCCCGACCTTCCCTTTCCAAATCAGGTAGGCTGTAATAGCTATCGTTTTGTTAAAAACTCAGCTAATGATGGCGAAGACAAATTTTCGGCACCAATGCTTCAAGTCGGGGCCCTGAAAAAAACTCGGGCTCGGAGAAACCTCCCACCTTCCCATTGCTCAGGTCTGTTTATAATGGATGATATGTTGAAGTGTTTTGTTCGTAATATTCCGTAACTGTTACTAAAAAATTATTAGATTCCTCCTTGGAAGCTAATAAGCTTTGGAATCATCCTCCGGAATCCGCATCGAGCAAATACGGGCCTGGCAAATCCGAGGCACCCTAGCCAGCTCTGGCATCATTTCTTTTGTCTCCATACCAGAACTATTCCTTCTTCAATTCTCCAGAAACTCCGGACTACACTGTGTGTCAGAGCAACTGTGGTTACAGGAGCGGGCTTCGCAAGCTTAGAAAATTCCACCTCCGATGACGCAATTTATCCTACTGGTCGCAAAGGAGACTCTATTACTGGATTGTCTATCCTTTCTATAACCAATCCTCTTTCAACCACTTTCCATAGCTTGGCCACGGGTATATGTGACAGCTCATCAACATAACAGTTGAATTAAAAGCCTTTAAGGGTTTGTGAGTTCTGCTACGTCAGATTTCGTAAGTGCTCCATCTGGTGCCTTAAAATCCGGCAGTTGAGAAATGAAATAGGATATAATTCTATTAATAAAAGTGGTATATGGTTGCATAAGTTGGCGCTCCAAAAGGGAACCCTTATTGACACCATTCCACTCATATAATTGCACAGTTCGTTCTTTTATTATCAGCTGAGATAACTATGGGCCACTGATACATAGGTGATGGTGAGTTATGGGGGACAATGGGCTATGAATGGCCAAGTACACGGTGCTTGTAGTACTGAACCTGAACCTGAAGCTTCGTAATGATTAAAAACATGAATTTTTAGAAAAAATGCGAATGTAACTGCGCATATATAGTGTCGAATGTCGCGTCGCAATGCAAGCCCCCCCCCCTCCCTCCAACAAGGAAACGAAAAGCACGAATTTTTCTACGTCGAAATTAGAATAAGTGGGCCGTGTCATTAAAACAAATTCATTATAAGGAGGTACTTCTGATAATGGTGGTGGGGGAAGAGGAGGGTGGTTTCCATTTGTCAGGGAAAATTATCTTCGGTTTCCATATAACATATAACCATTAAAGCAATTTATAATAATCGTAATACGTTTTTTATAGCGACTTTTCATAACACACCTCCAAACCACTCATCTTTAGGGAGCCATAGCTCCACACACTCGTTCTTCCTTGAAAAATGGTTTATGGGTCATTAGTACAGGGAAATAAGCTCAATTTTTGACCAAACCTGGAAAAAAATGGTAGTGAGCTGAATTTCACATTATATGTGCAGAATGGTGTCCTTAACAAGGTATAAAAAGTTGTCACCCCTAGGGGGTGAGCTAATCCCAGGAGGGGGCTAAAACCTCGCAAAAAACAGTTTTTCAACTGTTTTTTGCTAATATCTTCGAAAAAAAGGGTTCTATGTCAAAATAAGTTATATCAAAAAATGTTCCCCATTAAATTTCCTACAGAATGAGTGGAACAGTTTTCTCAAAAAGTCATTAGTAAGCCCAAAATGGGGAGGTCAAAATATACCAATTTTTAGAATTCTCTTTCGAAAATCAATTCTTTGTTAATATCTTTTATACGGTGCGTCCTACGTAAAAATTGTTAATATTAAAAAATATTCCCCGTTTAATTTTCTATAAGGTAAATGAAAAACTTTTCGCAAAAAGTCATAAAGGGCCCAAAATGTGGGGCCCAAAATACATTAATTTTGGAAAAATTTATTCATATGTCTTCATATCTATTATCAAGTGACCTATGTAGGTGATAAAGATGAACAAATAATTTTTACTGATGATTCTCCCTCCCCTTCCTCCCCCCTTCTTTTGAAATCCTTCTCCAGATTTACATTTTAAAACAAAAAAAATTACAGATATATTTTGAAATATTTGTTTCAACTCGGTTCAGGATCATCTATTCCCTCTTCATCACTCATTTCCACCTCCATACTATTTGTGCAATCAGCTCCACAACAACGACCACACAGGTGGAAATGAGTGATGAAGAGGGAATAGATAATCCCGAACCGAGTTGAAACAAACATTTCAAAATATATCTGTAATTTTTTTTGTTCTATAATGTAAATCTGGAGAAGGATTTCAAAAGAAGGGGGGAGGAAGGGGAGGGGGAATCATCAGTAAAAATTATTTGTTCATCTTTATCACCTACATAGGTCACTTGATAATAGATATGAAGACATATGAATAAATTTTTCCAAAATTAATGTATTTTGGGCCCCACATTTTGGGCCCTTTATGACTTTTTGCGAAAAGTTTTTCATTTACCTTATAGAAAATTGAACGGGGAATATTTTTTAATATTAACAATTTTTGCGTAGGACGCACCGTATAAAAGATATTAACAAAGAATTGATTTTCGAAAGAGAATTCTAAAAATTGGTATATTTTGACCTCCCCATTTTGGGCTTACTAATGACTTTTTGAGAAAACTGTTCCACTCATTCTGTAGGAAATTTAATGGGGAACATTTTTTGATATAACTTATTTTGACATAGAACCCTTTTTTTCGAAGATATTAGCAAAAAACAGTTGAAAAACTGTTTTTTGCGAGGTTTTAGCCCCCTCCTGGGGTTAGCTCACCCCCTAGGGGTGACAACTTTTTATACCTTGTTAAGGACACCATTCTGCACATATAATGTGAAATTCAGCTCACTACCATTTTTTCCAGGTTCAATCCTTATTTCCCTGTACTACATTTTATAGGGAACTGAAAGGAGAGTAAATTTTATCAAGACCTTTTTGCGCTAGGACCAAATGCAGAGGAGATAGGGGCCAAAAAATGATTTTGGGGACATTTTCCCCCTAGTGGGGTACGCTACATACCTAGGGGTGAGAACTTTTAGCATGTTATTTAGAATGGTGTTCCTAACAACCATACTAAAAATCGCTTTGATGGGAATTTTTCCGACCTTTGGTGTATTTCATGTCTAAATGCACCGGACTAAATTAACCAGTTCTAACATATAATTTTTAACATAAGTAAATTTTCTAGGTTTTTCAAATAATTTGGAATTTTTTGAAAGAAGTAACCTGCGTTGGTAAATTTAGCAGTTTAAAAGGAAAAGAAAGTTCCTTTACGCAATCACCATAATCACTATAAGAGACATTTTAAAGAAATTAGAACTTCCAAGCACATGGGTTCATGCGAACACCCTGTATATACCAAAATGTAGACTTACAAATAATTTAAAACACAACGTTTTGAAGATCTTACACTCCTCCGACCCCTTCTATCTAAATCAGGTAGTCTGTAACAGCCATCGTTTTAAATTAAAAACTCAACAAAAAGGCTCACCTTGTAAATCGGTCAGCACCAATTTATTATCGTAGCCGGCGGTCAATAAATAATAAGCGCTCGGCGAGAAACGAATGGAACGAACATCGGCTGAGTGCGGTTTAAAGCATTGCAACGTTCGCGAACCTCTGATATCGTACAGCACACACGACGAATCTTCGTGCCCGCTCACCAACAGTCGACCAGAAGGATCCACGCAGACTGCCGCCACCGCCGATCCTTGCTGCAACATTAAATATAAAAATAAAATCAACGTGTAAACGTATGAAAACTTCCTTCTAGGGTTCGGACGAATAGCCGGATTACGCGACACGCCTGAACCTTATCTACGTCTAACATCTTCACCGTCGTTGGCGTATCAATTATAAAATGACGAATAACGCGTAATTTCAACGGCTTCCTAGTACCGATTAATGTCCATATTGGTACGATGGCTCGCACGTGTACCTACGCGCTTCGTAACCAACGTAGGAGTTGTACGTACCCGACTAGCAGTCGCTGTTATCGGCGTTATCACGTTAACGCAACCTCGCGTTCGCAAATCCCAAAACCGAACCGTCCTATCTTGCGAACCGCTGGCGAATATCACTCCGCCCCAATTATACAACGATAGAATATGTCCTGAAAAAAAAAAATTAATACAAAGATCATACGAGGAACACGGAAATATATCCAAAATATCGCTCATATTACAACACAACCGCGCCTTAGATCTCTATCATCTGCAGTCACGACGAAACCCATAAACGAGCAGATTTTCCGGCCATCGCGGCGAAAGTGAATTCACAAACGATGAAAAATTCGTCGACGCACCGAGCTAATTCGGCGCCATATTTGCCATAGTTTTTCGTACGTGTCAACGTACCTATCATCGTAGGTGTACCGTGGCGCGGTAATCGAGCGCACAACCGTAACCCGGTACTTCCTAATGCAAATACTATTACCGGATCGACATTTTAAATTACACTTAGTTACATTCGCACATCGGTATCCGTCATCTTCGCTTTCTTCCGTCGAAATCGCGATAATTTGACGACGCCGATATGGCGATTTCTTTCCACACAATACTTCCTCGTTGTTTCCCACACCCTGTGCCCAGCTCCACGTTCATATCGCACTCGTACTCACCAGAATGTCCACTAAGCGCTTGATACGGTTGACCGGTGGCGCAATCGGTCACGTAAATTTTACAGTCTCCGGCTCCGCCGCTAATCAGTAAACTGGCTTTATTGCTGGTATCTTCTAGAAAACAAACGTCTCGTACGGTGCCGTCGTGCATAGCTAATTCGATCTCTTGACCTACGATTATACGCGCCGATTAATACGAATAAATTACAAAAATCGCACACGATTATTTACACCGTCGTCGAGGCGCTGGCAGCCTCGATAGTTCTTCGATCGAGCCTTACCTTCGAAATTGGCCGTATCGTTATTAAATTTCATCAATTTAACAGTCTTATCGTTGCTACCGGTCGCTAACAGGTCTCCGATCGGTGTCCACGCCATACAGTAAATCGAACCTTTATGATGTTTCGTCCTTTTGAAAAGTACCGTCGGCTGGCATGTTTTGTGATCATCTCTGTGTGGAAAGAGAAATACGTAAAAATTAAATACTCGTCGGCGATGCGAAAAAATGATAATTAAAGAAAACAAATCATTCGTAAAACGATTAATTTCGGAAGATGAATTATTTTGAAAAATCGCCATTAAGAAATTATTGAATTAGCATTATATTTAATTAACAATAAAATTCAGAAGTAACAAGATGTGTTTTAAAAAAATGAAATTTATTTTTTATTTCGTCGTTGAAATAGAACATAAAAAAATAGACGTTAACTAACATGCTGCATTACTGGAGCTGAGTTTTCAACGAATGCTTATGGTAACTTCCCTACACCTCCCCCCCAACAAGGAATCCAAGAACTTAAATTTAGGATATACATATAACACTCCTTGTCCACAGAAATTATACAAACACACATATATCAAATTTCAGTTATTTGAGGCTGCTGCCAAGCCTTCTTCAAATTCTGATCATCTTCCATTTTGGGGCCGTTTTGACCTTAATGCAAGGGGCCATATTCTAGTCATAGACTAACTCTCCATACGAAATTTCAGCTTTCAAAGTGGATTTGTCCAACAAATAAAAATAATTTACGCGTCATACCATCCACCTACGTGATTTTGCAAAAGCTCTTTCCTTCCTCAACTCCCTTCCAAAGCTACTTGGAAAGCCGAAATTTAAAAGTACTGCGAATTTCACTACCTCTGTGGACGAAACGTCGGTAACGAAAAAAAAAAACGTAAGCAGCCATGCCGCATTAATGGAGCTGAGTTTTTAACTGGAGCTTGTTTTGATTTAGTAATAACCTTGCTTAACCGTTCATCACTACAGGCCACACCCAATACCAAGTCTGAAAACCCCTACCCTATCCTTTCCAAAAACACTTAAGAAGTTGAATTTGGCACAAATGTAGTATTTCTTGCCATGAAATAATCATGCGAACACATATTTCTCAAATTATAACTATTTGAGGGTCCTCAAATTATCTTCAAATCATGATAATCCGCCATTTTGGATCCATTTTGACTCAAATTTAAGTGGTTATATTCTGGTCACAAACTAATCCTACACACAAAGTTTGACCATTCTAGGCCGATTTGGTGATGAGATATGGAAGATTCATGAAATTTCCTGCAGCAATTTCCCCTCCAAAAGCCGTTTTTTGCTCTAACTCCCCTCCAAAATCACTGAGGAAGCTAAAATCAAAATACGTTTGTCACTTGGGCTCATTTTATCATATGACACAGCAATAAAAAATTTTCGACCCCTCCTGTACCCCCACCACTATTTTAGGTTGATAACCCCGCCTTCCCCCTCCAACATCATGTATGGAAGTGAATTCGGGATATAGTATACAACTTATCCCCAATAACCATATGAATTCATATTAATTACATTTTTACCAACTTGAGGCTCCTCAAGCTCTACTCAAAATTTTGATAATCCGCCATTTTGAATCCATTTTGATCCAAATTCAAGAGGTCATATTGTGGTCACCAACTAACCTCACACACAAAATTTGACCTCTTTAACTTGATTTGGTGGGGAGATATGGAAGATTCAAGAAATTTCATGACTCAAAACTTCCTCAAAAAGCCGTTTTTTGATCTAACTCCTCTCAATATGCACTTAAGAAGCTGAAATTTGGATATGTTAGTATCCGTGACTCACTCTTTCATATGAAATCAAAAACGAAAAATTTGAGCTATTTGCCCCTTCTCCAGCCCCCTCAAAATTTGAGTGATCCGCCATTTTGAAATTTATCGAAAAAACAAAAAAACTATTTTTGTGTATTTGCAAAAAGAGTTCCTCACCGAATTTTCAGCGAATTTTGTCCACACCCGCCTGCGCAAGGTGAGTGACACAAAAAACGCAATTTTCTCAAAAACAGGTTTTTGCTAACTCTCCTCAAAATGCACTTAGAAAGCTGAAATTTAAATATGTTGGTGTCCGTGACTCACTCTTTCATATGAGATCAAAAACGAAAAATTTGAGCTATTTGCCTCTTCTCCAGCCCCCTCAAAATTTGAGTGATCCGCCATTTTGAAATTTTTCGAAAAAACAAAAAAAGCGCTTCTGCGCATTTTCAAGATGAGTTCCTCACCAAATTTTGAGGGAATTTTATGAATAATCGCCGGCGCTACGCGTGGGGGAAACATATATAGTGATCTATGGTCAAAGTGGCATCACTTTGCACATTCCTCAGAAGTGCATCTAATGTCACGTTAACGACACCACAATGGCGAACGGAATGTATAATTTCATAGGTTTTCTTGGAAACAAATTTTTAAAATGATGCCATTTCACCTGTAAACATCAAAAAAATAAGGCTACTACGACCGTAGACCGAAAAAAACTTATTTGTATGAAGAATAGAATATTAGTGGTAAAGGGGCATCACCCAAATAACCACACCAGTGACGTCATGGCATACAGCTGAATCGATGAGCAATGTGATGGTAAAGTGGCATCAAAAAAAAGATGCCACTTTACCTGTAGACGACGAAAAATGATGCCACTTTATCCATAGATAAATCTATATATATATACCAAAAAGTTGGACATTTGCCAGATGATTACAAATGGTCTGAAACGCAAATATTTGAAGAACCCACCCTCCCCCGACCTTCCCTTCCCAAATCAGGTCTATCGTTTTGTTAAAAACTCAGCTAAAAAGTCCAATCTTGGTATAAAACGTTTTTATGACGTATCGATGTCAACAAACGAGGTCCATCAACAGGTACACGTATTTTTACGCAACTTGTGTAGCACTGCGGTGTAAATGTATCCGCGAAAGTACACCGAAAACAATAAAAGGCAAGAATTTTCTCTAATTTTATTCGGTCGGTAAAACGGCAACCAAGACACGATAAAAAACGAGTAATTAGTCGATTTATACGTAAAACGTCAACGCCTGGGCGGTCGTCGTAATCATTTAAATTATTCGCGTATGAAGCCCGATCTCAGATCTCATAACCGGAGCGTCGCGCAGTAAAAACAAAGTATATACTCGTAATTCCATTCGCCCGACTGGTTCGGCTGCGTCCTCGTGGTCGTAATTAAAAGTGTCGAATTATCGAGAGAGTTATTCGAGCCTAAGAATCCGTGAAATACTGCCTTCGAAATGCTCGCTTCTTAAAAGTGAGAAAAAACAATACAGCCGCCATTACGGTTCGACGACCGCGTCGTTTTATTCCACTCTTCATCGTACGCGTGCCGTACCCGGTACCTATCGTTGAAGTTCCATTTCCGCCGTATCGATATAGTCGGAAAGTCGTTAAAGACCATTGTCACTGTACGTCGCTCATTAATATTCGTCGCCAGCCAAGGAATTAATTTCACTCATCTTCTAATCTCAATAAAAGACACTTGTACTTCAATTCACTCGCGTATAATGTACAATGTACATACGCATATCACACTGATATAGAAAGTATATCACAATACCACCGCATCTCGCACCATCTCACTAATAAGTGGTAACATGCCATCGTTAATATACCAACAAAAGAACCGCATATACATAATATGAGCCCGCATACACCGGCATTTCGCCAATTACCCGTGTCCAATCAACGTACGTCCAATATGCGATAGAAAGCACCACACATCGCCGATACACATACGCGTTAAGGCGAGCAGATTTTCGGCTGTCACGAAAATCTAAGGTAAAACGATCCGATCGAATTAACACCACCCCCGTCCCGAATACCCGATCGGCGGATAACTTTCACTATAATTCGGCGACCACGCCGCATCACGTTACACATCAACGCCTACGAAATTATAATAAAATTATAGCGCAGCGACCATCGTCGATTGTTCACCAGAGGCCGGAGACGATCGAGAACGACGACGATGGGAAATACAAAACCTATACTAATCTCACGGTCAAGTTTACATTTCTTCGCGCCTCCGTTCACCGTCAAAACAATCGCTATCGTCAATTAATCGAATATCGTTCGATGAATGCTCCAGCCTTATCGACCACTTAGACACGTCCGCTCGTATTTTTTTTTTCGAATACTACACTTCGTTGCCGCGGATGGAACAAATTCTACTATAAAACTTGGGTCTAAAATTTTCGTAATCACAGTGCAAAGAGATGACATCTCTCTTTAAAGCCCAACCAACTTCAACGACATTTTAAAAACATACGACACTGTATGCAAGCACAATTTTCATAGCAACAAGTATTCTTTCAAATCTTATCTTTTCTTCGTAAATTTAAATTTAATATTTGAATAATAAAATCAATCCTAATATAAGCAGGGCTTTTTCTGCGAGGAAAAGGAAATTTCGAAAATATCGAAAAATTATATACTTCGATTTTTTCCTCACAACACAGTGGGCAAGGCATGGAGAGGGGTTGAAAAAATTATGGACTTATAACTTTCGAAAATTAACGTGCCCCAAAAAGAATAGACAAAAAAAGGCTTGAATATAAGTATCAAAAAGAGATTAGAGAGAAATGTTTTTCTGATAAAAAATTCCGTATCAAATATGTAGCTTTCATATGCTCTTCACTAATTCACAAGAAATGCAACACTTTCTGATTTATCTTTTATTTCCAAATCGTATACCTTATTTTCTTACCCTATGAGCCAAAATTGGAGCTCCAATGGTTGCTTTCTCGACTGAGAGGCCATCAATGGGATTTTCAAATCAAGTTAAAATAGTAAAACTTCAAATGGAGAAATCTATCTCATTCATCATCGATACCAAACGAGAAAATTAATTTCCTTTAAATGGCACATCATGGGTACCGAGCAAATGATACATCCAGATTTAATAGACGACTATTTTTCTTGCAATTTTTCAAACTTTTACAATGAGAATATAATAAACGATTAATCAACGTTTTTACGCATTAGATAATGCAGAGAGAGCATAGTGGACTACTTGGCTGAATGAACAGCAAAGCAAGAAAGTATAAAATACGTAAAAGAAATGATCAATTTTTTTTTTTATGATTCAGTAAGAACTACGAGACTTTGGATGAACTATCAGATGTATTATCTAAGCGGATTTTTGAGTACTCCTCCACCCTATCGGAGAACACACTTTCACACAGAGCTAAACTCAATACGATTAGGATCTATCGAACTACACAAAATGAACTTAAAGAAGACTCAAGTCGAAATAAGCAATATCTCCATCTTTCAAGTGAGGTCAATAAAAAGTGGAGGGCTCTTGAAGGGTCGAAATTTTGTTGGCCTTTAAGACATCGGTTTTTTCGTTAAGGAGGTTCTATAGAAAATTGAACGGGTAATATTTTTCAGTATTAACAATTTTTGCGTAGGACGCACCGTATAGAAGACAAACAAAGAACTGATTTTCGAAAGGGAATTCTAAAAATTGGTATATTTTGACCTCCCTAGTTTGGGCTTACTAATGACTTTTTGAAAAAAACTGTCTCACTCATTCTGTAGGAAATTTAATGGGGAACATTTTTTGATATAACTTATTTGGACATAGAACCCTTATTTTCGGAGATATTAGCAAAAAATAGTTGAAAAACTTTTTTTTGCGGGGTTTTAGCCCCCTCCAAGGATTAGCTCACCACCTACGAGTGACAACTTTTTATACCTTGTTAAGGACACCATTCTACACATATAATGTGAAATTCAGCTCACTACCATTTTTTTCCAGGTTCAATTCTTATTTCCCTGTACTAAAACCCCACATTATCATAAAATTCCTTACATGGAACTGCTTTTTTAAACTCTCCAGCTCTACATACTTATAAGATTCGAACAGAAACACGTTTTACATCAAATTATCAAAAATTGAATGAAGAATGAATTAGATTTTACTGAGTTATTTTTGTCAGCAAGTTAATCTCTGAAAAAATATAACGGAAATTCCATTTCTTAGAAGAGAAAAGAATGATGCTTTTCGCAGGATATGCTCATCGCCTATCCATGAGTTTGAAGAGATCTCCGACGTTCCAAAATTATCCATCATGGTGCCATAAGATAAAGCAAAACGAAGACGGACATATCCAACTTTCAGCGTGTTAAAATAATTTTGAGCGACAGAGAAAGCAAAAAACGACATTTTTAGGAAGTTTTCAACCATGAAATTTTTTGCACTCCCTATACTTTCTCATCAAATGTTTTGAACTAATATTTTGACAAAATTATTTTACTAGCAACTGTATCTATTAGGTACATATACCAAAAATCCCAATAATATACACGTTGGATATCACTTCACCGAAATGGACCTTAATTCGCTCATTTTTAAGCCAAAAAGATCTCATATTATTGTTTGGGAAAAAATCTATATAATTATATTATATTTATTTATTCATATTCCCTCTTCTCTCTAAACTTTATGACGTCAAAGTGGGTGGATGAAAATCCTTTAAATTTTGTAGAAAAAATTCTCTCGTTTGAATTACCAGTGATATTTTTTTAGATTTTTGATTCGATTCAAAAGAATAAAGAATACGTTTGGTCTACAAAGTGATCAGATGCTTAACGTCAAGATAATAAATAGAATCGGCTTTATGAAAATAATTATTTATAATAATGCAAATTTTATGCACCTTAAAATGGCGACTGACGTCGAAAGATTTGTAAAACGAAAAGAAAAAAAAAGAAAAAAATGTAAGCAGCTATGCCACATTACTGGAGCTGAATTTTCGTTTGGGACTAGTTCAACTAGCAGATAGTAACAACTTCCTCGTTCTCACAAAGTACATCCAGTATCACATTAGAAAATCCACACTCACGTTTAAGAAGTTGAATTTAGAATATGTAATACTCCTTGCCCATAGGAATTAAATTAGCTCATATTTATCAAATTTCAACTATTTGAGACACCTCTCAAGCCTTCTTTAAATTTTGATAATACGTTTTTCCGATTCATTTTGATCCAAATTGAAGAGGGGGAGGAGGAGAGCAAACCAAAAGCAGTTCTCATTGTAGGTACGAGTATAATGGCAATATACCCGCATACCGGGTGTCCATTCGATTCGGGTACCCTAGAGTGCCAAAATCCCAAACATAATGTTGTTAAAGTGCGGTCCACGGAACTAGACCCTTATGTTTATACACAAAAAAACAAAATTTTCGCGTTCATAAGAAAGACGTTGCCAAATCTCTTAAAATTAACCAGCTGTTTTATCAAATCGAATTGTGATTCGCATCAGAGGTTCGCTCATCATTCATTTTAATAATCATATGTTGGGTAAAAAAGAGAACGATTTCGCACTTTCTTAAATAATTACATTTTTTTCAACCAAAAAACAGATGGCTACCATATTTTTATTTCCATAATTATTAATAATACCATAGATTAACCATACATAGATAGCCCACCGGTATATCGAATTTATCACTCATAAATGTTGAAAAAGGAGCCAGAAAGTTTTTTATTAATATCTAGGCAAAAAATTGAGTTAGAGTGTTTGGAAATGGCTTATTCGAAAGAGCTTAACATTTTATACATGATTCAATACTAAAATATTATTGCCATCGACGTGAGTCTCGAGTTATTTTAATAAAACTAATTCATTTTTTAGAGCGCTCTCTGTGAATGAGCTCCAGTACTAAGAATAAATTAGACTTATTGCTTGGTTTTTTGCAAATATCTCAAGAAAGAATATAGATAGAAACTTTACAAGTAGCTCATTCGAAAGAGCATAAAATTCTGAATGTGTTTCACTATTAAAAAACAATCGTTATTGATTTACTTTTTGAGATAATTCATAGTAAAGTAAAAAAATCGTTTTTCGAAATTAATTGCAAAAGTAAACGGACAGGAGTAACTTTAGAAAAATTAAATGATTCTCTATTCCAATCTCTTTAAAATGAGTCATTTGCAAGCCCTATATCTTGAATTGTTTCCAAGATATTAGCAAAAAACAATTCCAACTCAGTTTTTGAGTGATAAAAATTTAACGTACGGTGGGCTATCTATGTATGTTTCATCTATGATAATACATATGGCAACAAAGTGCTTATCAGGAGGGTCTAGTTTCGTGGACCGCACTATAATTATAATCACATAAGTAAGTACACTATATGAGATTTGTATAATATAATAATTTAAAGATGAGAATTTTGAGATTTTTCACATCATTAATGAGGCAACCAAATGCATAATTAAAATTAATCGCATTTAAATGAATGGCCATTTCATTTTCATAATGTTATGTGCTACACTGCCATTACTGTTGGCAAAATCTAGAATGATTCGATTTAAGGCTGGTTAGTTCGATTCCTTTATCATCAATATACAATTAAAGGAGGTGAATAACAAATTGATATCATAATGCACAACTAATAAAAAATTACGCAAAACATTCTTCATTATCGAACAGTATGAAGAACAAAAAACAAAAAATATTCAATTTCAATTTCTTATCATGTTATCAGGAACGCGGCTACACCTATGAGGATATCACAGCCATATTACATCACTGTTACCAGCCAGTAATATGGGAAAATCTAGCAGGAAATTTAGCGCTCAAGGGCATCCGAATCGAATAGACACCCGGTATGTCATTGAACGTACGATAAATGCTCGTTAAAACAGTCGTAAAACACCAAATAGGCTTATTCTTTATTCAGCTTCCGCGAGATCTCATCTTCAAAACCCCTTTACTCCACCCTCATTTGACTTACCAAGAAAACGAATTCAACTTTTTTTGTTGGAAATTTTACTTGGGAATAACTTCTATAGAGGTGGTTTTCTCCATAAAGTTGAACACTGACTGACAAAAAGCAAAATTGAGTTTAGCTCGAGGAGGCTTTTGGATATGTGATAGAGTAGACCCTCTTCTACAAAATAAATCAAAAAAACGTTTTGTAACAATTAGTTTGAGGTCAAGGCATTTTTGGTGGCATTTCGACTGCACTAAAAAGCTCAGCCAATACGTACGAATTAACTGAATGCATACCACTTCACCATCAAGAAAGGATTTGGACTACTTGGCTTCTTCTGGTCTCCAATCGTTTATTTTGAAACCCTTCAGCCACCATCGACACTTTTCCACCCTTTTGTAACCACTGACACTCTTCCAGGAGAAATTTACCGACCACATAATCACTCGCAGTCGGAATTCTCGATCTATACCTCATGCCGATCGAACGGACTGAAAAGCCGCACCGCACTCGACAGGAAAACTCTGGAACGACCGCATACTCGTACAAAATGCTATATACGCGGCTTGCAAATTAACCAAACATAATCGGTTCACGCGCACGTCTAACCTACTAGACTAATTACCGGCAAGGACGATTCGGGCAAAATTCCACATAACGAGAGGCCGATAATTATCGATTTCTCCGACTTCCCCTAGCGTCGATTTTCGGCCTCTTTGCGTACAAACGGAAAACGAACGCGATCGTATTTTCCACGCAGCGTGTGAAAAGCGTCCATCGGCCGAGCGCATCAGTCACGCTGCCAACGTTCTGGTGTAATTTTCTCGCGCATCGTACTTACCTTAAATCGTGTAATTTGGGGTACGCGCAGATACGTAAAGTTTTCGAATTCGAGCCGACCGCGTACAGACTGCCTTGCGGATGAAATTCGGCGCATCTAATCGCCTGTACGTCTTCCAACGTGGTAACGGGTAAAAATCGCGGTCTATTACCGTTGCTGCTCTGGCCATCGCCGTCTTGTCGTGTATTCTGTAACATCGAAACAAAAACAAAACAAGTAGAATAAAATCAATCAACGTTACAATAATTGCTCGCGTTTTTTGCTCGCTCTTCCATTTTCAATTATCAACAAGCAGTACGAGTGCCGGAGGCACCATCACGTCGGTACCAGAAAAAATCGTCAATTACGCAACGCCCGCAAAGGTACCAATCCGTGGGTAATTGCTGCATGCTTCGTCGAGTATGTAACATTCGTCGCCAATTAAGCGCGCACTCGATCACGTCGCGTCGCCCAAAATGCGGCCCCGTTCGTTATCGCGGCCTCCGTTTCGTCATATTTTCGCGCGTCTCGTCAAACCATAATCCTTAATCGTACAAACCATCGCCAGCCACTCGTACCTGTACGCAACACCGAGCAGCGGATAGAGATGTGCGATGGAATTATTGTTAACGGATAGTTACGCAACCGTGACAACTCTGTAACATCTGCTAAAACATACTTCGCCACTCGTACATCTATAATGCTCACATTTCCAACCTCTAACAGCTACGAGTGCGTAATCGCGCCAACGTTTCAGATGGACGACGCGTTGCGTGGCGTATTTCAATAACGGTAAGTCGCGCCGCATCGAGATACATCGCTTGTACTACTCTTTTAAACTTTCAAATCGATTGTAAAAGCGTCATTTTCCTCCGTCTTCGTTGTCGTTCAACGTGTTAGCACGCTAAGGAAATACAGTACGATTTTGAGACGTGAGATACCATACGCGAAACCTACAGCTTGTAAAACAACCATCGCTCTTGTATCAAACAGGTAGTAACAACGCAGAAATACTCGTATGGTGGGCTTGTAACGACTTTTCTCACGTTTCCAAAAGCAGGCACCAAAAATTTCCGCAAGTTGTTCTAGTAATAATGCTCGTGTTTCCGAAGAATCCGAATTTCCTCTAGGTTTGGATTCAAAGATTACAAATTGCTCTTTAGTTAAAAGTTAAGTATTTCAAAATGGCTTTGCAAGTTTTGATACACGTTCCGGAGTCAAGTTATGGAGGCAGAATCGAATTTCCGAGAAAATTAGGAGCCAGTTTGAAGACACTGTGTCCTTTGCATAGTCAAAAGACACTCCAATCTAAACTGCTAGAGGATTAGAAGAATCATAAGAAAGTTGAAGAAAAGATGTATAATTTGATTCCTGCTATACAGCTTTCAGTTATTTTCGTTTGAAGTAGACTCAATTTTCAAATAACTAGGAATCATTATTTCCTATTATGATGTGATTCGACACGACATTATGTTTAAGAAGAATACCGCAGATTTCAACCGTTCTTTAGCACAACACGTTTGTCAAGTAACAAACAAATTTTGAGGGTAGGGTGTCGTAATTTTATAAATAATAAATAAATCTACATAAATTTGGATTTTTCAATTCCATCATGATTACAGCCCTTTAAGTTGATATTAATTCGGGTCTCTAGAGGGCAGTAGTTCTCCAAAAAGTTAACATGTAAATTCACATAGTGAAAATTAATACCATAATAAATATAAATTACCACGAAAATTCGCATCATCACCGGAAATAAATCTCGAAATCGAATTTTTTGTTGAAATATAAGGAGCTAAACTGTTTTGCATTTGCCCTCGTCAGAAAATGGAGGGTGGGGGGGGCGTGGAAGTGAGGTGTTCGTCAATCCAATACGCACTATTTCTTTTATATGACGACTAGGGCGGTTCAAAAATACACGTAAACACTTCTTTTTTATTCATAATCTCTAAAAAATATTCTTTATACACCAAAAATAAGCTACATAAATTTTCATTTAAAAATAATAATTTCTAATGATGGTTCACTGAGGTTCAATAATGCAATTTCTTATAGGTAATTATATATTTTTTTTAAATTCCAATTTTTCAGATTGATAAATTATATCTACTAAATGAATTCCAAAATTGTTCTTCTTTCCTATAATAAATTAAATATTTTATTATTAGCGAGTTTTTCATTTTTAGTGTAACTTTTGCTCTAAATAAAATACTGATTTTTTAACCTTGATACGCCGGCCCTAAACATACTTCTCCTGACTTAATTTTTCTAATTCTATTCCACTTGTAGTGCGTAAAGTCGCCTTAGATAGTAAATAGGTGCCTCTACCTGTCTATGATAATATTATCCGACTTATTGAATTGGCAATAGAATTATCAGGTGATTTGAGATAGGGACGGACTTGGGTTTGTATCTATGCTATGAAACATTATAGGAGTTAGTCGCTTTTTATATACCTCATTGAAATAATATTGTAACGTTTAATCTTCTAGTAAGAGATTTACTATTGCTTGTTTTCAATTATTTCTGGTTGTCAATTTTTATTCATGAGCATTTATTATGTACGAGTAATTCGTATTTTTTTTTATGATATTTTGCATTGCTTGAAAAAAATTTGTCCTTTTTTGAACTATTTTAATTGTGGTTAAAGTCACGTTATAAATGCTTTAAAATTCGTATGTCATCATTGTGTCATGTGCTGAAAATTTAGCGCAAAGTATTATACCTCGTAATTTTCTTCTAATTGTGTCGGATACACATATCACCTTCGCTGATTTGTACTTTAATCTGGGATTATAACCATCTCACCTTTATACGTCGCCAATTTGGATAAGTCGGAGCCACTACCTATTAAAAAATGAAATTTGAATTTGGTCGTGCAAACCTGCTGCAATAACCATCCGTGGAGATATCACGCCTCAGAAAAACTAAGGAGAGAATTATCGCTATTTTTTTTTTGTTGTTACATTTGTTCGTTAAATTTTTGTTTGCTTTTTACGATTTTTGTTCATCTAAATGATTAATACCTGTATTTTTCTTTTGTTAAAAAAAAAATAATAATCATCAGGCGTGTAAACTTCTAAATGGGAGCCGTATCCTGGAGAGCTCGTTCGACGGATCGGCGGAGAATGTCATGGTAAAGTTTAACATATAATTTTTCACTATCCATCTTTTAAACAAAAACGTATGTGACATTTTTATTATTCTTAGTTTTAATATCTCATGGAGATTAAATTGTCATTATAGTTTGATTTCTCCGTTTATTGTTATCTTTCCATTTGATTTTCTTTTGTAGACTTTCAAACATTAAACAAGGGGAAGTATATGACTTTCTTACTTGACGATCGTGTGGTCAGTTATTTTTTGTCTTTTTTATTTTTTGGAAAACTTTTAATATACTCACGATTGCAAACAACATAAAAAATGGCATCCCTGGACATAAACTAATAATTGTTGGTGCTGAAAATCTCTAGAGTTACGCACCGCACACTTCCATGAAAGACATTTAAAAATACTTTTTCATTTAGTTCGATTCATCCTCGATTAAGTTGCCATATCGAAGAAATAGTGCATATCAGACAGAACCCCCCGCCCCCCGGACCACCATATTTGAACCTCCACCTCCAGGAGCAAATGCAAAAACGTTTTTCCAAGTTATTTTCAAACGAGGAAATAGATTTTGAGATTTGTTTTTCGAGAAAACTTGAGTTTTTGCGGTAATCCTGTATATTATAGTACTTCATTTTTACCATGCGAGTTTACATGTTAAACTTATTGGGAAAATTTAGCCCTCTAAGCGGGTAGGCATTAATTTACCTGATTTAGAAACTTTTTTGAAGGGGTTCTAATTTCGAAATTAGTGAATCAGCAATTACATTAATGCGTGCACTAATCTAAAATCTCGTTTGTTCGGCACTGGTGTTGTTGTTGTTGTTGTTTTTTCTAACTGCAATCATATATTGTCCTCAATATGTTTGATATTTTAAGATAAATTACCAGGGTGCCTACCAAAATTTGATATTCAAAAATAGCGACTTTTCGCGACCTTTTTTTCAGTACCCCCCCTCCGCAAACTTTTCAAAATCGGAATTTTCAACGAAGTTCACATTTTTTCATATTTTGTTTTTTTTTTTTTAAGAAGTTTTGGAATAGCCAATTTTTAATAGTTCCCATCTGACAAAAAAATGCATAAAAACTTCGAAGAAATATGAAAAAAAAAATTGAAAATTTCATTCACTTCAATAAATTAAACATTCCTACTTTTCAAAATAACGATTTCTTCGCGACTTCAGGGACCTGGTAGGCACCCAGATAACAAATATTGGGGAAGATAAGTGAAAGGTATTCCCGATTAAACTGATGAATATCATGAAAAATTTCTTTAAGCAAATACTCTCGAAAATGGTTCGTTGATACATGAACTAAAATTTTACACGTGTAATTATAATTATATAATACTCAATACACCATGAGACAATAATTTTCAGGTTCAGTTTCTTTCATAAATCATAATAATATGTATGAATTTGAAAAAGTGCCACTACTAGATATTTCATAACTATTATCGATAAGGCATCAAAAATACCAGTTTCTTTATCCCTCACTCACCAAAAAAGACAACTTGAACGCGAAAAGATTACTTACAAAAATAAAAAACTGGTAATATTTTCAACCAAAATATTCTCAAATTTTGTTTAAGAATTGTTTCAGAAAGCAACGAATTGAGAAAAAAATTACCACGAATCAAAATGATGGAAAATGCTTTTCATATTTTTGCAGATTTTAGCAAAATGAAGCCTTCCTTCTATATCACTTCTTACGTTGTAGACATTTTCGATGGGAAATAATACATGTTTTCATAGGATTTAGCCTTAAGGCCATTATTTTGATATCAAATTTTATTTTGTAGTATAGTGTGAAAAAATAAGGAGCCAACATGTGACCGTAGCAAGGGGGGAGGGAGTTTATTTTTTTCATGATATAAATTTTCAATTTTCATTCAAAATGATATATTGAGAGGGCTTAATTATTTATTCCCTTTTTTTTTGGGGGGGGGAGTATTTTTTAAATTAAATTTTACCCACGCACAAAAATTATTTATGCGCAATTAAGGATACATAATGAAATCTGATTTTTATTTGAAAAGTGAGATTTTCAATTTTATATTACGAGTAAAATTATAAAATTTTGCAAATTACCATTGAATATGAATCGAATGTTTCGTAACACAAGTATCATATTTATGTACATAATTTATCTACTACCGATATTTAAAAAAAAAATAAAAGTCAAGGGAGAGTCCTCTTAACCCAGCATTTCTTTGGCTACGATTTTCACATGCACTAATATGGAAGACTGGCTAAAAGACACCTAAGGTGCGAACACTAGTCGCTCAAAACTATTCGAAATTCAAACACGCAATTCAACGAAATAAAAATAACTCGAACCTTTCTGCGATTCGGTTTGCCACAATGCTCCAGCAAATTATCCATGGATCTGCGTTTGAAATTCTCTTTACCGTATTTTCTACGTCTGCGAAAAACCTCTCTTTCATCATTCGTGGAACTGGTACCGTCGGACGACGGGCACAAATTCTCCAACGATCTACTGCGCACTTTTAAACACGAACAGGTACACTTATCGACTAGCGGCTGTTTAAAATGCACCCGATCCCGGGGTACACGATGCGATACGGGCGGCTCAAATACCATCATATGTTTCACCAAACCAGGTGCTAAAAAAGCCGGCGGCGGCGGTTGCGAGGGAGCGAACTGCGTCAAAGGGCCACGATACATCGGACCGGCCACCAAATAGCAATCGCGAACGGCGCATTTCGAACGAGATCGAGGTTCCACAGCGGCGAAAATTTTACCATCGCGACGAAACATCGCTTCGCCGGCGACTACCGGTATCGGGTGTCGATATAACGGCGGCCACGGTCTTTTGGTCATCATCACGCCATTCGGTAACAAATGAAGACTGCGTTTACGCGCGAAAAACTTCACACACAACTGAAACGCGCAGCGAGACCACGCGCCGCAGCGTCGCTGCCGGCCAGATGGGGATAGCCATGCTTTCTCCCCAGTCGACGCTCGGCTCGAATTTAAAAACCGGAACAAACCGATCCCGCCGTTCTATCTTTTTACGCTCGTTAATCGTTTGCGTGTTCGACGAATATTCGTTGACCAATTCGATGGCCGGTGGACAGGCGCGAGAAAGTACACGCGAACGCGAGCTTGGCCATAGTTCAACACACAGCCAATGAATGAACCAAACGCTTCCATAAGAGCAATGCAATTAGTTTCGAAATGATCACCAGGTGCGAGACAATCGAAAAAACATATCTCTAATTGGTGGCCGTAACAACAACCAATGATCGGTTCAGCCATATCACGCCGAAAATTCAAAATACCCAATCAAAGTTGAGACTAGATCACAGAGCTCACATAGTGAGCAATTGGCCCTCATCTGATTTTTTGTTTAAATTTCAGAGTGTAATAACTTTGGAATGAACGTTGATATGGTGCATCAAAGGCAGACCAACGTTATGGCATTACGTTCAACTAATTTCTGTCCTCTTTGGATCTGCAAACGCGAAAAGCTAAATACGACGAGATCAACAACGAGCTCGAAGACGATAGATAATGTACGAAAATTCGAACCGGAATGAAGTAACACTCGGATAACCATAGCTTTCGTTATTTTCGCCTTCGCCAAGTCTTCCTCTTCACCATTCGCGTGATCTTTAAGCCGATCTAAATAATGGCGCGATTCATATTGGATAACATTTCGCTATAGACGTTTCAAACAGCTATATATCTTTTTCCGCCTAATGACTTCAAAAAGTGATGTCTCTTTTACACTTAATCGACTCCGCAACACCGACAAGTGACGATGACATTCTCTAACGCCACGCCGATATAATTGCGCAAGAGAAATCATATCCTAACGCGCTTTTCTCCACACCTATTAACTAATAACGACGTTCGTCTTCCAAGTCTTTCAATTTTTTTTCGCTTTTTTCTCTCTCACTCGCCGTTCCATCGAACTCATCCGAGTTACGTAAATACATCATCGACGTACAAACAAATTCCATACAACTCGAGATCTATTTTACTATTATAGTCGTTTGAGACGTTGTTAAAAAGAATAACGAAATGTGCACGCTGCACGATTTATTTCCTCATCGCGATCGACGTCGGTCCCCCAGATAGTAAATACCGCGCCAACGTCCTAGGTTTATTTCGCTCTTCGATTTTCGTGTTTTATCTGGTCTAACGTTACGCAACGTCGTTAACATATTTTTAAGGGGTTCTCGTTCGAACGTGTAATTCATAAAGCGATGGCGTGGTCAGAATGGTCGAACTGAAGATGCGAGATTAATTTAAACTTTCGCACTGAAATTCCTAAATGACGATAAATTTCGACGCTTTTTATTAATTTTTAGTCCTTTTTTTTGCGAACTGTTTTCACGTAGTCGGTTATGGTGGACAGAATTAATAGGGCATTAAATTACGATGAAAGGTTTGGTAAATATCGTTAAAACATACGAAGACAAATTTTTTCATTTATATTTTGTTCTCATCATTAAAAACATATGCAGGAACTTCGTAAATTTAAGCATAAATAATAAAATTATTTCATTTTTTTTTTTTTTGGAAAAAATTAGCTGCTTAAAAATATGTGCTGCGTATTATAATTATCGATATAAATTTCTCTATACTGCTAGCTATCTCGTGAAAACTGATGGAAACTAATTTTCGAACGAAAGAATTATACTGGAAAACATAAAAATATTTAATCGTGCCTATAAATTGCGATTTTCATATTTTTCCGACAAAAAAACATTATCTAAGAAAATTCAATGATGAAAAAAATTATACATATGAATGCAGGATTTTCATACTATATGCTAAGTGCCAAAAACATGTTTTCGAGATAATCGCGTTTAAAGTTTTGTACGTCCACCTTGGTGGCTGAGAAGATGCATATCACAAAAATGAAGGCTCAGAGCAAACTTCCATCTATTCCCTACCACCCAGTTCAAAATTTAGGTCGATCCGATTATTTGATGCCGAGTAATTCTGTTTTGAAAAATGTACCTTGCGCAAAATTTGGAAATAAATGGTAAAAATTCATTGAAAAGTGTTTTATTTTTATATTTTTTTCTTCCGATACGAAATTATAAACAAAAAAATGACAAAAGAGGATGATTAATATTATTTTTTGAAAACACAAAAAAATTATTAAAAAGAAATTTAAAAAAAAATCAATAATTTCGATGGTGGTGCTATCTTTAGGCTACATTTTGAACCCTTAGAAAGTAGGTATCCGGCACTTTGATAGGTTCCGATGGTGTACATATTGCCCATGTATACCATGGTAGTCGTAACTCAATTTCGCCAAAAATGGCATTTAGCATAGTATGAAAATCCTGCATTCATATAATACAAGTATCCTGCACTTGAATAAATTGTTAAGTTGTTTCTGAGTAGATTGGAACTTAAAAACGAAGAATTTCTATATCAAGGCAAAATGTCTGCAAGCTATTCGAGACCGAAAAAATGACAAAACTTTATTCTGAAATTGACGCGGAGGGAGGAGGGGTGTCTTAAAATCTTTGTATTTCAAACGATTTACGCAATTACACGACAAATGCCTAACTTTTCGGCATATAGGTCACTCTATGTCAATTTAACTACGTATATAAGCATTTTACCTCATAGTCTTCGATTTCCCTAACTTTTTTTTATTAGAAGTTAGTTTTGCCCTATAGGTGAAAAAACCACCATCAGTTTCCCCGGACCCCTCAGGGGTAAGAAGAGCCCTCCTCACCATCTTTGACATTTTTCAGTTTTTGCGATACATATCCAAATTTCAACTCTTGCATAAAGCGTACTAATTCATCTAGAGATGAACGGTTTTCGTAGTTCAATAGCTCATCCAAAGGAGATCTTAGCGAACTCAAAAAATTTTCATAAGTTGAAAAGTGAATTTTTAATATAAGAAGTTGAATTCGAAAAAAATATCATAATATGAAATAACCTGATGTGCTTTTAATCGCAGTATTTTCGAAATGGGCACTAGCTCCGTTCAGGGGGGATGATGCCCCCAAAATTTGAAAAAAGACAATATGGGCATGTGACATATCGTTTTATGGGTATTTGGGTACGCTGAGCACAATTATGAACTTATTTTCTATCCTCGGCCATTTTTACTCCTACTAATTACCCCTCCCTTAATCACAAAAATTAGATAAAAATGAAAAACTCAATTTCTTTTGGTGGGGTATTTAAAATTATAATATTAATGACATTCAAATTAATCATGTTTACAAACTTCTCCAAATGATCCGATGATGAAGATGGGGGGGGGGGGTGGCTGAAGCATTCCCAACTCAGCTCCAGTAATGCTATATAATTGCATTCATTTTTTTTCTTCAAAATTTAATATGCCAGAGAAGATATGGAATGGCAAAAAATAAGTATTCATTCTAAATATCTAGTATATTCGTGCCCGTATTGTATCACCATTAGTACAAGTTGCGTGAAGGGGCACACGAGGCTAAACTAATGAAAGTAATACTCCCAAAATCCTATTTGAGTACTGATACGTAAATAGCCCATTATACTAACGTTGTTCACGTCATGTCGATATTATTCTACATGATAATTATACCTTATGGAGCCCATATTTGAAGGAAGCCCACAGTAACAGCCTTCAATCGTAAAACTGAAGTTAAAATTTTTGTATGCCACTTTGAGTATACATTTCTTGAATATAAATGCAAGGGAAGTTCGTGAATACCAGCTCCCCTTTCGAATACAATCTGGGCGTTTAAGTGTTGGTAGCAACTTGTGTTCACATTGTTTTACATTGTGGCATCATTTTTTCACGCATGTACTGAAGACTTGAGGTATTTAAGGTGGGAGTTAACACCAAACGCAAAAACCCCTTTTCCCATTATTTGAAACCTTTTTTTTTTTTTTTTACTTTAAGCAGAAGAGGATTAAATGTTTTTGAATTGAATTCAATGCTCATTCAATCAAATAAAATATGTTATAAAATAATTTTCGATTCAATGCGAATGAATTAATAAACAATTACTATAACTAATCAATCGGACGCAGGATATACCTGTACTACATTACCCTTGAATTGCATAATTATGTTGCATAAACATGGTGTTCCATCTTGCAGTAATCCTACTCATACGACAAGTAGGTCTATTCATGCTCACTCATACATAGAGCATTACCTACACCACTTATTTAATGGACAGAGATATGAAAATTTGAAAAAAAAAGATTTCACTTTTGTAGCAAGTAACTTTGAAAATGCTTGTTTCATCATCCATAACATGCAAAAATATGTTGTTTATGGCAAAATATAGAGTATAGAACGTAGTATTACTGATAAAACAACGGTGGGAGTGGGCCAGATAGGTAAAAAGAAATTATGGAAGAAGTGCAGAACATGGTACAAAAAAGTGGTGGTTTTTCACATTTTTTTAAATCAAATTTGTAAAGAGTTCCACTGGCTACAGCTTAAGAAATTTTTTAACAACTCCGAGTCCATCCTCCATCACATAGTACCTTCAAATATTGTACAACATTTTTTAAATTTTTTTGTAGAAATTTTCATTTAAGTTAGGTAGAAACATGAAGTTTACAACAAAATGTCAAGTATGGAATACATTAACAGCAAAAAGTTGATGGCAGCGAGAGAGAAATAATGGAAAAGTTTACACTGAAAAAAATGAACTGATGTAGGAAGAGTTGCCTACTCACAATACCCAAGGTTCTTCTTCAATGTAAACATTTTTCAAACACTGATTCCGATCTGCTCGAAAAGCTCATAAACGATACTGCTACACGACATCCAATTACGAAATATTTGAAATTCAAATATTTCGCGATAAACTCAACTTTCCAATTATTCCTCGTTTATAAACGACGACGACATCGGCTAGTCACGTTTTACGTGGTATTTGCGAACGCCTACAACGCGTGTTTATGCACAACAAATGACATCTCGACGCAACGATTCCGTACCTCCGCATCGCGTAGGCATCCCATCGGTCAACCTAACCACGACAATAGAGTTTTAAATCTTCACGAGACCAAACTTGAATACACCGCCAGCACCATTTTGATGACATCAGCGGTGACGCTGAAACAAATTGCACGTAATCGTTGCATTTTTTTTTGCAAAATTTGAAATTCAAGGTCAAGGCGGCCTTGTACGCTCCTTCATGTTTGACCGCTAATCTTTTTCTTTCGTTCATTAAAACGCGATCATTTTGGAACATCAGGGAATAAATTTGGGCACAGGTGCCTCTCCTTCCATTGTCACGGTCACCTATTGCGATATACGTACCGGGCAGGATTACCGCGTTGATAAAATCTCCTAGTTAGACAGAAAGCAACGTATACGAATTTCATCCCACATACACGGCTACGTCGCGTCGTTCGAATTCGAAATTAAACGAAACGCGATAATTACTATTGGTAAACGTGACGATGATTTTATCTCGGCACGTAATTTCCATTTGTGAGCTATACCGGTAGGATCGTCTCGAGTGCGATGCAACATTATATCATTGGATGCGCTGTTACCGATGATAATCGATCTTGGTGACTTTACAGTCTAACCTTACGACTTCGCATGACCCTGGTGTCTCGCGTATGACGTATTAGAAACCCGGACGTAAGCTGCGGACTCGTTAGAAAGCGGATTCCGAGCATTAAAATTCATCATTTTACACAAATTCGCGAATATTCTTCGACAAAGCGAGATTTAGGGGATACCGATTACGATATTCACTCGTATAACTTTGCAAAAGGAAGCAGATGCGATAATTATTAAATAAATGAGAAATTTAAGAAATATAAACGCTAATGTGACGATTTTAAGGAGATATTTGGCCATGAGCTGTTTCATAGAGTGACGCAAGATAGACAAGAATGGAACAGGTTGAGGGAGGCCTTTGCTCTTTATGAGATGAGAAATTGTTAACACGTTAAATGTGCATATGTAAACTGTAATATATAATTTCTATAGTAAAAGGCTAATAATAATAATAGTAATGAATTTAAAGGGGAAAATCTGAAATAAAAAAGCAAGTTCATGAAATAAAAAAAAAAACAAACAAAAACACGAAAGTACTCGAGGCTTTTTAGATTTTGAGAAATTTTCGATTTTCAATTTTTTCCATCATCGTTGACATAGGTAATGCCATTCTATTTTCGTCATTACAGCTTTTTTTTTTTTTTACTGTCACCTCCATGAAACAGCAACAGAATTCATGTCAAGTTCAGCATAGGATGGATGTACATATGAAAAAATTCAATTATTTTAATATTTTTTTATTGGGTATTTGGCTTCTTAAAATTCATCATTTGGCAACCCTCAAGTTTTGAATACAAAGTTCTTCAAAAAATTTCATTATTTTTCCTTTAAAATTTGGGTACATCTTAGGATCTTCAAAAGGCAACTTCTTATCCTAGAATATTACAAAAATACGAAAACAAGAAATCTGAGCCTATTTCATTCCACTCTGTCACATACTTTTACAATATATTATCCATAAGCACTCCCAATTTTTGAAAGTACATGTAATATCAAGTTTCTGTGTAAATTGAAAAATAAATTCAGATTTCAGAAAATGAATAAAAAAACGTACAAATAAATTTTTCTCCTTTTTTTCGTGATAGGGTTTGGGGAGAGACAACTAAAGATGACGTGTGCAGTAAAAAAATTTTATAACAATCAAAAATGTTGTCAGAGCTATGTTTTAATACGTTATCAGCGCAAATGAACTGTACAAATAAACCGAATTATTTACCCCGCAAAATAAAGAGCTTCCAAAGAGTTTGATAGAAAATTGCGGTAGTTGCAGTTTTTATAGTCTCATTTCGTGGGGGTTACCCAAGAGGTGTGAGCTTCATTATTTGGGTATATCTGCATGTAAGGTACAATTGATTTTAGGTAAAAAAAAACCTAATGCCCTAGTGAAAAGCGAAAAGAAATGAGCTATTACAACTCACTAGTCATCTGCTTAGATGAAAGAGATAAGGGGGATTTAGTGCTCAGAGCTCACCCTACATAAGCGGGAACCAGGCAACCAGCAATTAAATCAAAAAAATTTGTTTTGGTCACCTGAATTTGTGAGCACATCGTCACCTGATGATGATGATGATGATAATAATAATAATAATAATAATGAAGCCTCTTACCCATCACCTTTACTATATGTATCATTTTATTATCTTTCATCTTTACATACCTGCAACAGAAAAAGAAAAATAAATAAATAAATATATAAAAATGATTTCTCGTAACCAAAGATATTCAAGTACCGACTGAAAAGCTCGGTATACCCGCATTCGCCATTCGCGAAATTGAAATTAAACCCTTTCTTTGCCCGCAACACCTAATGAGTCATCGCAGTAACATCGTGGCTAATGATCGTAAAATCGGTACACACGATACGTCGGTTCAATTGCAAACACCACGCTTCTCTCTATCCCACTTCCCGAGCATACGAATCGTATTCTGTTCGTTGTTAGCGTTTAATTAGCGACAGCGAGAGAAGAACACGTTGTATGAAAGTGGAAGACGCGGATACGCGCCATCGACCGACATAACGTGAGTATTTCCCCCTTCGACCTTCGCGCTCTTGTTTCCACGATTCGAATAATTAAAATCCGAACGAAAACCTCGATGGAATTTTGCGACGACCAAAGTGTCGCTACATTTGCCCAACGTCATGAGTAAACCTTCTTTTTCGACTTAATTTACGATTATTCGACGAATACGCGGAGCGACTGAGTACATAACGTGGAATTTTCACTTCATCGAAGACACAAAATCACGCCGCAGTTTCGCACAAACGCGATACTCATCTCAGCGTGAATTCGAACGGTTAGCGGAGCTCGCGGTAACCGTGAAACCATCGTCCACAACAGGTGTGTAGGATTGTAGGAATGGTCGTTATCGTCGATACGCTCACGCGACTATTGCCAGAATTCGCGAAAAAATTTTAAATGACGTCACTCGTACGTGAAACACGTTTGTTTATAACTGGTCTCGTAGATGGTCGCGTGGTCCACGCTGATGGTCAAACAGACGCGATGTTTCTTTCCTCGCAACTACGTATACGCGTTTGTGGGTCTCCAGCTACGAATCACCGAATCGTTAAAAACCTACGAAGACTCTTACATAAATGTTGGCACCTCGTCAAATTAGCTATACCGCGTATTTACATAAACGCTTCTCGAAAATCACGAACTACGACAATGTTTTGAACACAGCTAACACCAATTCGTACGCCTTCGAAGATGAACAAAGCTTTTAAGAAATCGCATTGCCAACACCTCCGCGAACGTGTTTTTCAACCATCATCTAGAGCAATTTCAATATACGAGTTCGTTTGCGGTAAATTTATCCAAACAAAATTTCACGGAGGTCACGGAAACGAAAAATTGGATAAGGCAAACAGCCTGAGCTGAACATTATCAATCTGATGGAATAATTCTCACCTAAGACATAATTCATCGTTCAAAGACTGGAAAAATTTTGGGCCTAAATTTTTTTTCAATTTGCGAGTAGTCCAGTCAAATTAGGTTTATAACCGGGACAAATTAGGGGCCAAAATTTTTCTGCGGAATCTTATAGCCAATGGTATCCATAACTACCACCAACTTTTCCCCAAAAATCCCCCTGTTGCTTCTCCCCCAAAATCTACATTTGTGCCCCCAAACCAGTTTTTTGCCCATAACACACATCCTCATCTAGATACAGAAAAAAAGTCAGGTTAAAAAATGAAGCTGATGAAATTTCCCATAAAAAATATTATTACACATTTTTTGCCCAATTTGATAGAATAGCGAGAAAAGGCCCTTGAAACGCGCTACTTTCATTGCGCATAGGGCCATAGCGCGACGTTTGATATACCTTACCGCGTTACGTTAATGTTTCATGTTCTCATCGCGCAAATGACTACTGAGGTGAACAAATTTTGGTTTTTCTCGAAAATCGATCAGGAATAGCGGTTGATAGTTGTAAAATAATCTCAAAAGTATACCCAAAAAATTTAAGTTTTTCAAGTTAATATCTATACCCTGAATAATCAGGTCAAAGTTAGAAAATTTTATGATGCATCAAAAATTGTTCAAAAAAATTTATTTTCAACAATTTTTAAATTTTTTGTGTGCAAGGGCCGATATTTTGCCTTCTGAATTTCAGAAAAATAATTATTTACCTATTTTTTCAATAATCAGGGGCTTTCAAACTATTTCTAATGTATATGAAAAATCCCTATTTTTCCTGTATTGTTTTGCATTATATTTTATACTACTCATAACTATACTACAAATAGATCAATTTTCTAGAAAAACCAAAATTTCTCCCATGCCAGTAGTCTATTTGCACGATGAGAACATTAAACATTAGCGTAACGTGGTAGGGTATATCAAACGTCGCGCTATGGCCCTAAGTGCAATGAAAGTGGCACGTTTCAAGAGCGTTTTCTCACGATTGTATCAACTTGAGCAAAAAATGTGTAATAATATTTTTTGTTGAAAATTTGTTCAGCTTCATTTCTTCACTCGACTTTTTTTCTGTATCTAGATTAGAATGCATGTTATTGGCAAAAAACAAGTTTTGGGGGCACAAATGTGGATTTTGGGGGAGAAGCAACGATGCGATTTCTGGGGAAAAGTTAGGTGTTATTACAGACACCATTAGTTACAAATTTCCGCAGAAAAACTTTGGTCTCCAATTAGTCCCGGTTAACACGTGTTTTTGTCGCAATTTGACTGGACTAAGAGCGAGATATAATATTTCAAATTTTTTGAGAAGTGCCAATTTCGACGATTTTCAAAAATTAGTGATAAATGGGTAATTTATTGTTTCGTACGTAGTACAAGCCTGATTTACGCTCTTTAGAACTCAAAAGGCCAAATATGCTTAATTTTTATTCCATTAATAAAGTTACCGAAGTATAATCTTGCTTCGAAATGGCATCATTTAGATGTTATACCGGCAAAAAACCTAAAACTTTGGAAATCCCTGGTAAGCAAACATCGAATACATTTTGCTTCTTGAGTTTGAAAGAGCCTAAATGAAGCCCGTACTATGCACAACACAAATAAATTACCTATTTGATGTTTATTTCTAAAAATAGTCAAATTGATACTTTCCTAAATAAAATTGGTGAAGATTATAGACTAGAGTAGGTTGAATTTTCGTATTTCAGAAAGGAAACAAGGCGGAATCACAACTGTTGCCGAATAAACTCGAAAGAATATCATAAAAATTTTAGCCCGTAACTCGTTCTTCAACACCTCCCCCCCCTCCCCGAAAAAATTAAATCAACTTTTACAAATTTTGAAATTTTCAAAAAACACATTTTCGAGCAATCAAAGATTTTTTACATTCTCAGCCATAATTCATCGTGCAAAAACTTGAAAAAATATACCGGCAGTTTTTTTTCTATGCAGAAGCTATAAAGTGCTTTTGAATTTTTTTCTCAAAAAGCACACATTTTGGACATTCTTAATGGATGATTTATTATCACCTTTTCTATATTGATTTGGTAAAGAGACATCTTTTTTAAAAAAGTGTTTTTCGCTATAACTTCTCAAAACGCACTGGGAAGACTAAAAGTCTTAAGAAGGTTTGTCAGGTAAAAATCAAGTATATGTTTCTTCTTGAGTCCAAAATAGCCTAAATTAAGCCCACACTCTGTACATGACCAATGACCATTAAATTACCCATTTGTCGTTCATTTTTGAAAATAACAGAAATTGATGCTTTTTCAAAAAAAAAAAAAATTCAAATCATTTAGACTATCTAAATTTAAAAAATTTGTGGGCTAAACTTTTTTACAGCTTCTGTGCGACACACTATGAATTTGAAGCGTAAAAAAATGTTAATTGTTCAAAAATTCGTTTTTATGAAAATTTTCAAAACTTCAAATTTCATTTTGGAGAATCCAAAAATTAAGTTAAAGAAATGAAATTTTTAGGAAATCTTTTTGATGTCATTCAGTAAATCTTATGACCATACCTTTTTCATTTTTTGAAAAAACCTAAAATTAGGAGCACCATAGCATAGATCCACTAATTTAAAATGAAAATAGCAACTAAAATTCACTTCACCTTGGACGACAAAATATGACTTCCACGTGTAAGAAAATTATTAATTGTCCAAAAATTATTTTTTCTGTCTCTCTCTGTCTTAAAATTTCAGAAAAATTGCTTTATTTTTTTAATAATAACTTCCTTTTGAGGTTATTTGACAACTATTATGATCTGACTGCTTCTATTTTTCAAAAAAAAAAAAAAAATGGAATTTGTTTACCCTCATAATATGCATCTTCATAGAAAAATAAATGTTTTTTAAAAATATTTCACAAAATTACAATCTGAAACTTGAAACTTGTGAAATATACTCGTACTATCTTTTTTTCTGGCTTCAAACAATTTATGGATAATTTTGAGAAAATAAGGAATTCTTCAGAAGAAAATGACGAAATTTCGTGTTTTCGTGCTCAGCACGCACCATGAACGAATCGAAATTTCTCTGGCCGATGGTAAAACCATTTTGTATCAGAAAACAGAAAATAAAACCATCGATCCAAATACGGAGTTGGATTCAAAACAAATCAAAATTACTGTTAAATCGTCTCGATCAAACTGCCCTTCTTGAATGGCATGCGGTCAACTCAGCACCGAGGTGCGGTCCATTCGAACCTCCTCGATGGCCTTGAACGAGCCAAATTACGAAAGAAAAAATTTCGCATCGCCCATTAGCTAGCATCCGCGCCGCAACAATAGTCTCATTACGGCTCGATTAATTAAAACGACCATCGGCGTCCAGCCGAAAAAAAGACCAAACCTTCGGACACAACGGCGTGTAAACACTACGACCTTAATTTCCACGTCCCAATGACAAATGGCGGTCGATCGCGTACACTTTGGAGATGGCGACGCGTGTAATTGGATACACGGACGACGGACGCAGTAGCTCCAAAACCGTCCGAATCCACCCACCGACACCGGTTGATTTTCGAAAAAAGTTCGCCGCTAGGACAACCGGTGAAAATAAATAATATTGTTTATCGTCTCCGTCTCATAAATATTCTCGATACGGTCTCCTCTATACATATAGGTTGAATGAAAAATTAAAACTTGTACACGCAATAGGCTACCATATACTTAGTACATTTCCGCGCACAAGGTAAACACGCCGGCACACCTACCCGAATACATTCTTATTACTCTGCTTCTCCTTGCCGCTCTCTCAGCCCTTCACGCGATCCGACTCATATTCCCAAATACATCGAATTATCACACATCGTGCTACTGTAATATTAAACGAATGCGTGGTCGCTAAACTAAAAAATCCTAGCTAACTTATTCCACCGATGAAGAGAATTTTCTGCAATCCTCGCGACACTCTGACCGCGAGTACGCCAACTCCGAATGAAATTCGGAAAAATAATACGCATCATCTGCCACGTCACTGTTTATCCATTACGCCTATGCTATCGCGTACAACGTATGCCCCGGAGTTTACTATTTACGATTAATCGGCCTTATCTGCGACGTTTGTTTTTCGCTTCAATGATAAGTATATTAAATATCATATCAATGCCGCTCTCGACTCCTTTGTCTGGCCGAGCACGTGCTGTAAGCACGAGTATCGCATAGGTACAATGGTACGTATAGAATTGTCGTTCGTAGGTCGTTATAATTTTTTATGCCTCGCCATTGCTGTGCAATGAGTGAAAATTTTCCGCTATAAGGTGATCTCGGAGCTCTTTCGTGTACCCACATACCAGCGTATGAGTACGAAACGCGTTAATTTCCACATTAATTGCGATAATCGTTTCGAAAACGTTTTCTTGCGTAGCTAAAAACACATCACACGCGACGCCTGGCGCGTATAATTTACAGAGCGTTTATTATTAAAAATAACGGCTCGAGAATTTGTTACGCGGCGTACCCTCGCTCACGGAAATACAGATTTTAATTCGTGTAACAATCTATGAAACTTGAGTAACGCGGAGTTGACGTTGAGAATAGGCGATATTTTAGTCGATTCAACAAAAAACCCAAGAGAGATAGGTAATCGTAAGAGTCCATATTTGAACGAAAATAATTCCAGTTTCACGCGAATAAATTCTTGGAAAAATTTAAAGAGCCTGAGATCGAATGATAAAAAAAATTATTTGAAGTTATTAACGGAACATAGTGGCGTAAATAGACAGTTCCTCTGGATGGGGAAGGGTGATTAACGTTCGTATGTTAACAACGAAGTAGACCATAATTATGTGCTCATATCCAGCGATCTCTCGTAAATTTTTCACCACAACCCTCCACCCACCCTCCTCCTTTAAAAAAACTCTTCAGTATCCTCAACAAAAGAGAAAAAACAACTTATTAAAAAAGTGTCCATTAAAAAATATAAGTAAAAATTAGAATTTATTCAATATGGTTGCAGTTAAATTTTTAATTTTTCATTGCTTTTCAACAATTCCATCACCTCCTTAGTATGTTATCACTTACAGGGACGTACCGAAAGGGGGGAGGGGGGAGCTTCCCCCTTGGCTTTTGGAAAGTTGGTAAACTTGACCACTTGCGCAGTATTATTACAGCTATTTTTAAATTTTTTGAAGACTAACAAAACTGTGACATCGCATTTATTTAACATCTTATTTTCGTGGAGCAAAAAAAAAAAAAAAGGTCAAGTTTTCTCTCCCTCCTGAAGAAGGTCCTCGGTACGCCCCTGATCACTTATCAGTTATTATGTTTACTGTATGCATATACATGAAGAAAAAAAACTTCTGAGGTAAGAGGGGGGGGGGGTGTGCTGGCCGTATTAACGCCACTATGGAACAAAATAGCAATAAAGATAAAAAATTCTGTTAATACAATAAATTTCATTTCGAATATTTTAAAATTATTTTGACACATTTGAGCGTTTTCAAGGGAATTATAACGAGCATTTCATCGATTCTTATACAACTAAAAGCAAAAAATTCGCTAACTCTAGTTTGCTAAAATGATCAGAATTTATGTAGTAAAACCAAAATAGTCCACTTCAAAATATGATTTCAATAAAAACTAGTCCCTCCTCGCCCCTTCGGGGCTCGCAATAAAAATTAAATGAAAAAAAAAAGTTATTTTATCAGACAAGTACTGCTACATTCCAAACTGCACAACCCAACTTATTCTTACTTGTTATCCCCAACAAGAGTTCTTCCCCTCAGGATGGGCTCACTCCTTTATACCTTTGTATAACTGCCATTTTAAACAATTTTACAACTTTACTCTCACTCTTGCCTTATGTACAAAGCTTTTATTGAAATTTATCACCTTTTTTTCCTTTGTATACCTGCTATCCTTTCTACCTTTTATACCAGCAACTCAAAACAAGAATGCGTGCGCATCTCAAAACCGATTTCATTTTGATTTTAATATATAGAGAGATATCATCATTTAACTTTTGCAACCTAATAAAGTTTTGCCAAGTTCATAAAAATTTCGAAGAAAAGATCCAAATCTTCTGCAACCGTTTTAAAAAACAAAAATTTAAGTACATTTTAGACTAAGTGCGCCGCGATTGATCATTATCCTCTGTATATCGAGAATCCCGTTCACGAGCTAAGTAAGGAGGAAGAAGTGGAAGGTGAAGAAAGGGAGGAATCAGGTAGAGAATATGACTTATTTACATTACACGTGCTTTGTGCGTATCTATTTACTTTACTCATTTTCAATTATTTTGCTTATGACGAATTTCAAGGGATGCTATGCCTGTTGTTAAGTCAATCCTTCGAGTGTTATTTTCCACAAAAAACCATCAAAATCTGTAAATTGGCGATAAAAATCATTTTTATAGCTGAGATTAAAAAACGGAGCACTTTAAAGTAGGATTTCACCCCAACAAAATTTTTTCCACCATTTTAAGTACACGATAAGAGTAGGTTGGAATGATTATGAAAAAAAAGGAAATTTCTTTTGACTCTGTTGAGCAACAGCGTTACTGAAAATAACGCTTTCTGCATTATTTCCATTCTTCTACCCTTCACGGTGATTCCAAATAGAAATAAAAATGATCATCAAATTTTTCTATACAAGCCCGAATGTTCATGGAGCTGAAACTTTCATGGATTAAATAATGAAAGACAATCGATGGCAAGGATAAAAAAAGGGAGTTTCGAAATTTTGAAAATAAAAATAAAACTTACACCCCTCGAAATGCTTCTATTATTGAAAAAAAAAATCCTTTATGCGACGCCTTGGATCACAATCAATTATTTTAGGCTATTAAAAAAATACGGGTATTCCGCCATATCTTTTCAACTTTTATCTCAATTTCATATCCTCAAATGGTTTTGAAGGCGATACAAGAATCATTCATGAAAGAGTGAAAGGCTGAAACAAACTTCAAACTATCTTTGGAGTTTTAGCATTGTCAAGAGTGAAGGCACAGCGAAGCTTTTTGCAGCGAGTTTGAACCTTTATAGAGCCAGGGCATATGGAGGCGGTTGCTTATGTTTACTTTTCAATTTCAAGTTTTACCGTCCCATATACATATAATTATATACTCTGAAGGATGTAATTTCCAAGAATGGAGTAAATATTATAGCTCAAAAATGAAGTATTACAGAAGGGAGGGAAGTGAAAAATAACGATAATAGGAGAATGTTCTGACATCGAGCAAGTTCTCAACTTATCCTTCCTTAGCTCATATATGCGTGAGAATGTGTCGAAAGAAAACTCATCAACGACGGGACTGATTGCGTAATTGTTACAGCGAGCGTTTTATTTGAGTTGGAGCTGGAAAGTTTACGCGTTAAAAGAAATTGTACAAATATTCGAAATGTCGATGAAAACTTCCAAAACTTAAAATACAAATAAAACCTTCTATAATTGACTGTAAAACGATACGTCAACATTTCATAATTCATCGCATTTTCCAAGCATACATTTTGACCATAATTCGCCAGTACTGTGTCACTGTTCAGTCGAATCAGCCGGATAAATGATTTTTAAAACTCTTTTCGGTATCAAGGAGATTGATAAAGTTACCATAGTGAACATCTACCTGAAGTTACTTTTCGCTCTAGGAGGAATATCGGAAAACAGCAGAACAGAAATGGTTGTATCTTCTTCCATCACTGTAATCGCTGCACTCGAAGTACTCGGATGCGTGGTCGGATACGTGAACACCAAAGGCATAGATATCCTATTTCCGAAGGCGTAGCGTATTCTTTATTTCTATCGTATCACTGGGTGATCAAAAACCATAAAAAATGCGTACGACGATTGGCCGGCTTAATGCGTAATCCGATTTCCACGAACGATGTAGAGATCAATACCAAAGTAACCGAGTATTTTGCACGAGCTATCGGAGTCGTTAGTATTTTCAACGTTTTGTTTTTATTTTTCATCTGCGTCCCGATGACCATACCGTTGTACGCGCGATTCAGTTTTCACGATAGTTTAGGATATATAATGCCGTACTGGTATTTCTGCGATCAAAACGGACGTAATAATTTTCCTGTAACGTTTCTCTGCGTTCACGTTGACAATTACGCTAAATATTTGGCCATAAATGTCGTCGCTTATATCAGCGTTGTATTTGGAGTTTTCATTTTTGAGAGTACGACTTTATTTTACATGCTCACCTATACATACTTGCGCGCTCATCATGATGTAGTAGTACAACATATAAGCCGAGTCACTGAAACATCCGATGAATTTTTCGTCCAAGTTCATACTATGAGATTAAGTAAACGCAATCATCAAGAAAAAGATTTTTCAGATTTACGCCGCAAGTATGACCAATTAATACGCGACCAAGTCGTAGACCTTATTCGACATCAGCAATTTATACACAGGTAAGTACGCACCTCGTGATATGCGATGGCCATTACCATCAACCTTGACTACATGCCTTTATTTATCGTACGTACTATGTACTATTACGCACCATCTGTAAATTGCAGCATCATGTTGGACGTCGTACCTGTCTATCGTGCCATCATCAGTTCCTCTCTACTGGCCATTTACACTGTCGGCGTATTTTGTATACTCTACTTGCTCAGAATGACTCAAGATGTATGTACAGGTTTAGCACTTTTTTTTGGCCTTTCTTTATATCGCTTTGCCTTATGTACCGATGACTAATTTAACATTTTTTAGGATGCTGGTCAAATGATATTTCAGATCAAAATGGGCACTGTTTTGATAATGCTGCTCGTGGTATTTTTACTTCTTTGTTACGGAGCTGATTCTATGAATTTTATGGTAAGTTATATTTATCTATTTCAAATATAAATTTCTCCATATCATCGACTTCCAAAATAAATAAAATAAATATTATTGAAAAGTTTATTTACGTTTTTCATCTTAAGTCCCCATTTTGTTGGCCTGACGATAAAACTACGTAATTCTAAGAAAATAAATTTCATCAAGTAGGAGCATTCCAAACCATGTATCACTGATTTGGACTAAGCAAAGTTTCATGAAATACAAATTACCTGGGAATTTCACCCCAAAAATTTCAGATGCCAAAATCAATATGAGGGAGTCAGACTGGTAAAAATTTCAAAAAATAAGTAAAATCATAAAAATCATGAAAAAAGAACATGAAGTAAGGTGAAATGACATATTTTCATCAGAAAACATCTTACAACCGAAAGAACTCACGAAAACAATCCCTGGTCCGAGTGATTAATTCCATGGATAAAAATGCGAAAAAATATTGAATTTTCCATCTAAAACCTGACACATCCTGACTTCTACGATATTTATTCCAATTAATGAATTATCATCTCACACGGGTATTTCGATGTGGAGCGGGATGCAAAGTTTTTCAAAAAAAAGCTGTAATTTGCGAACACACCCATTTTAACAGCTGAAATTCTAGACTTCATTGTGAGAATACTTCACTAACCTAAACGATTGTGGAATTGAAACCCAGATTCAGGATAGATGAGTGAAATATTGCCCTAATAAAATGTCTAGCTAGTTTCAGTTGACCAAATCTACATGCACAAGAATTTTCGAAAAATGTAAAGCTCTCTCGCTGGACTCTTCATTATGAGTATACGTCATTTATCTAGAACAGTTTTAATCGATTTTGAAGTTCACCTCCTCCCCTCCCTCCCGGTATGCTGATTGTGGGAGGAGTTTGAATTCTTTAAATCATGCTATAACTCGTTAATATAAACTTTATCAGCTAAAATTAGGTACACCCTTTACTGAGACAATATTTCACTTATCTCACTTATTTTCGATTGATTTTGGAATTTACACTTCGTATGTGTATTATGTTGAAGTGAAAAAAAAAAAAGTAAGCAGCCACGCCGCATTACTGGAGCTGAGTTTTTAATTGGAGCTTGTTTTGATTTACTAATAACCTTGCTTAACCGTTCATGACTACAGGCCACACCCAATACCAAGTCTGAAAACCCCTACCCTATCCTTTCCAAAAACACTTAAGAAGTTGAATTTGGCACAAATGTAGTATTTCTTGCCATGAAATAATCATGAACACATATTTCTCAAATTATAACTATTTGAGGGTCCTCAAATTATCTTCAAATTTTGTAAATCCGCCATTTTGGATCCATTTTGACTCAAATTTAAGTGGTTATATTCTGGTCACAAACTAATCCTACACACAAAGTTTGACCATTCTAGGCCGATTTGGTGATGAGATATGGAAGATTCATGAAATTTCCTGCAGCAATTTCCCCTCCAAAAGCCGTTTTTTGCTCTAACTCCCCTCCAAAATCACTGAGGAAGCTAAAATCAAAATACGTTTGTCACTTGGGCTCATTTTATCATATGAGCAATAAAAAATTTTCGACCCTCCTGTACCCCACCACTATTTTAGGTTGGATCCCGCCTTCCCCCTCCAACATCATGTATGGAAGTGAATTCGGGATATAGTATACAACTTATCCCCAATAACCATATGAATTCATATTAATTACATTTTTACCAACTTGAGGCTCCTCAAGCTCTACTCAAAATTTTGATAATCCGCCATTTTGAATCCATTTTGATCCAAATTCAAGAGGTCATATTGTGGTCACCAACTAACCTCACACACAAAATTTGACCTCTTTAACTTGATTTGGTGGGGAGATATGGAAGATTCAAGAAATTTCATGACTCAAAACTTCCTCAAAAAGCCGTTTTTTGATCTAACTCCTCTCAATATGCACTTAGGAAGCTGAAATTTGGATATGTTAGTATCCGTGACTCACTCTTTCATATGAAATCAAAAACGAAAAATTTGAGCTATTTGCCCCTTCTCCAGCCCCCTCAAAATTTGAGTGATCCGCCATTTTGAAATTTATCGAAAAAACAAAAAACTATTTTTGCGTATTTGCAAGAAGAGTTCCTCACCGAATTTTGAGCGAATTTTATCCACACCCGCCTGCGCAAAGTGAGTGACACAAAAAACGCAATTTCCTCAAAAACAGGTTTTTGCTAACTCGCCTCAAAATGCACTTAGGAAGCTGAAATTTAAATATGTTGGTGTCCGTGACTCACTCTTTCATATGAGATCAAAAACGAAAAATTTGAGCTATTTGCCCTTCTCCAGCCTCCCTCAAAATTTGAGTGATCCGCCATTTTGAAATTTTTCGAAAAAACAAAAAAAGCACTTCTGCGGATTTTCAAGAAGAGTTCCTCACCAAATTTTGAGCGAATTTTATGAATACTCGCCGGCGCTACGCGTGGGGAAAAAAATATATATATACACCAAAAAGTTGGACATTTGCCAGATGATTACAAATGGTCTGAAACGCAAAGATTTGAAGACCTCACCCTCCCCCCACCTTCCCTTCCCAAATCAGGTAGGCTGTAATACCTATCGTTTTTATTAAAAACTCAGATAAAAAAACATATCTTGGATTTGACCGAATTCGGTGAGGTGGTTTACTTTGAGAATGAGACCTCTAAAAAAATTTTAAGCTCCCTAGGTGAAAGGGGAGGGTAGCAGAAGGTCCCTAAAGTGCACCTACTTCTTTTTTTTTAAACGTTTTTTTGTGTTTTTTAGCCAGTCAAAATGGTATGAGCAAACATTTTTAAAACTTAAAAGGTGCAGTTTGAGTTTCTGCATTGTCCTGGGCCATTTCAATATTATGAAATTTTCGCCGAGTCAGCATTAATTGTTTTTTAGCCCGCTGATTTGACCATTTTCTTGAAGTGCATTAGGAAAAAATGTTTGAAAATTTTCTGTACCAGTGCAGCCAGCAGAAGATTGCAATATGCTAATATTGTGAAATTTTCACCAGCTTCAAATGAATTTTATTTTCGCCTGGAAAATTCACTCAGATTTTTTTCTTAACCAATAGAAAGAAATTCTAAAGCAATTTTTGAAAGTTTTTCGATACCAGTGCAGCCAGCTGCTGATCGCCATATGCTAATACGCATCAACACTGATGGCTTCGTCAGTTAATGCTTTTCAAAATCAATTATCTTGTTGTAATGATTGAGACGAAGCCAGCAGTTTTTAATCAAACTATCAATGCATTAAGTTGTATGAACAGCAGTGACTCTACAACAGCGAGATTCTGAGTACTGTGGTTCACATGAGTCTGCTATAGAACTTTCTGAAACATCGCGTTAAATCCAGACTCCACTCACTAAGCCAAGTTATTGCGTTTTATTTTGCAGAACAACCGAATTTCCAGCGCTATGTACGAGACGCCTTGGTATTGCAATTCGCTGGAGTACCGAAAAATGATGCTGATTTTTCTGTTGCAAACGCAAAAACCCGTATCGGTGACCGCTTTTGGAATGTACCGGATAACTTTAAGTTACTACGCGATAATGGTGAAAAATATTTACTCCGTTTTGAACGTAGTCTTGATGAAGCTAGGGGCGCAATGAGCATCCTTGTATTAGTCGATAAGTACCCCACTATGTACCTACTTGATGTAAAAAACGTGACCCTCGAATATACGTGAAAGTATTCGCGAAAAGCTCGACTCTTAGCAGCGGTAATATCTTAGGAAACCGGCTTAATATTTTTAATAACAGGATTAAATAAAAAAAGAAAAAGCATCTAAAAACTCCATTACTGTACCGATATTCGTGGTCGTATTGCGAAATAAAACGTGAACTAAATGCATAAATAGAATACGATACGAACGCATTCCTTCTTCTATATTTTCCTTCATTGCTGAGCTCGCTTCGCCAATTTTTATTTCCAAGTTGAAAACGTCAACGCGTAATTATTGTTAAATATTAAGTTGATGATTTTTCCACAAATAAAAATAATAAAAACGAATGCGTCGATTATTTGCTCTGCATCCGCATGTCGGGACCATTTACTCGACAGGTCGACACAGATAATTTTCAAAACGAATCGCTAACGTTTAATTGCTCGTTCGGCGACAAATTAAAAACAGTCCCATTTTCCACGACGGTAGTTGAAATTTTATAGGTTGACGAGGCGACGCGCACGTTACCTCGATCTCTCCGACCACCAGTCCGTATGGATGCACGTACGTCGTACGTATAAACGTTTTAAAGAAAAACCGTATCCGTTATACGACGTCGCTTAATGACACCGATTTTCGATATTAAATACGACCGCGGTAAAATGGTAACACGCCCTTAATGGATGATATAGGCATCGATGATCGATGCATTACGCAGTCGTTGGAAATTTTCACCTATGCTCTCATTTCCGACACGACGCATCACTCATCCACGTGCGGGTGTACTCGGGTCAACGTATTCGGTCGACGTCGAGATGCGAAAAAAAAACCACCGCGACCAGCGAACGCAACCGCATGGCACGTCGTAAAGGTCATTCTTCCAGAATGTTACCCAACTATGAGAACGCGCGATAGGACATAATCGCTCTCGCGAACCGAACCAGTTATGCCACTGGAGGTTCTCCTCGTTCGCCGCGCCATCCGTACACGACGTTTCATTGTTGAAGTCGTATTATCCATCGCGTCGCCGACTCCGGGTCCGAATACGCAATTAGCACGGTACCTAGTTCTGCTCGTGTGTACCGCATGCGTCGTCCATTGGCTACGAGCCTATGATCTGGTACGACGTACTAGTTCGCCGACCATGTCTTCTATCCATTTCGGGCCAAGTACAAACGCGTCAGTTCAGTTGTTCTATGTTACCATATAGGACCACACGAATTTGTAATTAATACGGAAAATGTCGTCTTCGCCGAGACGCACGCTCAAGTGTAAACGTGAAACGGAAATCCTTGACAAATGTTCAACATTATGCGACATATTATACCAAACATGTACATCGCGACGTCATCGAGTGAAAAAATCAACGATATTTCGACACCGCTTCGTAACCGACCAACAGCTTCGACAAAATCACGTAGTCGTGCGGTCTTGGTCTATTTATTGTATATATATTTGAGAAGGGCAATTCAAGTATTTTTACGAATACACATACATACATTTATCGAACATTATTATTATCAAAAATCCCATTATTGTAGATAATCACCGTCCAAGGGAATGCAAAAGCGTAATACAGGGTGTCCAACAAAATTTGTTAAGAGAAATGCGGACAGAACTTTTACAGGACTTCGGACATGAATTTTACAACAGTTTACACTCGCACACCTCTTCACATCTCAAAAAATACAGAAAATGAAAAGCTGGTTGCAAATGATTCGAATAACGAGTGTTGAATGAAATATAAATTTTTTTTCATTTCTCATTTTTTTTTTTGTAGCGAGTAACAAAAACCTGCCCTCTCCCTTTTATTTTGGTTTAAAAATGAAAAATACAGGACTAAATTTGCTTCATTTTTTAAAAAGTGAAATCACGTCAAAAAAAGCATAAAATATTTTAGCCTCCAGAGTTGAAGGAAACATCTCCCAAAAAGGTGTCCGCGTTTTGATTTTAAATGTATTGCAGTAATTTAACAAACGTTTTCAATTTGTAGGACCACTCGGACAAATTTACAACTTGCACAAAACTTGGAGACCGTTAGATGCCTCGTAATATAAACTTCATTGGCATAAAATTTCAATTTTTCAAATTTGTCAAATTGAATTTTCAGTTGAAACGAGAACTATTTAGAAATACATATTCTCAAATTTTTAATATCGGACGATCAGGGACGTACCGAAAGGGGGGGAGGGGGGGAGCTTCCCTACTTGGCTTTTGAAAAGTTGGTAAATTTGGAGTTTTAGCGTAAAGTTGGTGGTAAACTTGACCACTTGTGCAGTATTATTACAGCTATTTTTACATCATTTTTTGAAGACTAACAAGAAGACTGTGACATCTTATTTAACATCTTATCGCGGAGCAAAAAAAAAAAAAAAAAGGTCAACAGTTGGTAAAATTTCATGGTATAAGTTGGCAATTTTTGGTTTTCTCCCCCCCTTGAAGAATGTCCTCCGTACGCCCCTGCGGACGATCAGTGGTTTAGACTGACTTGTTTATTGGAGGGGGGAGGGGTGTCTAAAATTCGACTGAAATTTTTTTCACTGATCAGGAACCATACGAGAAAAAAAAACGAAAAACAATGGTTTTTATTGCAATGAAATACACCGTGTCCAGCCGATCATAATGTCATAGAGCCCAAATTCCCATTACACAAAAACAATTATCAATTACTTCACTTCTTTTGATTTTTTTTCATGACATTGAGAAATTGCAATATTATTAATATTTTATTTTTCGATTATTTCCAAATATAATTCTTAGGATTAGGTGTCTTTTTAAACTTTTAACGATTCTTCTCCTTTGATTTGGAAACAACGATAACAAATAAAATTCATTCAAATTAATGAATAGCAAAGAAAATAATTAATATAAGCACAAAATTATGTTTCACAGGTTCATAATCATTTACTGAAAAAAAAAAAAAAAAAAATCAACTGATTGCTCTTTCTTAGCGAAGGGAATTTGAAGGTCATGGGCGAAGATCAGTTGAACAAGAAGTACATGTAATTAAGGATCGATCTAGGGAGGCTTAACAAAAACTAAAATCCAACCTACTCATTTTCGAGGCAAACTCTTTCTATACTTCCTCTGGCATTACCTTTATATCTTTATGGATATTGAGGTGAGCTAGATGATTCAGATTTCGCTCCTCATGATGTTCCTTCAGAAAAATATTTTACTTGACTTCTCCAAAAAACTGAATTCAAGTTTGAACTGCCCAAGTGCCCACAAGGATGAAGTAAAAAAAAAAATTTTTAATTTCGATGAAATATGGATGATGTGGTTCACACTGAGTTGATTTTATAGTCACCAAATTTTCAACTCTCAATGACCACTTGGACTGAAGCTAGAAGCTTTCAAATGAAACCATTTTCAAATAAACTCTGAGGAACCCCAAACAGGACACAAAAGAATGATAAGAGATACCGAATTTAAATGCGTAACTTTTATTTCATTTTTTTGAATGCCCCCAAATATAGATAGACAGGGCAATTACAAAAGATTCATTTATTACATGAATTAACTCAAATTAATTAAATTTGACATTAAACAAAATAGAATCTCAATATAGAAATTTTAATACTATAAAATATATCGAGAATCCATTACCTACTAGGGTAGATCGATTTTCCTTTTTTTTTCAGAAACTGATAATGTTGTGGTGAAAAAGATTGTCAAAGGATTCCAATAATCTGTTCAAAAATTTGTAGCCTTCAAGTTCACTATTTACCATCCACACATTGGGCTCAAATTTTGAAAAATGTGAATTAAATATCTGCAAAATTTTTAAAATCTTTTTTTGAGTTGACTGTTTTTTTTTTGCCATGATAATTGTTCATAAATTATGTCCACTTCATGTCAGAAAAATTTATATAATTTTTTTTTTCATTTTCAGGGATTCAAAATATTTATGAATTTTGCTGTTTACATCAAATTTTACGATTTTTTTTCTTCATTAATACGTAAGCTATCAATATAACATATCAGCATTGTTCAATTAAAGCCGCATGGGCGTACTTTTGAGATCTGAAAACCTTATTTTCAGCTCATCCTCATCATCATCGATTTTCGAGTAGAAAAAAAATCGATTCATTTATCACTCTACTATCCAGTATTAAGCTCTCTTGTACCTCAACCACTCATATTGTCACTTAAAAGGAGACCGAATTTTTTAGGTGTTTGAATTTTGTAATCATCAATCCAAAATTTCTAATGTTTCCTTCCCCACGTGTGAAGTTTCGTAGTGATAATGTTTATATCGAAGAATAAATCCAAATCTTCGACTTCATTTTGCAAGATACCGAGGTGAAATATAGCTCCACTATTCCACGCATTTTCTATGCCTTCCATCTTAAACTAGTTCTACTTACTTAGTGACATGAGTATAACACTGAAAATTTTTATAATATAATTATGTAGATACCACAGAAATTTCTCTTATCTAAAATTCTCTCGATGTTAACGATTTTTTTTTTTTAATTCGAAAGCAGAGTGTAATCTTAGTACAGAATAAAAAATATTCTTAATGGAATTAACATTCAAAATTTTCCTAGAATTTCTGGCGACAAAATATGCCATTTTTTTGCCTTCACTACTCCCTGGATTATACGCCCATTTTTTCGTTCAAAATAGTCCAAAATCCTGAATTTTTCCAACTAAAGTAAGATCTTCATTTACTGTCATTATTCTGTAACTGGTGCAGAAATTCGAGACCATTTTTCAGCCTTTACTACAACGTGGGAAAGTTATACGTATTAGAACTGTTGGTGTTGCTCATGCAGAATGACCTATTACGTCAAACCAGCAGTCAAAATTTCACTGCCCTATGGAACAATTTTTCACCAAGTTATTACCATCTACAAATCACCGAGCCCCTGTCGTTATATGCTAACATGAGCGATAGTAACTACGGTGTGATTTGCCAAATCTATAATCTGCTTATCTGCCCACATTAGCATCCCATACCTCGTGCTAGTGTAAATCTAAGATACACTTCACGCCCAATGATGGTGACATTAAATCGAACATACCTCGTCATTAAAACTATTGCTATTTTCCTCCCATATCGGATCATCGAATCCGGCCGAACTGCCGGACGACTCTCGTCTGGTCGGATCCCACGAATTACGTCTCACCGAATCCAAAGAATCGGTAGAGAATCTCCTGGACATCAAAGTGCTGGCCGAATCCTTGCGTATACCATTATTAACGTAATCCCGCTTCAGGCTACCGTTCATCTTGGCATTGCCTCCGACCGGCGTGTAAGCTTCTCTTTTACTCGTACCGTACGAATCTTTGCGAAAATTCACGTTCCGTTTCAACGATCCTAACGATACGGAATCCTTACGCAACGTCGAAGCGAATCCGGACGGATGACATAGGTTTTCTTGACTCGGCGACCCGAATACCAAAGATTCGCGTCTACGAAACGGTATGGAATTCAAACCGGCGGGCATCGATTCTCGTCGCGGACCGATCGAACCGCGTCTATTGGTCGAGCTACGCCGGCCGTGGATATCGCAATCCTTCGTGATCACGATCGGATTAAAATGTACGCGTTCCGACGTGCTGGACTTCTTGCCAGTCGTCCCATTCGCCCTGGTCGGCGTTTGCTCTTCCAGACGAATATTCTGGAATAAATCGTCCAAACGTTTGATGGCCGCAGCTGTAGCCGTCATGTCGATAGTACGCGTTCCAACGAATATATACGAATTAGACTGGTGACGATCACGACGACATACTCGATTCGCGAAAACTCGGATTCTCAAAAATTAATCGTTTCCTCGCAACAATAACGTTTCGAGAACTGGTCTTTGCGAAGATTTGCAAAATACACGGATCAACTGTCGCAACAAGTCTACGCGCATTTACACCATCACCATCACGCAATCACAGAGCGATTCGAAGAGCGCGAGCTAAGCGAAAAATTAACAACGAAAATCATCCGTCTTCGACGCACCGGTTAACCGTAAATACCGCGAAATTCCGACTGTCCGACGTCGCGCACCGTTCTTCGTGTTTAGCTGCCAGCGTTGCTTACGCGAAAGCAATAACAACAAACAACTGCCTTATTCGGTTGCCCGATTAAGTGGGAGAGATAAATTCGCGTTTACCGCATTCGCCTCGAACGATGGCCCAATTCGTTCCTTTTACGAACGATGTACAATTTATCGCTCAATCGATGAAATTTATGGATTTTTTTAGAGACTGATTTTTTACTTTACACGACGCATTAATTTATTTGTAATTTCTTTTCCTAACCCCTACCTTCGTCTTTTCATTCCGAAATCCACTCGAATCCCTATGATGGTTTAATCGATGCTATTTCGTTAATGAAACTCTATCAGCACGAGACATGCCGAAAATATTTTCACATCGTCGTTTATCATCGCCCGCGCTTCAATTAATTCTTTAATGAACAATCACCAATCGTCATACTCTTCCGCTGCGGTATACCAAACCAACAGGCAACAGCTACAATTTTCATACCGCTCTAATAAATTTAACATAAAGGCTACTCTCGTTTGATGAATACAACGCTCACATCGTCGTGAAAAAATTTCAACCACAATGTTGAAAAAAAATTGATAAAAAAGAATCCATACGAAGCACAGGAGAGTTCATTGCAAAAATGTACATTCACTCCTCCAAATATAATATTGGATTTTTCGTCAATAGAAAGTACTCTTGCTCTACTATCACGGTCGGAGAGAAGGGGCAAGGGGCAGAATGCCCTCGAACCATTAAATATAAATTTTAGACATAAAGAATTCTAATTAGATTTTTTTCATTAAATTTTTTTAAAACTGTTGTTGCTTTTTTAGGAAAAATTTAGAAATGCTCCAAAAAATTATTTTACCCCAGCGGCTAATTCTGACCCATCTCAGCCTGCTCTCTGTATAAATATAAATTGTTGGGTTTCTTCATTGTCATTATTTTTTTTCAAGTCGAGCCAGTTCTTCTGTATCATAGATAATGGATCATAAATTAAACTTAGCACATATTTTTATCTCAAAAAATTAAAAGGAAAATCGATTTTTTAAACATTACTTTTTTTTTACATTTTATCTTTCATTTCTTTGGAAATTTCATTATTTTCAGATTTTTTTTCGTTTCAGATTTATTTACTGATATTTTAAACATTTTCGTGGTTTCTGTATAAACATAAAAAACTGTGCTTTTTTGGGCTCTGTACAATATACTTTTTTACTATTTTTTTTTTTCATTTTTCAACTTTTTTTGGACACTCAGAAACGAAATTTGGATAATCTTATCAAAAAAATAAAAACTGAATAAATTTTTATTACAAGAATAAAATAACTTTCCGAGTGAATTTTTTACATAGAAATTTTTTGACACTTTACGAGTTATACATGCTCCACACATCATTAAAAACATTTCGAAACCTCCTAAAAACGTTCGATTTCTTTTTCTTAATGGGAGAGAAATAAAAATAAGAATTTAAAATTCTAAGCTCTCAGCTAATTTTTTCGGTCATTACAACCATCTATTTTATTCGAGGAGGGAAGAGAGAAGGGTATTGTGGAATTCGATTTCTCTACCCCTCAAATAAATATCATAGTAGACGTAAAGGACCGAATTTACTTTAAACCAGAGAATCCAGTGCTGCTCATCCACATCCCTCAACTTCCTAACTTTTCTTCCGAGAAAAAAAAAGAGAAAACACGAGATAAGATCAAAACATTCAATCTTAAACTTCAGTATTTAATATGTATTGCTTCAAATTAATTAATCAATCATTCAGTTATCTTACCAATGAACGGCTAGCACTGTGTATAATTGTGTAATGGGGCGGGGGGCGGGGGAGAATAACTGTTCATGTTTCTACATACCTTACATTCAATCGTTGCCTTTTTTTTATTACCATTGCATTATAATTATGATTTTTGGTTAAAACACCTACCCCACCCACCACCATTTGTGGGATTTGATTTTTGATACATTCTCTCAATGCATGCCACTGTATATATGTATAGAAAATCTCGTGAAGCTCAAAAATAATTTCCAATTTAATTTCTCATCTTTTAGATATTTTTTCATCTTGAAATTTTTTTTCTTCGTGCCAAAGTTATTTTTTAAACAAATTTAATGCAATTTCATGCCTATCACGCGTATGCAACAACTTTCAAGATAAGATACAAGGAAAATTGAAGCATACCCGAATTCTCAATTTAAACAAATCGATTGTGAAATTCGACTTCAAAAGAAAAAATATTAAATTACCATTCTTAGTAATTTGTTTATTTTTTAGTTATTCATTTATTTTATTAAGATTTTAGGATGCAAAATCACCCGATGCGAAAACAAAATTATTAAACTGATAAGGAAATGAAAAGATACCAAATTAAGATGGAAAATTGCAAACGCATTTTGCCAGAGGGAAGACGTTTGAGGGTTAGAAATCCCACCCCTCTAGAGCATATTTAAGAAACAACCACTACAAGTTACATCTAATTGGTCTCAAATAATTCATCAGATACTCAAAATTGACATCGTTATTCGATGGAAGTTAATATACTCTCAGCGCAGTTATGTCACTGATATACCAAAGACTCGTATAATACGTACTATACATAAAGGTAATGTACGTTCATCTATGCGTATACTTATAAGCTGATTACAAAGTTATGTTAATAGTTCATTTGGAATAAATTTGAATTGATATTTATCACCTTAATTAAGTTATTTATTTATTTAACATTTAGAATTTGAATAATTTTCAAGACATGAAATTAAAAATCATTTCTGTAATTATATTTAATACGCTAAATAATGAAGAAATGAATATACACAAACTTCGAATATAATCTGAATGCTGAAATTATGATTAGAATAAAAATAACATATTCATTCGCGATTTTCAAAAATGAAAAATTTTTATTAAAACTAAGCATGAGTACGAAAATATCGGTTATTCAAGAAAATTGCCTCCGTTAATTCATTCCTCTTACATATAAAGAAAATATAATTTTTATGACACAATTTTTTTTCAAATGAAGTTCATTTTCAATGAATAAATTGAATGAAAAATATACTCTTTCAAGTAAAATTAGGTAAGGTAGGTATTTCATCAGACGTACTAATGTATTACTTCAAATCATTTCTTTTGTATTATTCAATCGCATTCAACATCATGTACGTGTATAAGGAAAAAATTAACTACGCCATCTTACTTTTACTGGTCGATGATCGAAATCACTCATATTTCTGCCTTTCAACCCGCTACACCTTGGTTGCTTTTACTGGGAACAAGAAGACAAACGGATGGCTCGTACAACACGCGCACTCCGCACCACAAAACTGTCTCCATACCTCTCGCAGCTGAACATCGTTATACCTTCCGGCGTTAAAATAATAACGACCGAATCGATCGAATTATAATCTTATTAAAAAAGAAAAAAGAGATGCTCGATGACGATATGCAACAACGGTGCGTACCCGCGACGAGTAACACGATACAGTCGAGTTGATTCGTTCATCGAAAGGTTCGTTCGCCCGATTTCATACCGGCGGGCATCGCGTCGTACACTTGCTCTCGTATTTTCTGGGTCAATGATAAACCAGAGAGGAACGCATATACGAATTCTCTATTCTACCAACTCTAGCCGCGTGTACCCTCGTTCCATGCGCCGAGTAATGTACACCAGTCCATCGGTCATCAAGGAGACCACGTTACGGGCGCTTTAATCTTCCTACGATATCGATGGGACGTCGCTTCAACACATCTCTTCCTCTTCGAATTCGTATAATCCTTCGAATACTCCGAGAAAACGTTTTCTTGCGACCTGAATTCAATCTGCAAATCCATCATCGATGTCGAGCGATCGCGATAATTTCATCTTTCGATTATCACGACGACAACAACGTGGCGCTTACCAAGTTATGACCCGGATTGAGTGGTGCGCGACTCCCGTTAATAACTGCGTTCGACATCGAGTCCTTCTATCGCCAAAAATAAATGACCATCGATTTCGCGAATTACGGAAAATAATAATAAAACCTCGTCGTTATTATACACTCGAGAACCATCGACCTTGAAAACAATCGACGCCGATCGAACGTTCATCATTTAATGGAAAACGCGTATATAATTATGACGAGATACAGACGTGTTGTTGATTCCCATAAATGGAGGTCCGAACTCGAGTAGGTGTCCCGTATAGCTCGTCCAAACAAAACACAAAAAGAGTCGTAACTATATAAATACCAATACGTAAATCATCGAGAAGCTATTTTAAAAGAAGACAGTCTGTACCAACTTCGTGGTCATTCCAATTATAAATAAACGAAAACTAACTCCTTCTTCTCTCTTTTTATTTCAGATACCAGCGAGATAACCGTACTCGACTAATTTTATATTTACTATATTCTCAATATTGAATCTAAACTGATAATTCAGACAATAAAAACGTAATGAACGCAAATTGAAATAATTGCTGCCTAGCTGAAAACTTGATGGGCAGCATCTAGACACCATTCTTATCATACCCTATGAAGTCCTTCCAAATATGCGTAGTGTATCTCCTCAAACTGGGGATCAAAGGTAAAAAATATCAGTTTTTCGCCCATAACTGGCAACTGGACTTTTGAACTTGACGAGTGTGTTTACCAAAAAATTAACCAAAACGTAAGAGGCATTCTACATTAGGGTGGGTCGATTTTCACTTTTTTGGGAAAATTGAGTATGCACCTAGTTCAGTAGTTGCAAAATGATCCCAAAAGAATGTGAAAAAAATTTCAGCCCTCTAGGTTAATATTTACCCCTCACATAATCGAGTCAAAGTTTGCAAATAAGCAAAATTTTTCAAAAAATTTGAAAAAATTATGTTGGACGTACTTAAATTTTTTGAGGGTTTAACGACCACATCAGCCCAAACATGGACAACAGCCTTCCATAGACTCATCTCCCGCTATCCTCATCACCAAAAAATTTTTACAGATGCATCCAAAACCAGTCAAGGAGTGGGAAGGGGCATCGCAACCCAAGAAATGATACTAATACGATATTCTCTTCCTATATCATTCTCAGTTTTATCAGCAGAATTGTTTTCAATTCAACTAGTACTTCATGAAATAGTCACACCTAACCCTCAAACCCGCTTCTTGATCCTTATTGATTCCATCAACTCACTTCATGCCTTAACTTAATACAAAAATTGGCATTTTATTTCTTTTTCGAAGTTGGGAAGGCAAAACATAATGCTTAAACCCCAAAAAATTTAAATACGTCCAACATAATTTTTTCAAATTTTTTGAAAAATTTTGCTCATTTGCAAATTTTGACTCGATTATGGGAGGGGTAAATATTAACCTAGAGGGCTGAAATTTTTTTCACATTCTTTTGGGATCATTTTGCAACTACTGAACTAGGTGCATACTCAATTTTCCAAAAAAAGTGAAAATCGACCCACCCTATTCTACATCCTTTAACTTCTCGATATTTATTCAAAGTAACGTATTTTTGATTCATTTTGAATTTATAGCAATTTTTCAAAATAAGCTGTAATTTGGATGAACATCAAATTCAACATTTGAAACTATAGCTAGACTCTTTATAGTGACGATATTTCACTGATATAAAACGCTGCCAATCGATTTTGGAATGGAAACGTCACAAAGAGATTTCAGAAGTGGAGGAGAGGAGGGGGAGAGTAACTTTGGCGGGTAAAACTTGCTAGATCCATTATTGGGATGATATTTCACTCAGCTAGGCCAACTTCGAAGAATTTTTTTTCAGCGAGGGTGCCAGATGAAGTACTTTGTATCAAACTTTGTGCGATCGAAATTAATGATTTTGGATTCGGAAGTTTCCCTCGTAAGTCTCTGTAATAAAAGTATTGAAATCTGACGTTTTTATGAAAGGAAAATTTCGTTCTTCTTCGTTCGTATATTACTCAGACGTTGCATTGGTCACCCAAAATTTATAAACCAATAAACCTCGACAACACGACCCGCAATCTCGAGTATTGAACAAATAAACCCGAAGCGAATGGAATTTATAATTCGACATCAAAGTAAATATTACAATCACTCTACCAGGATGTTGCGAAAGACCAAATAATAGCTGGTTTTCTCGCGAAAATTCGTTTGAAACTCAATAATCCAAATTCAACGCGCTCAATCGCGTCCATCATCAAACACACGCGTGAGCCGCTAGCAAGCGTTAAATTAGCAAGTCATCGTTATATGCGATCAGGAAATGCAACCAGCGTCGCGTCGCCTCAAGCTGCGTTCGAGATTTAAAAACACCCGAGTCATTCGGCGATCGCGTCGCGTAGGTAATAGGTATTTTCTATATGCATAACGTATACTTATTATACATGGAACATTTCAACTATTACGCGTTTATGTGGGTACCGTGCCGCTTGGTACGTACCTACGAAAAAAAAAAAGAAGTCAAACAACGCGAATCCTGTTATTACAGTTACACCGCCTACTCGTGCCCGCCATTCGACCAGTTTAATTTATCCTCGTGTATCAAGTCGATCGAAAAATTCGCCCTTTAGTTTCCCCAAAACTGAAATCAAAGCTCGAGAGTTACTAATCGATGAATTCTGAAATTATTCAAATCGCTAATATCCCGTTAGATTTACGTCGCCGGAAAGACCAATGAATACAAGAAGATAAATTAATTTAGCCGATGCTCTCGACTGGAGCAACGCATTTTGAACTCGATAGAAAGTGGTTGACCCTGCCAGGCAAAGGTGCAAAATGTCGTGACGTAAATAAATCACCGTACTACGTGCACTGACGCGATTTTCATCGCGAGTAGCCACGCTATATGTATACGTATACCGTTTTAACGTGAGTTTCATTTGGCCGCAATTGTTGCCTTTTCGTTACCGATGGGTCAGCATATTAAGAGAATATTTTCATATGCTATTCGAGCATCGATTATCAAATCTAACCCTCTGATGGCACACATAAAAGTAATTTAAATTGGAAAATAAAAATTGTGCTGAGTCACTCAAGAAATTGAAATATAATATGTTATCGTGCTCCCTGAAATGCAGAATTTCACTACAAAAAAATTGCATAATATCAAAATTGAAGGGGCAGCATACATAGGATAGAATAGAACAATTTTTGAAAATTTCTAACTCCTTCAATATTGAAGATAGGCAATTTGTTCTTCTATGTTTTTTTCTTGCAAATCGTTCGAACTGCAACATAGCATGGTTTTATTTTCAATTTTTGCGACCTGAAAAATGCAATGAATAATTTACATAAAAATTCAGAAGTAAATCTGCCCCTTCAAAAATTGATGTATGCAACTAACACAGATTCCCAAACTGAAGAAATTGTGGCAACGTTCAACTATGAAGGGTGCACAGCGATGAGCAGCCGGTTACGCCGGAGCGCAGCGAGTTTGTATTACCGATGGGTGAAATTCACCCATGTGTGCCAATTAAGGGCTAATCATTTAGGGACATCGAAAGTAATTTCGATTACAATTAACGAGTACAATGTGACATTTCCATCAAGAAATGATAATCCACAGAATTGTAGGTACTGATTTCGGATATACTATGACAACACCTCATTTGAATAATACATATTTTCCATTTCCTCATTAATCGAAAGTTGTACTAAATGAACTAAGGTACTATATCAAGGACACAATAAAGCCTATTCAAGAATTAGCTAGATAGACAGAGATATGTTGAAGAAGTTTACTAGTTGGGGAGAAGGGGTGAAATATATGACTTCATATATCTGCGTTATATGGATTCGAACGAGTGATTTGTTTCAAAAAAATTGGATGAATTTTTTTTATGGCAATAATTGATGGTGGACGATGAATCCAGTAATTTTTTTCTGCAAACACGAATTATTACCGAATAATTTCCAAGATATGTGAATTTCTAAATGGCACCTTCATTCATCGACGGTCATCGCACGCTAATTCACTAATTTTGGCACACGATCTGTGCAAAATTACACCTTACTTTCCGCCACGTACACTCCACACGTAATAAACCCACTATCGGATGTTATAAATTTAAAATTAACTCTTTTCGCAGCCTCGTACGTGTCATTTTGATCGCAAAAGGCAACTCCTACACGTGAATTATGACGACGGTGAGGCGCGTGCATACGAGTAAATTCGTGTTACGCTGACGAAATTAAAATCGATTAATTTCACTCTTTCGATACCTTTCTCCGTTCGGCCCAAAAAATCTCTCGAGTCTCGACAGACCGCTTTAATAACATACCAACGCTACTACCCATGATCTGCTATACATATTCCGCATACAATGCATATAATTACGGGTAAAAATATTAGGAGAACGAGAGAAAAAAAAAAAACAAAACCCACGTACATATAGACTTCGCGTCGTAATATAAACCGGTAATTTGGGATACAGTTTGTATAATAATTACTTTTTTTTCATTTTACACTATACGTACTAGTTGTTTGAGGTAACGAGAACAAAACGATATGACTGAATGAAGAGAGAAAAAACACTCTACGCTGCGAGCGTGCGGCATCGCGTTATTGACGATGGTAAAATTACTACTTCTCAAGAGTTTATACTACGTACGTATAGTGTGTTTTCTTTGAAAAACAAAAAATATAAGTAATATTATCTTAAATGAGAAATCGTCGTTCGTTTATCCTTATGTACACATGAGAACGTTAATTTTTTATCATCCGGCGTAAAAGTTTATCTTGGGCGATGACCTAGTTTGTGCCGGTGGCGCGTTCTAACTCGCTATACATCGAGTACCGAAGCTGGATACAGAAGTATTTCCATTAACTGTATAGTACGTACATAAGCTGAAGAGTTTTAATTTTTCTTGTAAAGCTCCACACTCCAGGGCAAACAACTTTTCATTCGGAGCTCTTTTGTTGAGTTTACTATTAAAAAAAAATCGACCATCGACTTTGAATACAGACTATGTGGACGGAATTATCTTCATTTGGCAGAAGCACCGTAAAAATGCAAATGGTTGAAATTTTGAAAATTTCTAACATTACCCTAAATCCTTAAAATCGATGGGGCTTATTGTTTTCAATACACATGTTTATGCTCTATTCAATGTCATAATCGTATTGTCAATACAAGAAATTTAAACTGGAATTTTTTCAGTATTTTCTTCAAGAAACTGTAAAAAATGCATAATTTTCAAATTTTGAAACTTTAACTTCTCATCAAATCATTAAAATAGATTAACTTATCTTCTTTATGCATCTTTTCCTATTCAATGAGGTAATCATCATTTTGATTTGAAAAGCAGGCCCGCATTAAAAAAAGGGTTTACGAAGCAATTGCTCTGCGCGGAAAATCTTACGATTTTTTTTTTTTGAGAAAAATTTATGTTTTATTTTAATCTTGCTTGACATTTTATCTGCTGCGTGCTTGTAAAAAAGTTTTTATAGTATAATTATCATGTACACAAGTATTTCATATTTTAGCTCATAAATTACAATATTTTTTCAAAAAATTTAAATTTCGAAGATGAAAATATTCTCTTAAATTCCAACTCGAAGGTGGGGGGGGCGGGGAGAATGGGCTTTAAGCTAAATCTTTTCCGTAGTAGCACGCCTGACAGACCGCAGGCGCGAAATTTCTTAATGTGGTCTTTTTAAAAATGTAATTACGTTTAAAATCGACATTTTTGATTTTTTTTTAATAAGGAGAAAAAAAAAATAATAACGATAATAACAGGACTTATATGCTTGTAAATTCGCCATTAGTTATCAAAAAAAAAAAAAAAATTAAAAATTTTTTAAATACCTAGTTTTTGAGTTTCCAATTTCAGTTTTCCAGACGTTATCTCGATGCGAGTAATAGAAGCATTTTTTTTTTTTTTTTTTTTTTTTTTTAGGCGAAGTATAGATCGGACAAAACTTTTTCCCACACTCCTCACTCCGGAAATGACATTTCGGATAGTTTGATCGTGAAATCCTGTTTTTCTAGTACCTCTCTATCACATCATAATCATAGAAAATATCTCAATTTCATATCTGCTACTCATGCTCAGAGAACTCAAGATTTTCCTCTACACATATGATATGGTATAATTGGTCTCACTTCACATATCAATCACAAACCTACAGCGAATTAAATTCTTTTCATGATCATCAGAAAATTTTTTCTTGATTTAACAACAGGCATAGCATATCATCGAAATTTTTCACAACTTTATAAGAATTTTTAAACACGGGTACAGCTTCTCCCTTTTAACAGATTTTGATGCAGTTTCTCTTCTTGCATACCTCACGGGCCAGAAGACGATGCTTTGTTGGTTTTAACCCCTACTTCCTTTTCTTTGCCCACCTTCACCTACAGGAGTTAGATTCTTTTTGTCCAAATGAAAAACTGAAAATAAAAAACATCTGGGTGCATTCCTGTGACGATACTATTCCAAATTTTCAACTTTCTCCTCGTCACCCCATTTTGCCCAATCGTCAAGTTATAAGTATAAAGCACGGACTTTTTTTAGTCTATAACATCAAATTACCCACTCCAACCTTTCTCCGAACCCTCCTTCTTAAAAAAGTACCATCGTAACAGCTGAATGAAAATTCAGCTAAAAACTTTTCAGAGACAAGACATGACCTGATATTTGTTTAGTAGCACTATTGAGATCTTAAAGGAGGGTGGTACGTTAGTGAATGGGGAGAAGCTGAATACATAACATATTGCATCAGTAGAAAAATCTTCGTTTCAGAAAATTTCATTAGAACTAAACAATTCTCATTTTCATAAACAATTTACCTTGGTTATCAATCTTCGAAAGAAGCTGGTACACGAATGAACAAGGGAAGGATTGCAGACATTTTATAATTTTCATCTCTGAAACATTCGTTGTCGAAGATCAAGAGATTTTGAAGCCTCAAAGCCTCTATTGAGTATATTTGGGAGACTAGAAGGCTTCGCAGTTTTATTTTATGTGCATTACTTTTCAGCTACTTTTTCATGACTTACGATGAATGGAAATTGAACACACAATATTGTGTACGTAGTTGGCAAAATTGGAATGGTAATCTGCCAATTTTACTATACCACCCATTATAATATGCTTTTTCTAAAATTTTTGGTTCTTACTCCTCAAAGTATTTAAAGAGGATGTAATAGCAAGATCTAAACTCGAATACCATAATTTGGACTAAAATAATATTTTTTGGACTATTCGTGATGCAATTATAAAATTTCATGATTTATTCTGTGAATTCTAGACGTGAAAATTTCATAACTTTTTTCAAAATCAACGAAAACACCTATAATTTCAATTATGAGGTACGTATTGTGGTGATATATTTTAGAGGAAAATGTGTCCGATAATTCCATAGTCAATAGTTATACTTCCAAAAGTTCCCTTCTGAGATGTGCATCAACAGCTAAAAAAGAAGATTTCCAAGTTAGCTCCGTCCATATAATATATGACGAAAGATTACTGAGGGTTTTGAAAATTGTAAGCACCTATAGGGAAGTGACGAGCAAAACGCATGAGCTGTTGCAAGTACCTTGAAGAAGCAAAACGTCTTCATACATTTCGTAACAGGGAATTCGCTGCAGCAAACCGTCCAATTTAGACGATACGAAACAATACATTCGTTATTTATCCATTCACGTGATTTACTTTCAGAAAAACGCGCCAACCGGTACGTTCTCCTTTTCGATAACGTGTGATTATTAGTTAACGTAATACGCGCTAAAAGAAGCCTACATAATAAATTAATTTAGCTCATGGCTTTTTCCTGCTTTCTCGTCGTATGCGATGTAAATGGCTGCTCGACGGCGCATCCAATACGACTATACGCGAGTACCGAACGTGGTCGCGAGCTCATTTAAACATCCGTAAATCTGCGTAATTAACCATGCCCGCTGTACCAGCCATTATCAACGTTTTATCAGCGCTATATCTCATTTCGCGAAAAACAATACCACCTGTTTTCGCTATACACGCCACAATACGCCCATATTCGCGCGCTCCACACAGCGTGTTTTCAACCTTGAAATTCCTCAGTTAAATCCGCGTAATAATAAGTCGTTCGAATCCTGCCAGCCAAAAAAAACACCTCTTTACGCGATTACATCATAATGGTCGGAAATTCTAAAACATCATCCTCGACACCGCCGGCACGGCGACAATACCACCCGCAAAACCTAACTTTTCCTACACGGTAAACAAAGAAAAGCGAAAACGTAATCACATTAAAAGCTCGTGAAACGGGAGAACGCTGAATCTATATCTCTCGACACGCCGTGTTTCCAGAATATTCGGATGACTCATCGTACTGCTATCATTTCCGTTTTCATTGCTTCGATTCATCCGGCAAAATGACTACTCTGTCGTCTTTTCCAACTTTTTCGAGCCGAAATATCACTTCGCATTACTTTAAATCCGTTTGGCGAGACCAAGTTACGCGAAAATTCAGCGGCAGCGAATCCGAACGTATCGAAAGAAATGTTAATAAATTTGCATATCGCGATTCGCCAAGGTGTCGTGTTACGGAATAGTAACATCGCGAAAGAGGCGTGTTGGAAGATTTGCATATAACGTTATCGTGAAGGAACGATCTCCACATGGGCGATGAAAAATATATGAGTAGTATAAACTAAGAGCTATTGCGTTAATCGAAATTAAAATAAAATATATAAGTATTAAATAATTAAATATAAAAGGAAAAATAATTTCTCAGAATAATTCTAACACTAAATAAATACGAAAAAATTTATATATAAAAAAAAATTAAAATTAAATTAACTTTTTTAGGGGGAGAACATTTCATTTTTGGATGTTGCAGAGAACCCATGCCTGAATATAAAAAATCATATCGTCGCCCCCTGTTATTGTCCAATATCTTGGGAGATGAAGAAAGTCGCCATATTATATTACAATTATCTCGGCTACCATTGTAAGAGGCGAAAAAATGGACTTCGGATTTATAAAAAATTAGGAAGTATATATTTTTTCCATACAACTCGTAGTTTAGCACTAGCTATTAAAGTACCTATAGAAGTTATCAAGTACCTACTACCAATACTTTGATTTCCAATTCATTTTATAAAAGATTCGCATAATTATCAGTATCTACCAAGTCTTGCTGTGACTGTACAGATGCACTTCACTTTTGTTTTTAAAATGATATCTATTTAAAAAATTGACGATAGAATGTTCATTTCTTCGAGAATAAAGTCGATAGGTACAGATTGTTACTTGCACTAACCTATAGAGTAGAGTAAAAATTTTCATTTATATCGTCAAACCACTGTCTGAAAAAGAAAGGCGAAAATTTGGAACACAGAATCACTTTGGTAGATCAGATTATTTTAAATTCCTGATACAACGAGCCAGGAGACTTTCCTATTTGAGTTGAGCTTTATGAATATTACGTTTTACCTTTCCGATACGAATTTCAATAATTTCAGGGAGTACATTCAGACGTGAGATAGTTGGTCTATTTTTCTTGGGAGTTTTTTGTACATATTTCTGTTCATCGAACTTGCAAAAAATATGTAATTCATCGATTGCTTCACTCGCATATATTTTATTTAATGGGACTCGTAATAACTTTGTTGCAGAAAAGGAGGCAATGCGAATGAAGAATCTGCACAGACCAGCCATACAGAGTATCGAAGATAGATTTCCCAAAAAAACTGATGACGATTTCGATCAGAGAAAAGTAAAATGGGATCGAGATATCCTCAAAACAAAAGTACGCTAGTGAAGAACGGCGTCCATAAAAATGGCTTTAGTATGCTAAAAATTCTCCCAATTATGTGATGAGGAACAATGTGCGATAAGCCAAGAGTACTTGACTTGATGAACAAAAAAACTCGCTTTTAGAATAGCAAAAGCCCATACACGCCTCTCTGAGAATATCTATAAGAAAAAGCAGACGTTGAAGACATCAAAAACCCAATAAAATAGTATTTATATTTAGCGAGTGCTGCTGTGCTATTCGAATTCTTCACTGAAAAAAAAATGAGAAAAATTGTACAGTACTAAATACCTTCAGTTCAGGAATGAAATAGGTAGAACGTAATTACTATGCCAAAATGTATGTATTTCCAAAATTTCAGGACTCAATAAATCACATGCGCTTTTCATTCCTGACTTATGTATTAATAATCCCATTGAGTTGGGGACTCAGAGCATCATATAAAGTACTGATTCATGAATAATGTGCTGATTCCTTGTTAATTCAGAAATGAATCAATTTCTGTACAGTACTGTGTACTGTAATCACTTCGTGTCACAAAATTACTGCATTTTCACAGGATTCATAACCGTATTATGAAGTACAGGAATCAATGCTATTTATGGAGATTCAAGTACATTATTTATTAATCAATACTGTGTATGAAATACTCAGTGCTGAAAAGTTCAGAATTTCATATACTTCTGCACAGTAATTAGATTCGACATTAATCATTACCTCAAATTCACAGTATTCAGATGTTCTTAAGGAAATGGATATAGCAGAAGAACATGGGTTGAAAATATCTATTATATCTGATTCTTCAAGGGGAGTCTGAGCGACACAACACTCGCTGAACAGAAATATTTTACAGGGTTTTTGTTAACTTCTTCCTTCAATGCATCCTTAAAGTTGTAGAATACAAATAAAGAATAGTATTTGGCTATTCAATAAAATTCTGAACCATTTCATAAAGTAAAATGTCAACGTAGGTTTTGATTTTTTTTTCTCTCTAACTCTACAGGACAATTCAAATCAAAATCATAGCATGAGTTGCTTAATCATACTGATCAGGCGTAGTTAATACGCGACGATCACGCGTCGCGTCGGTTTTTAAACGACTAGGTAAATATATTTGCCTACATTACTTTCTGAAGGAACTTTACAACTGAACGAGCGAAGATATGAGACTACGTCAATGGAGTTGCCTATTAGAAAGTGATAGGCGTTTGTATCAATTGATACGTACGCACTACGCATAGATCACGAAGTTTGCGAGTTGCCAACACTTAAATTTGAGGGAAAAAAAACAGGAATATTTGAATGAAGTTCCCAATTAATTTTGCAATGAATTATCTGAATATTATTCGAATTACTGGTGCAAATTTTATGGAGCTAGATACGTATTTCCCCAAGTTTTAAATGAAGGTGGCTCTTTAGGCATGTACTGCAGGCACTGTTACAACAAAATTTATAATTTTGTATTTCGTTCAATGAAACATGGTATTTAAATTGTAATTTTATATTGAGAATTTAATATCATCATAACCATCAGCCTACATTTTTAGGTAATAATGAAAATATAATAAGTTGAAAACGAAAAGTGAAAAGATGTACCTTCTTTCTGATAAGCCTATGTGTACATTTCTGTGGCAAATAGATATACAAAAAACACCGTTTTGGGCTTATACATGTCATATGAATATCTTATCGACATACTTTCGAGTTGAACTTCAATTAATGTTAAATAGATATCAAAATTTTTCATTAATTAGAAAAATATTTTGATGTCTATTGACATCCATTCGACATTAATTCAAGCTCAGCTTGAAAGTATATCTATAAGATATTCATACGACATGTATTAGCTCAAAATGGCGTTTTTCGTCTACTTATTTGCTATGTAAGAACAGAAACAAGATATCTATCAGCCAAAGTGCGCACATAGGGAAGTGATAATGATAATCAAAAATTGCGAGTACACTACGGTACAAAATTCGATGATTTTCACACTATTTTGTTTATAAAGGTTGCATTATTTCTTTCGCTGTAAAAAATCATTCCTGAGATTTTTTGCATGTTGAAAAGTTCAAGAATGGCTTTCAACTGAATAAAATCATAGATTAACCATACATAGATAGCCCACCGGTATATCGAATTTATCACTCATAAATGTTGAAAAAGGAGCCAGAAAGTTTTTTATTAATATCTAGGCAAAAAATTGAGTTAGAGTGTTCGGAAATGGCTTATTCGAAAGAGCTTAACATTTTATACATGATTCAATACTAAAATATTATTGCCATCGATGTGAGTTTCGAGCTATTTTAATAAAACTAATTCATTTTTTAGAGCGCTCTCTGTGAATGAGCTCCAGTACTAAGAATAAATTAGACTTATTGCTTCGTTTTTTGCAAATATCTCAAGAAAGAATATAGATAGAAACTTTACAAGTAGCTCATTCGAAAGAGCATAAAATTCTGAATGTGTTTCACTATTAAAAAACAATCGTTATTGATTTACTTTTTGAGATAATTCATAGTAAAGTAAAAAAATCGTTTTTCGAAATTAATTGCAAAAGTAAACGGACAGGAGTAACTTTAGAAAAATTAAATGATTCTCTATTCCAATCTCTTTAAAATGAGTCATTTACAAGCCCTATATCTTGAATTGTTTCCAAGATATTAGCAAAAAACGATTCCAATTCAGTTTTTGAGTGATAAAAATTTAACGTACGATGGGCTATCTATGTATGTTTCATCTATGATAAAATACATCTCTACGAGCAATGTAATTCAAAACTTATCCATATCGTTCAATCATATTTCAAGAAATCTTTGAGCAATCACTATGAAGCTCAAAATTTCTTTGTTTATTTAAATGATTTTTTGATCATTTACAATACAATCCTAGCTTGTAATAAATATTTCAAAATTAATTTGGGATAATAATTTTTCTTCTAATATATAAAATTCTCGTGTCAGGTGTTTGTAACAAAACTTCTTCGAAACGGCTTGACCGATTCTTACAAAGTTTTGTGTGTATATTCAGTAAGTCTGAGAATAGGACGTAAAGTATTTTACATATCACTAAGTGATAAGAGTGGTCCACTCCAAACACTTTTTTTTTTTGACAAAATTTTTTCTTTTAATTTTTTTACGATTCTGTAGAAAGAATGAGTCACGGACACCAACATATCTAAACTTGAGCATCCCAAGTGTATTTTGAGGGGAGTTAAAGCAGAAAACAGCTTTTTAGGAAGTTTTGAGTCATGAAATTTCCTAAATCTTTCATACCTCCTCACCAAATCAACTTAAAAAGATCAAACTTTGTGTGTAGGGTAAATTGGTGACCAGAACATGGCCTCTTCACTTTGAATCAAAATGAATTCGAAATAGCGGATCATCAAAATTTGAGTAGAACTTAAGAAGTCTCAAATGGGTTAAAATGTAATTAATATCTACTCATATGATTATTGGGGATAAGATGTATACTCTATTCCCAATTCATCTCCGTACATGATGTTGGGAGGGGAGAAGGAGGATTATCGATCTCAAAATGTGATGGGGGTACAAGAGATATCAAAAAATTTTTGTGGTGGTGTCATATAAGAAAATGAGCCCAAGTAACTGAACTTCTTTGATTTCAGCTTCTCAAGTGCATTTGTAGGGGAGGTAGAAATAATTTATATGGCAAAACAACGTTTGCTGGGTCAGCTAGAAATTTCACGTGTTCTCCAACGAATATAATATTACATTTCAACAATAGAAACGACCATCAAGGTGAATGCCCCTCGAATAGCTGAGCACATTATACATATCATTATTCGATAAAAGCTACAATTTTGATACATACCTTCACAGCATCGTAATGGTTGTCCAGGTGATTATGTTTAGCACCATTCACAAGTTGCGGCAGTTGCTTGGGGCCGTTCATAACATTAGTCTTGGGTTGATTGGAAATCGGTGCATTACCGGCGTTTCTCACTACGTCGCAGTTATTATAATTATTATGGCTGATTTGATTGACGGCACCGCCGCTGGGACACGACGACGGCGTGTTTGAACGCACTACCACCGTCGCTTGCGGTCCAGATACGTTACTGTTCCTCGTCGACATGTTGTTATTGTTGTTAATATTAGTATTATTGTTGTTGTGGACGTTTGTACGAGCCATACTATAACAACAGAAAAATTTTAAATGAAAATTAATCTACGTTCAATATAATGACAGAAAAAAAAACTTAATATAAATGCAAGAGAGTGAGGAGAGGGAGAGAAAAACAATGCTCGGAATTGATCACGGAAATTCTTACCATAACAAATTTTCGTACGCATTATGACCATATCTCTTTTTACTATATTTACAAACATGTCCCATCGCTTGAGCCATATTGGTCACATTTTCGTACACGTTATCGCGATCACTCATATTCATAGCGACACCTCGAACACCGAAAAGCTCGCCGCAAACACCGAACACCGCGATTAAAAGTTTCAAACCATCCGAATCACACACTCACGAGTTTTCGATAACGCGCATTTTCCACGAAAAAAAAAAAGTGAAACCGGCGCGTACCATCGATCGCTAAAAGTACGACTTGGTCGGCAGCTGAAGACTTTCTAAATGACACCAGAACCTGTTTAGTCGGAGAAGCGTTTATCGTTATATTTCGGGCGAAAGTATAAATATATTTATCAAAACGGTCGTCGTAAACGGCTGTCGTTAATTAAAACAACGACGAAAAATTAATATTTAAAAAAAACAAATAACTTCTTCGATAACTGTACGCCGCGCCGCCTATATTGCTTCGTTTAATGATCTACAACCGTCAAAATGATAAATACGAACTGGCTTTTTGGCCGTTGTTAGTTGCCTCGCGGATAACCGCATCAATTGGAACCGGTAATACGCGAGCTCTTCTTCGATACGTCTCGTCTCTCAGTCAATAACGATATTCATTTTGCGTACGTAAGACATGGGCGATTACGTTTCTCTATGGCTCTTTTCTCTCATCCGCCTTGCGTTGATAAAGGTATTAAATAGTATAACAAGAATTCTCCCGATTTTATTATGTTATTTTTTAGCCGAGCTTTTAATATAAAGATGAGGTTAGGTTTTCATATCTTTGCCTTTCAAATCAATCATATGACAAGCCCCTACCTTTTTTCTTAACATAATTATAGGTATTTATAAACAAGATTTCTATAACAATTTTGTATAATGAAAATCCATTATTTTTTCATCACTTTTGACATTCTTTAGGAGCCATAGAATAACCTCGTCAAACTCTAAATAATTAAATATAAAATACAACAAATAAATAAAATAAGTAATTTAAATTTTCAATAATTCAAAACCATAAAAACAAGCAAAATTAATTTATTAAGAAATAATAAATTCATTTTATATTCAAAAATTAATCTAATTAAATCATTAATGAATTGAACAATACCTATAATAAAAGTTTTATTTGGACTCATAAGAGTATTCATATAAATATACAGCCAAACAATTTTTCGCTCAACATCATTTCATTTCTCGAAAAAATTGAAAAAAAAAATTCACAACTTTTTCATAATTTCAAGTCAGTATATCACGTCCCTATTCGCATTGCTCAGACAGACTAAACTGTTCTAGGAAATCTAGGCTTACTCTCCAGCAAATGTGCCTCTGGCCTGAGTTGCAGTATATGGAACTATAAATAAATAAATAAAAAAAAAATACTCAGACAATTTTTCATAATTTGTAAGACATCTTTATAATTATAATGAATTTTCCACTTTATAATCGAAGGAGCTACATTTGAAAATTGCTCAAAATTTAGCCAGTTCTTGTTTTTGTGAAGACTTCGAGGTACTTTTTTCAGATTTTTGGTTCAGCTCATAATTATGATTCTTTTAAATTTGGAAATAGATCGAAGAGACTTCAAAAACCTGATAATTTTCGATCTTGATGTCACATGATAGAAGAATAATATTACAACACCAATATATACAAAGAAGAGTTCCTTAACTCTTGAAATACAATTTCCCAAATTATAAAAATAAGGCTTAGGCACAGAGTTGCAATTTCATAACGACATGATACAAAGTTTATTCGAACTGTGGTATAAACAAGCAGTGTTACCACTTCTCAAAAAAAAGAAAAAATAATTTTTCCATTACTTTTTTTTCCTTAAAAATTTTAATTTCGTTTGTTAATATTTATTTTTTAAATGATTTTATGGCCACTATTACTTGTTACTTATGATGAATAAGTAACTATATGAATTTTGTAAATATGTAGAACATTTTTTCATTACGTTTTCAGTTAACGTTTTTGGTAATACTTAAAACTAAACTTCGCCTCAACTGGCCGTTCAGATGCGGTTTTAGTGATGACTTTGCTGCCATCATTAAAATTGGCCCTTAGAACTCCCTTTTCAAAGTTTCTAAATGAATAATTTCGGCTCTCAAGGAGCCAGCAAAATGAAGGGTTGTCGAAATTTGCAGAAGGCTCAAGGACTCGCAAATAGCTCAAATTTCATAAATACGAGCTCATACGATCACAGCAGACAAAAAGAACACTACATACCGAACCTTCAAACTCACATTCAATGGTCATGTTGACGGGGAGTAAGAGGGGTCATCGTCACCAAAATGTGAGAGGGAAGGGTAAACGAAAGGTCGAAAGTTTTTGATAATGTTTTATATCATAAAGTGGGCTCAAATCACCAAGATATTCGAATTTTAGCTTCTCGAGTCAGTTTGAAGGGAGATTAGAGGGAAAAATAGCCTTCAAAGGAGAAATAAAGAGAGATTGGAAGAGGAAGAGTTTCCTCTTGACTGGATGAAAATAGATAATGTAAATTTCACGAATATCAAATTAATCATTACCGAATATATTTAGAAAGCTGAAACTTAGTAAGTAAGGAGTAAAGGAGCAAAATATGATTGTTTGAATTTAAGTCAAAATAGTTCTAAAATGGCGAATGCAGATAGACAAAATTTGAAGAATGACAAAAATTCAACAGCTATGGGCTTACGTGATTCCTGTGGCTGGGTAGTACTATGTACATTGAATTCAACTTCTTAGACTATTATGGAGGGAGTAAGTGGGAGTTTTCGGCACCGCTACCGCGTCCTGTGAAGAGATAACAATATCATCTGCAATTCTGAACAGATCCCCATTAGAAAAGCAGCTGCAGCTATGCGAATGGCAATTTATGGTTTATGTTTATTTTCAATCTATTAAAATAACCGAAGGCAAAATAATTTTTCGAATATGTTCATTATTCACCCGCACATCGAAGAATTCGTCTTGGACAGAGGATTTAACATCAGTGATCGGACCATGACCTCAAAACGTTTTTGCGTTTCCCATTTCATTTCGATGACCTTGTACGCTTTGTAACGCATAGTTGTACCTTTTAAAATTCCGAATTATCATTCGGTTTGCGTGTATTTCACAACTTTATTCTTGACAGAACGTTAATTACTTTTTGTAACATTTATCATACAATATCGCACTTCCTAACATTTTCAAAGCCACTTTCTTACAATCAGTTCATCTGCAATGGCATACGCAATGTAAGATCTGCTTCTATATCTTGTAATCATCAACCATCTACAATCTACATAATAATAAATTTTTCGTATTTCCTTTTTCGTACCATTCGGATAAACGGATAATGAAAAAAAAACCTGAGGAGGAAAGGGGGGACCAATTTATAAATATTTCAATACGTACAAACTTACTCGTTTACACGGCGGCATCGTGCTCCCTAATTCCACAACATCGATTATCAACAGTCGACGAACGCGACGACGCGAAATTTCGTAACAAACGAGACGCTCGACAAACAAGATATGACGATTCGCGCCACTGTGACAGTGAAATCTAAGGCCAAGTTCAATACCATCGATCGAACGATCGAACCAATAACTGGTACCAATTAACGATTTAAAAAAAAAATTATTATCATACGAAGGAAAAACGTCAATTGCGATTTACCATCTAACTTTCTCGATATACCAAAAAAAGGCTCCAGTCCGAAGTGACCAGTACAGCAGGTACCACTTTCGCCTTTTTTACGACCGCGTGTAACGATGACATTTTATACGTGCTCCGTGCGGTAGCGTTAAACGATTAAGGCTCGTACGGTTCATTACACCGATAATGGGTCGAGATCGAACGGACTGTCTTAATTAGGCTCGACTACATTGTATGGGTGACTGATGATTGAATCGTTTGCCGAGATCACTGAGACAATGGAAGTATTATAATTCGACTAATTAACATCAGACTATAGGATGCGCTTCATGTATATGTTATTGTGCCAGTATAACCAGAAATGTCAAGGCGGATTTTTTTCATTAACTTTTTTCATTCGAATTATCAGCGATGCAGTCAGTCAGAGAATGAAGGTGAAAAATACCCAGTTAGCGGACTATAATGAAATTAAGTGAGGAAGGAAACTGATGAAAAGAAACCAAATCACATCAATCTGAAATCATTATACAATGCAACTAAACTGAGTTTGGACACTGTAAAGGTCTACCTTTTGAAAAAATCAATTTTATAAAATTAACTCAATTTTCTTTTTCTTTCACTCTCCAACATAAAGCTCAGCAAAATTAGGAAATTACTTCGGTTACTTCGGTTTTTTTTTCTATATATATATATATATTTTTTTTTGGTATTGGTGAAACAATTAGTAATCCAATCAAAAATCAGTGCACGAGATGAGTAACAAAACGTCAAGGATTTATTAAAAAAATATTTTTTTGTGTTATTGTCTTATTTTCCACATCCTTAATTGAATACAATAAATTCTAGCATTCTCGATGTTTATACCCAAAAAAAACCTTCACATCAAAAAAATATCATTTGTTTAATTTTTAGGACTTGTTACATACCTGGTGAAAAGCACAAAGGGAGGAAATTCTAAGTAGTTTGCATTTCAGATTATGATTAGGTAGCTTGTTTTTTTTTTCATATTATTTAGCTAATTTTTGTGAAATATAAGAAGCTCTCTTACTTTTGTTTTCACGAAAACACTGATAGAGTATTATAATAATACATTATAACTTTTAAGTTTAAAATACGTGCACTTCAATTTAATGATTTTTTTTCAATTAGTATTATCCCTTTTTTTCATTGAGCCATATACTACTGTAACTCAGGCCAAGATATATTTGTTATTCCCAAACAGATAAGCCTGTTTGAGGAAAGCGAATAGGGACATGATATGGTGACTTTGCTGAAAATGTCCGAGAGGCTTGAAGGCATATCAGAATATTTTCTCACGTGAATAAATCCAGCAAAAAATACTTCAACATTTTTTCAAATTGATATTCAAATACAATTACTCCTATGTATGTATTGTTGCCTATACCAACATTTTTCAGGATAAGACAACTTGGCAGCATTCATAATATTTCAAAAAGTATAAGAATACAATAATATAGGTAAAATTTGCAATTATTTTCTTAATGATGCCCTTTGTATAGATTGTTTTTAATTTAAGAAATATTATCATCAATAACATATAAACTTTTGTTGTTTGCTTTCATACTTTTTGAAATTTTGAATTCTTTTTGTGATTATAAATTCAACCAGAGTAGGCGCCGCGACGAATGACGATATGCCACAGAGAATGCTCTATGGGATGAAACTGACTCAATATTTTTTCAAGATGTCCGAGAGGTTCAATCAGGAAAGTTAGCTTCTGTATGCGGAAAAATGACTTAAATTTTAAACAGCAATATTGAATTTTCGAAGAAAGTATTTGAAATTCTCGAGAAAAAATTCAAAATTTTCACTGTCTTCTTTTGTTGAATAAATAAATAAATAAGTAAAATAATAAAAAAAATACACAGGAAATTAAAGTTGGTATTTTACCTTAAGAAATTTCACTAACTAATTTTCAAACGTACCCCAAAATTAAAAAATCAAAATCAAATTGCTGAGTAGACTTCATACACCAAGATCGCCTGTACAATTTTATTTTTTTTCTCTCAAACTGGAGTACGTCAAAAATTTATTTAAGCTTATCTCAACATAGAACTACGTATAAACCGTTTTGATATTGTTATTACAAATAGCTGAAGCATTTTGACAGTTAAAAATAATGAATCTTAATATATTGGAATTTTTAAATAAACCATCAATTATATTTAAATTTAAATAATTGTACACAAAATCATTCCGATATAAATTTATTCATTTACATTTTTTTTTTGTGAATTGAATATTCACAGAGTTAAAGATATTGGACAGATGAATATGGAATTAAATCATAATCCAAATAAAATTTTTTCTCGAGTTAGGAGTCATTTTTTTGAGAACTGAAATGAAGTCAAATATGAAAAATGACTTCAAGCTTAGAAATAGTCAAATTTTCGAGGTAATTTTTTAGCTGACTTCAGTCTCAAGAAAGTTACATTTATATTTATGCACATTCTTCAACTATTAGAGATAAACTGATAATAAAAAAATGTAAGCAGCCATGCCGCATTACTGGAGCTGAGTTTTTAACGGGGGCTTGTTTTGATTTAATAATAACCTTGCTTAACCGTTCATGACTACAGGCCACACCCAATACCAAGTCTGAAAACCCCTACCCTATCCTTTCCAAAAACACTTAAGAAGTTGAATTTGGCACAAATGTAGTATTTCTTGCCATGAAATAATCATGTGAACACATATTTCTCAAATTATAACTATTTGAGGGTCCTCAAATTATCTTCAAATCTTGATAATCCGCCATTTTGGATCCATTTTGACTCAAATTTAAGTGGTTATATTCTGGTCACAAACTAATCCTACACACAAAGTTTGACCATTCTAGGCCGATTTGGTGATGAGATATGGAAGATTCATGAAATTTCCTGCAGCAATTTCCCCTCCAAAAGCCGTTTTTTGCTCTAACTCCCCTCCAAAATCACTGAGGAAGCTAAAATCAAAATACGTTTGTCACTTGGGCTCATTTTATCATATGACACAGCAATAAAAAATTTTCGACCCCTCCTGTACCCCACCACTATTTTAGGTTGATAACCCCGCCTTCCCCCTCCAACATCATGTATGGAAGTGAATTCGGGATATAGTATACAACTTATCCCCAATAACCATATGAATTCATATTAATTACATTTTTACCAACTTGAGGCTCCTCAAGCTCTACTCAAAATTTTGATAATCCGCCATTTTGAATCCATTTTGATCCAAATTCAAGAGGTCATATTGTGGTCACCAACTAACCTCACACACAAAATTTGACCTCTTTAACTTGATTTGGTGGGGAGATATGGAAGATTCAAGAAATTTCATGACTCAAAACTTCCTCAAAAAGCCGTTTTTTGATCTAACTCCTCTCAATATGCACTTAGAAGCTGAAATTTGGATATGTTAGTATCCGTGACTCACTCTTTCATATGAAATCAAAAACGAAAAATTTGAGCTATTTGCCCCTTCTCCAGCCCCCTCAAAATTTGAGTGATCCGCCATTTTGAAATTTATCGAAAAAACAAAAAAACTATTTTTGCGTATTTGCAAGAAGAGTTCCTCACCGAATTTTGAGCGAATTTTATCCACACCCGCCTGCGCAAGGTGAGTGACACAAAAAACGCAATTTCCTCAAAAACAGGTTTTTGCTAACTCTCCTCAAAATGCACTTAGGAAGCTGAAATTTAAATATGTTGGTGTCCGTGACTCACTCTTTCATATGAGATCAAAAACAAAAAATTTGAGCTATTTGCCTCTTCTCCAGCCCCCCTCAAAATTTGAGTGATCCGCCATTTTGAAATTTTTCGAAAAAACAAAAAAAGCACTTCTGCGCATTTTCAAGAAGAGTTCCTCACCAAATTTTGAGGGAATTTTATGAATACTCGCCGGCGCTACGCGTGGGGGAAAAAATATATACATACCAAAAAGTTGGACATTTGCCAGATGATTACAAATGGTCTGAAACGCAAAGATTTGAAGAACCCACCCTCCCCCGACCTTCCTTTCCCAAATCAGGTAGGCTGTAATAGCTATCGTTTTGTTAAAAACTCAGCTAAAAAGTCTAATATGAAATATTAAATTACTGAATTTTCGTCTAAATCATTCTCGACTTCTTCACAACTTACTCGATGACTACAGTTATATTAATCTCTTATCGCGTATGTAGTTCAATATAAATACATATCAGGTCAAATAACTTCATAAACAACAGGCATAAATTTATCCACAAATTCCAACACTCTGAAATGCGCATCAATCGCTATCCCACGAATATAATCGATTCAATGCTCACACATTCATTTGCTGAGATCGATGACCTAAACAGCAAATCGCACCACTGCATGTCATCAAATACTATTCTAATGCGGCTTCATTAAGTAATATTCGTTCCACAACGAATAGAACGAGCACCCACCATTGGGTGGATTATCGGCTGCAACCTACGCCTATCGCATTCGTATCTTTCATTTCATTCAATTTCTTTGCCTACCAAAGAGAAGCCCTAATAGTCTAGTTTGAACATTTGGCGAATATTTTGCGACGTCCATATTCAGCAGCACTCTCTCTTTTCGCTAATCGTATACTCGAAACGACAGCTAAATGCAGAGTGAAACTACACAATCATTCGATTAGAATGAACTCTCGTCCGAACCACCCTATATGCAGACGTTGCGGAGGACGATCGCATGAAACCAGTTCGTACAATACCAATCCCAATAAGGCTATCGACTATGTAATCGGCGCGCTCTTATCACCATTAGTTGCGGAGGCGATACCAGCGCAGCGGTTACATTAGTATTCTCGCACTTATTCATTGGCGAGCGGCAATTTTGCTCAGCACGTGGAGTAATTAAAAAAGTTTCTGTGGACGACGCGACGTACGAGTATAATATTCGCATGTCAGACATACACTATATATAAACGCAGGACACGTGCGGTTCGGTGCGGTGATTACTAGATTAATTTTCGTTAATCTCATATACACACGTAATTAACAAGCGTTTTAGCTTATTTTAGAAGCTTGTTTATTTCTCTCTACTTCATGGTTCTTTTTACAAACAATAATCATAATCAAGAACACGCTACATCCATACGAGAACACCCATCGGGGATACATCATGTTACGTTGACCTAACCTCTCATTAGCCCGCACTCATTAACACGTTACATTACCGAACGCACCTACGGCCTCCTACTAACCGCGTATATCTGACTGGTGAACGTATATGTTTATGCATCCGATATGAAGACTAAGGAGTCACGCATCTACCAGTATCCGCATATGTATACATTGGTTCCCTTAATTACACCTTTTTACACTCTTTACTATGTAGCATTCATATCGCATATACCTTTGAAAATAAATTACTCGAGTGGCCGTCCATTTACGTGATCTGAGAACACGATTTTACCGAAAATCTTTCGAGTCTGGTGGTCATTTCGCCGGCCGGTGTTATTAAATTGCCTCCATTTTTCGATATCTCTTCGCGAACTGGGCTGAAGACCCGATAAAATACTCGCAACGGCGTCGTATAGCTGACAGCATATTATTATATTATTATATGAATAAAACAACCCGGTATACAGTATATGTGAGAACTACTCTGCAAATATATTCCATACTTCAGGTTCAGTTCGTTCCTAATAAATGGATGAAATGATTCCTCTCTTTTTATTTATGATAATTTTCAATATTTTTTTTCTCATCGCAAATACGTATCAAACTTTTTCACGATTAACCAGCAGAGAAGATATTCTTTTCGTAGATATACTATATAGGTATATAATCTTTGACTAGAGCGTAGGGGATCGTTAGTGAGGAATTGAGATTTTCTAATGAACTTTTCGAAGCATTTTTGAATCAAACGTTGGGTTTTTTAAGTTATTTTTCCAGAGATCAACATCATTGACACTAGGTTAAACAAGATCAGGAAGATTTTATTCCACTGTAATTTTTTTTAAATCTCTTTATTTTTGGTCGCCTTGCTTTTTAGCCATATGCTACGCTAATATTTACATCTGAATTTTAATTTTTTTACATCTTATTTTAAATAATTACATTCATTCATACAAAAGAGTATTATTCAGGAAATTCAATACCGCGTTACATTTTATTTCGTCGTCGCGCAGTAGGTTTTCGATGGTGAAATTTTCAAAATTTTAGTCTTTTCTTTGTTTGTCGTAATCCCCACACTCTGTGAGTAAATGACGTATTGTAAGATCTACGTTACAAGTATTGCACTTGGGTTTTGGAATTTTTTTTTTAGCATATATTGGTGAGTTGGCGAACAGTGTTGGATTCTGAGTCTGGTCAAAACAGTATTCTTACGTTTGATGAATCTATACGAAGTATGCCATTCTTTTAATATTTTTTTGATTCGGTAAATTTTTGTGTAACGATAATATTGGTTACATTTTTCCGCCAAAATATTTGAATAACTCGTATCTCAGTTTCAAATGGAAAATATTTTATTCAAGCGACGGAATCGAAATGGAAAAATTCTGAAAAGTACACCACTTTCAACCATTTTAGGAATACACAAAAAAATTCTTTTCGACACAATTCTAGCGTTAATCAAGGAGTAAGTAAGTAAGTAAGTAAGTAGAAGAAATGATTTTAAAAAATTGGGAATAGGAAATAAAAAAGGAAGGAAAAAATAGACTTTTTCATTTGGGCGATTGGAACAACATTTTTTTGGCCCTGTTGTTGTTGTTATTTTTTTCTTGTAGCTTTATATATATGATAACCAGTAATCATATGAGCCCATATTTCAAATTTGTGCTATTTGAGCTGGATATTTATGAAGATTTCCAAAACTACCTCAAATTCTGATCATTCTCCATCGCGCATCCAATTTAATCCAAATTCAAGAAGCACATTCTAGTCTCCAGTTGACTCTAAATGGTACGTTTAAGTTCTCTACGTGGATTTGGAGAGGGAATATGGAAAATTCAAGAAATCTGATTATTCAAAAGGTCCTTTTTCTCTCAGGTACACTTCACGTATCTATACGATGAGATCATTATTTTTTTAAACATTTTTCTCTTAATCTAATGGACAATTTAGCTACAAATGTTGAGTATAGATTCGTTACTAATTAAAAGAAAATCTATTTAACATTATTTCGACCAAATCAATGTTTCTTGGAAAATATCTGAACGAAAAATAACTAATGAGAAGGCTTATAAATTGAAGATTTTTTTTTTGTTATTTAATATAAATATTTTTTTTTTTCAAAAGTAAAAAAATGATGTTTTCATTTTTCCTTCTTTTAAAATAAATTTTTAATTTAAAAAAAAAAATTAAAAAAGAACTGAATTTTTTATTTTTTTCTTCAAAATAGATTTTTAATTTTTAAAAAATTTAACATCCATTTTGCAATTTTTTATAAAAAAATTATGTTTTTATTTTCTTTAAATAAATTTACCGATTTAAAAAAATAATTTTTCAAATAAAAAATCGGCAAGATTTATTTGCATATTTTCATTTTGTATTACATTCCCTCTCCTCACCGCTCTATCTCCTCTGGTTACTTCAAAGAAAAAAGATGCTTAAAAAAACCTCGCAACGATTGCTCTAGACCCTTATACGTTTTGAAGATTACAAATTTGCCGACAACTTCAAATAATAAGAAGAAAGATATGCATCACATAAACGCACTTTACTCGCAGGAAAATATTTAAAATTAAGTGGGTGGGTATTTGCGAGTGAGGGAGGGGGCTGAGACCTCCATAGGGTGATTACTGGGTTGAGATGTAGTCAAAAGTCGTAGTATATGCATGTTTCATTCGCATTTAAATATAATGTCGCATAACACAACTGAATGAATTACAACGGAGCACTTAATGTGACAAATTTCGAAGATCCCTAGCCCCCACCCATTGACCGTAGCACAACAAAAATCATAATTTGCTGTAGAACAAAATTGCACTGAGCTATTTTTGCCATAAGATCAAGCCTTGAGATGTAACCAAAAATACATTTTTTGGAAATTCCACCCACCTTTGTTGGCTACGCTCACCACCAAAGAATGGAAACGTATGTAATTATTGGAAATAGTCTTCATACATATTCATGAAAAAAACTTCTATTAGAGATTTTTCCCTAAAACGATCTATGTGCGAAAAAAGGCTCCCTTGACGTTACATCCAATTACAATTTTTTCAGAGGGCAAAAATGGTTAACCTTGTTCTTCATACTCACATAAGCTCTCCTCGGGCTCGGAAAATTAATCAATTTTTAGAACATATGTTGACTATGTTTTTATGAAATTGTTGACTTCATGCGAGTGATTTTTGAGATGAATACATATGGCGAAATTTAATTCTGTTCTGCTCAGCTTAACCAAGTTAGTCAAGCTAAGTTAGATGAAGTGAGTGACGCACCTATGTCTTCACGAATTCAAAGACGGAACGATCATATTTTATACTACGCAGGTTCTTTCAAATTGTTTCATCAAAATATACATAAGCATAGAGTGTACCCATAATAGCCCTGGGCCCCATATAATTTTAATCCTACCCAAACTAAAAATCTGAAAACAAAATATTACTCATAATTCTTTTCATTTTAAATTCAGCTGAAATACGATCGCTCGATTTGCCCACCACAATCTTGATCCTGCAAACATTAAACTATTCGTTGATTCTTCTCCCAGCTCCCACAAATAATTGAAATAATCGCAATAACTTTTTCTCTCATAAAAAGATGCCATTTCGTGGCCCATCTTTTAAAGGCCAAGCTGTTAAATCTACCAATTTTATTAAACTCGTAAAACGACAACTCTTAAACGCATAAAACGGGAATAAACGTGCAAACGATCAAAACAAACTGGTAGGCGTTCCCACCCACGGATCTGATGACGTCTTCATAAAGCAAAATGACACTCTCGATCAACAAATCACGTAAAGCGATCAATTTATCTGTACTTAAGCTATCAAAGCGAGTACGAAAGAACATTCAACACCGACGAGACGATTTCGGCGGCTAAAGCGTTATTATCGTCGTCTGGTAACTCGATACAAACCATTAATCAGCGCGTTAAAAATAATTACCGGTTCGCGTAATTGATGAGCTTAGCAACGCGAGTCGACAATCGGTTGCGAGTGATAAAAACTCACCATTAAATCGCTACCGTGGACCTTAGCCGATAAAATATTTTATTGGAATAACGGGGCTTACCTGTCTTCTTGTATTCTGTTCTCGGTATTTTGCAACTGCCTGAGCAACTCTTGTCGTTCTTTGTCTTGGGCGATTAGAGTTTCTTGTAATTTTTGTTTCTGCCTTTGAAACTCTTTCATGAGATCGCCTTGATCGTAATTCTGCGCGTTCGCCGGGCTAGTTGGGGTGACGTTGTCGGTCAGCACGATGGTGGTAGCCATCGGAGGCGCCTTATCGGAGAGCGAATCACGTCTGGACGACCGAGCCGTCGTCGAACTGGAGGTCTCGCGGCTTCGATGATCGGGAGTCGACGAGGTCGATTCGTTTTTCTTATCTGGACTATGAGATCGAGTGGCGGTTAACGGCATCTTCGGCGTACTATGTTGTACCTCGGAGATGGACGGTAACTGGTCGTAGGTACCGCTGAGAAAGACGTCGTTTTCGTTTTCGAACAATTTATCTACGGACGTGTTCATCGACTTGCTGGGCTTCAAACCGGACAGGTGGAAGCTGGCGAAGGACGACTTAATCATCGGACTGGAGTTAAGATCTGCCGCCGATAAGGCCATTAGCATCGCTTTACTGTGACTAGAATTTACGTCTTGACTGTTGGGCAGTATGTCTAACGAGGGTAATAACGATCGCGACATAATATCTGCGGCCGATCTGGGCCTGGTAAATGGCATCGCCGAATGCGGAAACGTTTTCGGCTTGATCGGCGTAATCAACATGTGCTCCGTCCACGAGGTCTCCAAAGACGGTCGTTCGATTTGCTCGACGTCGATGTTCAGCGTTTTCTGTTCGAACGGTATGGCGAACGTTTCGCCGGGGATGTTTTGCAGCCACGACAACAAACTCAGATCCGAGTCGCCGAATCCCACGCTACCGTCTAACAATCGCGAGAAGTTTATCTCCTGCAACAGGTGCTCCTTGGAGCCGGTCGCCTTCGCCTGGCAGTACCGTACGCACGACTCGTACAGCATGCCTTTGATGACCAACTGTATGAGGCGGTCGTTCTTCGCGATCGCCAAGTCTTTCTCGTTCGCCTTCTTAATGGGCGGCAAGTACTTCTCGACTAGAGGATAAATATCGCGAAAACACTGCACCCGAGCGCTACTCGGATTCCAGTCTTTGTAGCTCAGATGATCCGAGAGCCGGGGTAAGGTTAACATGAGGCATAAATTAGAATAGTCTTCTTTGCTCGGCGACACTTTCTCCAACTCGTGCAACACCTTCACCACCTCCTCCACGGCGCTGTCCAGATTCGCAGTACTCGAGCCCATAACGCAAGCTGCCTCTGACTTTATGCACAACAACTCGATGTACTTGTGTTGCAGTATGATGAAACGAAATCGCTTCATGTCGAACTCCTGCAACGCCTCCATCGGCTGTATAAACTCCAACACGTCGTCCCATTGCCCGTCCAGTATCAATTGCCGCAAGAACAGCACATCGTCCGAGTAGTACCCGTTTATAACACCTGTTTCGCGTTCGATACCGAGCTGCGCTATATGTAGACCGCGATTCTGTAAGAATTCCAATACCAGTCGAATGATATCTTCTTCTCGCAGCGTCAAGTGAGCGGAAGGCATCACGTATCTGATACGTAACCTGAAAACCATAAACATCTTCTTTTACTTAACCGCTCGTCGATAAACAAATCAACCCTTTATCCTCTCGCTCATCTTTGTAATTCGATAAACGCGGTTTATAAATACACGTGCACTCAGACACGTGTTGTTAATTTTTTTAAACCATTTTTAGAGTTTTGGAATGCGACCAATATGCACGCACAAAGGTGTACGCGTCTCGTTTACGCTTTATTGCCGACAGGTTAACCGGAAATACATTTTACAAATGAGAAGTACGCGGATAGGAAATTTCCTAATTTCGTTGCACGCGTATGGACATAGAAAAGATGAGTTATTTATGATTTTTTTTCCAAACTGTAAGCACTCATGTTGCATTACTACCACAGAGGTTGAGAATACGCAACTACTCACTCCAAAACCATGTTAACTGTTGAATTTGGGATATGCGTACTTCTTGCCTCCAAGAATCGTACAAGCTACTACAAAAGGGAATATACCGTGCGATTTATTGAAATCCAGACAGGCAAAGCGCGAAATTCTTTTTGCAATACGAAATTTGTTATGAACAGTGGGAATTAGGTATGAAATTTTTACTTCTTTAATTTATTATCTATATAATGAAATTAAAAAAAATATATATATATATATCAATCACTATTTTTTTCATTATCGAGTAATGGTGAAAAATTAATTTCTTTTCAAAATCATTCATTTTACATGATCACTGCTTAGCTTTTGTTTTTTTTTTTGGTCGAATTATTTATTTTTTGATTTTTAGCATTTAGATTCAATCAGAGTCAATGTTATTATTTTATTTACTCCATTTTTCTGTTTAGGGAATTCAGTGTTTTGCCGGTCTGGATTTCAATGGGTTGCGCGGTTTACCAAAATTCCCAGCTCAATGTTGAAAATTCTACGCCCATGCTTTATAGCCGACGAGTTGGTGTTTCTGGAGTTGTTCTCTAGAGAACGTTGATCATTTTATTTCCCTTTACCCTCATGCAAGAATCAATATCCATCGATTCGATCACAGCCAATCAAGTCAATATTTAAATAGTAAAAGTTTTTTTTTTGTATGTTTTTACAGCCTAAAGGGAAAAAATGGTATGTTGCTGAAACAGTGATTTTTCTCAAAGTGTAAAATATTTTTTTTACCAACATTGTTCATTAAGTAAGCCAATTATGCAACGAGACATCTTACGTGAGTTTGAGTCATGTTTGTCGAAGACTAATTGTAGAAGAAAAATACTTTGAGGATAAAAGGCATAGAAAATGTGCATAAGAGCATGTTCAAAGGTAATAAAATTGTTTTGCGCGTTATCTTTTGGGTAAAATACATAATACGCACAAATCTTCCAAGTTTATACTAATTATGAAAAGTTATTAACGGCAAGTTTATACATTTTCGTGTGAAATACGAGTATTTTTTTCATCGCAAATGGCTAGAGTAGCCGAGCGAGGATAAATAAAGGGAATGTCAAACATATTATGCCTTTTGAGTCCAAAAAATTCTAAATTGAGTCTGCACTGTGCACATGACCAATAAATACTCAATTGTCTTTCATTTTTAAAAGTAACCAAAAAGGTACTTTCAAAAAAAAGAAATTAAAACGGTTCAGATCTTCTAATTTTATGGATGACATTTTTTTATAGTCTTTCGATGATAAAATATGACTTATTTGAAACGTAAATAAATTTTTAATACATAGCTTGAAAATTCGTTGTTTTCTTTTTGTAATTTAAAAATTTTTTAAACTTCTACAAATTAAGTTGGAGAAAGAAAATTTACATGATTTAATTTTCTCATCCATTTTTGAGTTAGGTGAATTTAAGCGAACAATGGATCAAAACTACTCTTACAATTACGAACTGATCGATTGCAATAATTTCTTGATTAAATTGTATGTACAGATAGGAGGCATTCTAAAAATAATTAAAATCTTTCCCGCTTTTGTTTTCTTTTCAAAATTACTTTTACCAACTTCATTTTTTTTATGATAAAACAAAAACTGGTTCTTAGAATCATTTTTCGACTTCCAAATAACATTTTTTTTTTAATTTTAACCGAGGAGCAAATTGAAATATTTTTGAAAAAAAAAATAATACTTTTAATGAAAACATTTTTGTATTTTTCACATTAGGTGCTTGAATCAATACGAATCGGAAAACTCTTCTCCTTCCAATTTGAGAACGTAGTTAGATGATATTACCATTTTGAAAAAAAAATGTAATTTAGAGGTCAAAAATTGTTCTGTTTTACTGCCAGAAGATTATTATTAAAAATAATATAAGGTTTGAGCAGATATCTTATGAGTGTTGTAGCGCAATCATGAATTCCTCAATTTTTACCCCAAATCAGATCACTTTTAAAAATTTTAAAAATTTCTCAATTTTTTTAATAGAATATTTACTCATTTTCAAAAGTAAAATTTACCTTTTTATCTCAAATTTTCATCAATACAAGTCAATTCTAAAAAATTACAAACTTCTCAAACCTTTTCGCACTAATTTCTTTCATTTTTTATAATTTTTTTCAAGTTTTACTTACTTTACTTTTATACATTTATGCGCCTTATACTGCAACTGAGGCCAGAGGCACGGATGGATAATTCTTAGATTTCGAAAAGGAGTTTGCTAGATTTTAGAAAGTTTAAGAGATTTGTAATTGTGGTTTGGTTATTGCTAAGTAGGGACTGTATGGTAGGTGGAAGGTTAAATTGTAGGCGTTGATTTTTATAAGTTGGACAGTCTATGAGAAGGTGGTGAACAGTTAATGGGATGGAGCAAGTTTGACAGAGGGGTGGTGGGGATTTTGTAAAGAGATGAGCATCGGTAATCCGTGCATGGCCTATTCGTAGACGGCATAAGGCTACTTCTTCCTTGCGGGACGTTGATACGTTGTGGACCAAAAATCTGTGGTGGACTTGATTGTTCGGAATTTGTTTGAGTTTGGAATTCTTTCCCAGTTTTTCAACCACTTTTGGGATAAGAGTGAATTATAATGCGTTTTTAGGTCCGTGGGTGTTGAAGGTAGGTTTGGTGTAGGTAAAAGAGTAGCAGCTTGTTTTGCTAGTTCGTCCGCTTTTTCATTTCCAGTGATGCCTCTATGTGATGGAAGCCACGCGAAATTTATATATGAGGGAGGTGTCGTGAGTAAAACGGAAATAATTTCCTTGGCGATAGGGTGTTGCTTGTGATCATGGTATTTTTGTAAGCATTTTAAGGCATTAAGGGAGTCGGTGAGGATCATTGATTTTTTCTCAAGGTTGTTTGCCTGGAGGACGGCTTGTTTAATAGCGTGAAGTTCAGCCGATAAGGTGGAGTAAAAGCTCGGTAAAGAGATAAGAGTATCTTCTATTTTATCACATGTAATTGCGCAACCAACGTAGTTATTAAATTTCGATCCATCTGTAAAAATGTGAATATGATTTAGGTATTTGGATATAAGTTGTATAAAGGCTCCTTTGTAAATGTCGTTTGCGCTACTTTTGTGAATATCCAACATAGAATAATTTATATCGATAGAAAAATGTTGCCAAGGTGGTATGATTGATGGAGTTTGTTTTCTTCCTTCTATACAGATAATAATTTTTTTCTTGCGTAGTTATCAATTTCTTAATCATTACACCAAATTTAATCACTTTAGCAAATCAAAAAAATTTCTCAAATTTTTAAATCCAAGTCCAACCATTTTCTCTCAATTTTTCATCAAGTTACGTTATGAAATTTCAATTTTTTTAAATCAAATTTTTATAAATTGACTACACTTTTTTTTCGAGTTTTTCAACCACCCAAACTAATCCTTGGTATTCATTGCATCCATGCATTCCTTCAAACCCTCAATTTGGGGTAAATATCAATACGAGAACGGTTGAAAGTAATTTTCTACACAAAACTTAAAGGATACACTATCTACGAGATCTCTCATAACTTGAAAATAAGAGCAACAAAAGTTCCATTTACGCTGTATCTTTGATGTACGTTTATGTATGTCAATACTCGTACTGCTAAAATATTACTCAAATTTTAGTTTTTCGTAATTTTGGGTAAATTTTCACCTAAACAGGTAGCAATAATTAGCTTCTTTTCAAACAAATAATTCAACTAAAAATTCCAAACTTGAATTCGTTGAAAATTTTACAAAGGAAACTAAGAAGTTTACTCTAATCTTCATAACACAGACATTTTTCCCATATATCTTCATATTTTCGAGCCATGAAATTCGCTCCTTGTAATTATAAATGCTCAAGGTCACAACATTATAGTAGCTTTTTACAAATCCGATTGCTTTCTACCCGGTAGAACTCATCGTAATCAAGCTTACTTCTCAGATACGGGACTAAAAGACGATTTATCAAGTTGATTGCGGTAATTCGTCTGAACTTCACTTAGTTTTCAAACACTCGCATTACCTTTAGCGCGCGAGCGGTAAATTGTCGTGAATTTTTGATACAAACTGCGCATTTTCTCTGGTTCTTTTGACCGAAGCTATGTATAGCCTATAAAACGTCCGAAAAGATAAACTGTACACGTCAGTTTGGCTGATATATGTACACCCTTCACTCCTTCTTTCGAAAGTTTAATAGCGCCAACGAAGAGAATTGAAAATGACGCGCGCCTTGTTTCGATGTGTTCCCATAAGAATAGCGAGTTAATATACATTATCATTGCGGTACCTACGCTACATACTGTACGGTGCAGGAAAACTTTCGTCTCAACGCGTATCAGTCTAAAATTATCTCAGCGCTATTATGCATCGCGACGTCATCAACAAAAGTGAACTTCGATCTACAACGTCACGTAAGCAAATCGGCTAATGGTAGTTCTCAAAACCGCGACCAAACCAAAATTCACCTCAATGTCGATACGTGAATCATAACGCGGTGCGTGTGCATTACTCGATCACAATGATTATAAACACGATTCCAGCGCTGACGAATCTAATTTTCAACGAAATACTCCGTCAATTCGTCCATTCCATTTCCGATATATCGTTTCTGGTTCTTTTCTCACCATTAAAAGAATTTTTTTTTCGCTAAGCTGTAATTGCACGCATTCAACGAACCGTGCCCTAAATTGTCGGCGATGTTGTGCCGCTATTCGTGTAACTATAAGTCGCTGCTATCGCCGCGTAACGCCGTATACCAAGAACACTATAACTTATAACGTATATATTTATGCATTTCATAACCGTTAATATTTATTGAAAGGAAAATACGTCGAATTATTCCGACGGGTACCGTTCGCTCGCTTCTCAGTCAAATCGATATGGGAACGAGTAAAAAAAAAACAATTATCTGTACACATATGAGTAATAATCCACATCAGAGAATTTACATAATTGCTAAAACACCAATGTGAATTTTTTTTTAGACTTTGTACGTCCCATTTGGGTGGCAAATCATACTCTGAAGTAATGAAAAGAATTCTTAAAAATTTTAATTTTTGTGATTCAAAGTAGGTGTACAATTTCAAAGGTAATATTATGCGCTCTAAATCTAAAAGAAAACGTGAGTTCACGTAGATAAACAATTTTTAAACGAATACAATACTTGGAAAAAATCGAATTTCTTGTTATCATTATGTAAGTGACAATTTTCCATACGAATGGGATGAATGTATTCACCTTCTTTCAATCTATATTAACCCTCATACCGTGACATATGTCAAAAACGACATTAAATGTAAAATTTGAATTTTTTTTCGCAACATAATGTCGAAAACGAAATATTTGGATATTTTCAAATCATTATATGTCTTTTTCGACATTATGTTGTTAATTTCTTTTTTTTTTTTTGAACAATTATGTCCTTTTTGACATCATGTTGTGTGTAATGTGTTGCTTTGTGAGCGTTAATCTATTGCGGTAATATAGAGATGGGAGGGAAGGGATTAGGGGAACCCTAAATTTCGAGATGCAGTTGGTACGTAGTAGGTACCGGCAGTACCAGATGTTGTAAAAAATTTATTATATTTTCCTTTTAAAGTGAAAAAAATACATAAAAATTGAAAAACAAATTCAAGAAAAAGGAAAGCAGCCATGTCACATAACTGGAGCTGAGTTTTCAATTTGAACTTGTTCAAATCTGCGCACATTTTTGTTGAACTCTTCACGTCCACACCTGGTATCGAAGCTTGGAATCACATGAGCTGTTATTTATGAAATACTAGCTACGAAAGGAGCCTAAAATCTTCATTAAATTTTATCTATCCGCCATTTTGGGTCGATTTTAACCCACATTCAAGAAGTCATATTTAGTTGCAATCAAATAGCCCTACTTTGAACTTTCTAAATACATTTAGTAAGAGAATAATGACCAGTCGTGAAATTTCTTGAGATGAGATTCTGTCTTCAAAAATAGTTTTTCACATGAATTCCTCTTCCATTTCACTTGGTAAACTGAAATCTGAATATGTTGGTAATTTGAGCTTACTCTGCCCAACGAAACCAATGAAAGCTAGTTCATTTTCATTTACCCCATCACATTTTTGAGAAAAATAACCCCTCCTCCTTCCTTTTATTCAACATCACGCGCGAAAGCAAATTTGGGATATAACATTGGTAATCACATAAGACTAAATTTGTCGAATGTCAGCCATTCTAAGCTCCTTAAGGCTTCCTCAAATTCAAATTTGATCATCCGTCATACTGGATTCATTCGGACTCAAATCTAAGAGGTCATAGTTTTAAACTGACCTTGCATACAAAGTATGAGCTTTCTAGGTCGTCCAGATCATAAGATATGAAAGATTTTAAAATTTTCAAAAAGCTACTCCCTGCCCCAACTCCCCTCCAATATACTTAGAAAGCTGAAATTCAGAAATATGGACAGGTGCAGACTGACCGCAAAAAGCCTGCTGGCAAATTGATTCAACAAGATCGTCAAGCATTGTCCCAAGCCCCTCAAGTTATTTTACAGTATATTGAACACTGTGTTTTTGCTCAACTTGAATTATTTTCTTCATTTTCATCACTTAGACTGAGTTCTTTAAGATAATTTTTTGCATTTCAAATACACTAAAAAATAACAATTAAAGGATAGATTTCTTACAAGTAATTTTCACCGCCAAGTGGAAAGTATAACTTTGAAAGATATGAAACGTTAAGGCCTCACGATTCTCAATTCCGAATCATGAAGAACAAAATGAGTAACAATAATATACCTACAATACGTTTCATGACTCAATTTTTAGTGCAGTGGGCATATAAAATGAAAAATGTGAAGGAAGAATTTTTGAAAAATTTCAGTCACGTGGTGGGCCAGTTTGGGCCTGTATACTGTTTTCCTCAACTTGTTCTTTCATATAAGACTACGAACGAATATTTAGCCTCTCTCGAAATTTGAGTAAATCGTCATTTTGAATGGAATCTGATTTTAAGTGATTTTCATCAATAAAACATTGAACATTAGCCATTTGGTTGCAAACCATCCGAAATGCGAAGATAATAAGACAATTCTCCCTCTACCTAATTTTAATCGCTCCTTTTCCAATCAGTCACTTCATAACAGGTATCACTTTTTTTTCAACTCTCAAAATGAAGATGATAATAATATATGTATTAGTATTGACAATTTAATGTACTTGTACACTGAGAATGCTTCATCGAACTGACCTGGTTCCAAGATGATAGAAAAATCATATGTTTCAAGCCTTTTCAAACTCTTAAACCAAATTTTAAAATGCATTTCTTGGTGGAATACATTTTATCAATTTTTTCGTTCAAGAATCAATTTTACTAGTTCTTCAGTAAAGAAAAAATATCATCCTCTGCAATTAGCTGATCAAGTTGTGACGGAAGAACTCAAAAAAGTTCAATGTATTATTATTTTGATTTATTATCATAATCAAATTCTAGAATTACGCTATATTAGCTAAAATGATTGGAAACGTTGTTATCTTTCAATGAGAGAAACAGATGAACTTAATTTCTTTTCTTAACTTGGTTTGATTCAGAAAAGGAAATTTCATCATCTTGTATTTTCTTTTATTAAAGAAGTAATAAAACATTCATAACTTTTCCGGTTAATAATGAAAAGGAAAATCCTTAAACTTTCAAGGACGAGGAGTAGGACACTGTGTTATATTTAATTTGCTTTATTAAGCGAGAAGTTGAAATTTCAATTGTTCATTGTTCAGCTATTTTTTATATGCTTTCGTAATTTTTTACACCTACTAGCTACCTACTAGGGTGGATCAATTTTAGTTTTCTTTTTCTCGAAAACTGATAGTGGTGGGATGAAAAAAACTGTTAAAGGACACGAATAACATGCTCAATAATTTTAACCCACTAGGTACATATAAAATATTCCCATCATATGCTCAAAGTTTGAACATTTTTGGACTTTTTCAAAATTTCAAAAAAAAAAAAAATATTTTGGAAGCACGCGTTAATGATTTTTTTTAGGGCTGAATATTTGTACTTCATCTGCTTAACCCCAAAAAAAATATTCATAATTTTTTACCACATTCAGGGGTTCTAAAAATATTTTTAAATTCTGCTATCTGTTCGTATCTTTTTTTTAATATTATTATTTTATTACACTGAACGTGCATAATTGCTAAGATTGTGCTAGTATCTACATCTCAAATTTTACGATTTTTGTTATTCTGTAATATTGCTAATGAGTAGGGAAGCATTAAATCTTACGCATCGCCTGAATATGGTAAAAAATGATATACATTTTTTTGGGGATTAAGGAAGAAAAATACAAGTATTCTGCCAAAAAGATGACATATGCACATCAAAAATACATTTTTTTAAACATACTAACTTATTTATAAGATTATATCGTTTTTCTAATACCCCTCTCGTAACTGACTTATCGAGCTGTGAAGATGGACACTCAAATAAATGTACTTGACAATTTTTTATTGATACACGATGAAATTGTGACAAGCTTTGATAACCATTTCACAATTTTACAGATCTGAAAGTCTGAAAATATGTCATGAAACAAGTTATTCGACGACTCATATTAATCGAGATTTTCATCCCTTCTATATAATTTTCATCGCCAACCACGTCAACTCGTAAGATAATTTCACTGCGATAAAACAATTGCGGAAGATGTAAGAGCTAATCGGTAATCACATAGGAGTCGAGTACATAATATATCGTCGATACCACCCATCACCACACCGGTAAACCGTAGCAATGGGCGACCACCGGGTATATCGTGGAAATCACGGCGGCGTAACGCGAATACCGACATAGCGAAACAATATCGCCTTCTATAAGGTGGAAGGAAAAAAATCATCCTATAATATTATCCCGATTACCTACTTGGTAATGTAATACGGTCGCAGCTATCAATTACCCTTTAATTGCATCTTTTATTAAACGTGAATAAACTGTGTTTAACGTCGTCGCGAATAAAATTTATAAAGTATAACGAAAAAGCTGCGTCGTTAATAGCATTAGAAACCGAAACTATCGAAGCTTGGATAATTACCATACACTTACACACTCGGTACGTACTGGTATTTCCATGTCGAGCGTGGCCAATTACAACGACGATAGGCGCGAAGCCACTTGGACGACGAAAATTTGCAAATAATATATTTCTCAGCAAGCTACGTTTTTCATTCGTGGATACGATTACAAATCACGTCGTCGAGAATTAAATTTCGCGGTGATGTTATTACTACTGCGCATTCCAAAATGGCATTAAATTTTGAAGCCATTGCTGCGTGGTTTGTAATTAAGGCGGTTCCAGATTTATAATCTATTTGGTCTCGAATTGCGATCACGTACCAGCTTTGGGAACTCGTTAATTCGCGCATTCTATCATTTAGTACCGATCGAATTTCGTTAGAAAAATCGTGCACCGCGCAGTACGAGGAATCGATGTTTTCATATGGAACAGAAATAATATTATCTGGCGCTATTTTGCGCGAAAAAATTGGAACGCGTCGTATCGCAAACATAATCGAAGTTTTTTTCTCTCTTCTTCTTTTCATTTCATTTTGCCTTGTTTGTAATCGATGTAAATAGGAAACATCGTGTTCGTGACGATAAAATTGGCTCTTTCCCGCCTTTGAAAAAATTTTTCCACGAAGTCTTCGCAAACATATACTGTAATTGTGTTAGATACTAGTCAACGACAAACGAAACACAGATTCTCTTTTTTAGAAAATAATATGGGATGGGTGGAGATGGGGAAGGGGTAAAAAGCACTCATGATGCCCTCAGTTGTATCGCTACTGCCTTTCAGCATAGAAAAAGTTACGATTCATTTTTTCCTACCAATGTTCAATAATCATAATTTTTTATTTGAAAAACAAAATTGTTCTATTCTTGGCAAACGTTTCCATTCAATTCAAGAGCAGTATGAAAGAAAGGAGCGGATAATTTACCTAATTCAAAATTTTAAAAACTTAAGCAGCCATGCCGCATTACTGGAGCCGAGTTTTCAATTGGAGCTTATTCAGCTTTGCAGATAAGTTGAATTTAGAATAAGTAGTATTTCTTGCTATGCAATAATCATATGAACGCATAATTTCTCAAATTATAACTTGTACTTAAGACTCCTCAAATTATTTTCAAATTTTTATGATCCGCAATTTTGGATGCATTTGAAGTCAAATTTTATATTCTGGTCATCAACTAACCACGCATACGAAGTTTGAGCTTTCTAGGTCGATTTGGTGAAAAGATATGGAAGATTCATGAAATTTTCCAGCGATTTCCCCTCAAAAGGTGTTTTTTGCTCTAAATCCCCTCCAAGTTCACTTATTGAAAAGCTAAAATCAGAATAAGTTAGTTACTTCGACTCATTTTATCATATGACAATAATAAAAATTTTTAGTCCTTCCATGTACCACCACCAAATTATGAAGTCGATAACCCTTCCTTCTCCCCTCCAACATCATGTTTGAAAGTGAATTTTGGGTATAGCATACTATAAAATCATATGAGTTCATATTTATCACATTTTTACTAATCTGAGGTTCCTCAAGCTCTCCTCAAATTTTGATAATACGCCGTTTTGAATATAAGTATTTTGACCCACATTCAAAAACTCATATTGTGGCCACCAACTAACCTCACACACAAAATTTGACCTTTCTATATTGATCTGGTGAGGAGATACGGAAAATTCAAGAAATTTCATAACTCAAAACTTTCTCAAAAATACGTTTTTTGCTCCAACTCTCCTCCAAAAGCACTCAGGAAGCTGAAATTTGAATATGTTGGTGTTCGTGCCTCACTCTTTCGTGTGAGATCAAAAACAAAAAAATTGAACTATTCGCCCCTTCTTCAGCCCCCTTCAAAATTTCAATGATCCTCCATTTTGAGGTGTATCTTTTTCGCATTTTCAAGAGAGTCTTTCACCAAATTTTGAGCAAATTTCATAAATTCCCGCCGGCGCTATGCGTAATGGAAAAAAATATACACCAAAAAGTTGTGCATTTACCAGATGATTATAAATAGTTTGAAACACAAAGATTTGAAGATCCTACCTTCCTTCGACACCCTCCCTCCCCCCTTCACAAATCAGACTCAGCTAAAAACAGCTATCATTATGTCAAAGGCGCGAGCCATTGAAAAAAAAAATGATTAATTTGATTCAAAAAAAAAAAAATTAATGTAGAAAAACCGTTAATCGAAAAATCGAGAACAAATTATCGCAAATTCACAAAGAGTATCAGCGCTGTCTAGATTATGTAGCTTCGGGACTTTTTGACTCGAAATAAAGAATTTATAAGAAGATTTTGTAAGGAAAAAAATGAAAATAGTAGAATACTTGAATAAGGAAACACAATTTTATTACAAAATTATCGAATATTGAACATAAGTATGTAAACTATTTACAAAATCGAATTCTGAATTCCCCGAAGGTGTACTAATCCGTAATTTATAAATGAATCATCAATTAAAATTTAAATTACGTAATTTATCATGGAAACCTAATACATGTTTGTCACCTAATTTACCACGGTAATTTTACTTAGTAAGTTACCGCGTGTATCACTACTCCTTACGAAGATCTACAAACATTCGTAGAAAATGTTTTTTCTAAAAAGGCCGTAGATATGTATGAAGTGAGATTACTATGAAATTTCCTATGATGGGAATACTGAATACAGATTTCCACGAAGAGAGAGGAGGCTCGGAAAAAACTAACAAATCGAATCTGAACATCAATCCTTATAAAAGAATTCTAAACTAAGAATTGTTTCTTTACTAAAAAAATCAAGCTGTAGCCAAGGGTGTTATTTTGGGATTAGAACCGCTCCCAAAACTCAGTTTTTCATATATTTAAATGTAGCTAGATCCCGTAACTGCTGCATAATAAAAATTGTATCATATAAATTTATACACAAATGCATATCTTCATAAAAAATAAAATAAATTCTTCATAATTAATTGACAACGAATACTTTGATATGATCATTGCAAAACAAATACTCTTTTTCTTAAATTATGTAGTAAAGCATTTTCACAAATTTCCAACGTATTAAAAAAATATGTACTTTAAAAAAATTACCCAACACCCTCCCAGCCTCATAACACTAACTGCAGATCTACAAAATGTATAAAAAACCTTATATTGATAGATGTATACTGATTACGACCCTGTAAAAAATCTTGATATATATATATGAATCTGCATGGTTTGAGTTTTTTCTTTGTGACTTTTCACAGCCAAAACTACCCGTCCGATTTTGATGAAATTTTGGGTTTCCGTCCGAATTAACGAGAAGAAGGTCTATGCTCCAAATCCAAACTCCCAACCCCGAAATGAGGGGGAGGAGGGTCAAAATTTTGAATAGAGCCCTTCTAAATTTCAAAATTGAATTTTTTTTTTGATAAATGGATTTTAAAGTATAAATCAATTTTTTTATGTTCTTACCATTTTTTATTTTTGGAGCATCCTTACACCTCAAAATTCACTCAAAAGTGACATCATAAAATACAATATAAAGTAAGGTGACTTCTTTCGCCTCTTTGTGAATACTTGAATATTATACGAAAAATGATAGGGAAGCTTTAGTAGTGGACTGAACCTCTTAGAAATGGCGTTTCTGGCGGCTTATTGTCGATTGTTATCTTTCTTGAGTGGCAACTAGCAAAAAAGTAAAGATTTGAGCTCAACATTTCCATGTAAGCGAATTTTCTGAGCTGTCTATTAGAGCTGGAAAAAAAATGATGAAGAGCTAATTCACCTAAAACCAGGAACACGATATTTGTGCACTAAGCTACCTTTTTCATAGAGTCATGTTTTGAGAATAAGTATCTGAGAAAACCTTTTAGAAGGTACTTCAATTATATTTAAAAAATGAAAAGATGGCTAGTTTTTATATATTTTTTGGGGCAGGTTTGAGAATCACTTACGACGATTTAAAATAATTTTCAACTTGTTAGAAAAATTTGTATTGCTAACACTTGAGGCTCTCATCGACATGGAGGCTAAAGTGTTTTTAATGCCTTTTTGAAAACATTTACCAACTACTGCTTTCCTTCGCCCACCACTTTGCAGAGAAAAACCGAAAACTGCCCCACCTAAGCTGACAACCTTGGATGATTTTTTGTTATAAGATCTCGATAAGAACTGACCTATTTAAAACCGAAGGGAAAAAAACTTTGATGCAGGATATCACGCGAGAAAATTCACATTATAATTTTGCACCGTCTACAGTTGGAAAAAAATACGTTTCAATCATTATAGTCTTCAGTACGAGCAGGCATTTTACAATACGTCCTTCTTCGATCGGCATACGAACGCGAGACGCGCAAAAAAATTCTACGTAAGAAAGCGTAACTAATTCCTTCATCAGAAGTATTGGCCAACAACGTGGAAGCAAACGGATATGCAGTCATGCAGGTTACACGATTCGGTTTATCAGAATGCAACTTCGGATACTCGTGTATCTTTATTAAAAAGCGCATAAGCCGAATTCTATCATAAATACGCTAATTTCGCTACCGAACATGATAACAAGTTCACTGTACCGCTATTACGAGTACTTATTACACAGCTAGGTACAAAACAATGGTCGTGTACTTAATGCAATATGCATTATAATCCATCCTACCTCAATAAAAACCTTACCTGGCTTTCCTTCCGGTAGATGCGAAACTCGCGAATTTTTTGTTCGCTTTATACGCGGACGACACCATTTAGTTACGACGTAAAAATTCTCCATGAGCCAAAACCCAATGGTTTTTATCAACACGTTGCCAAACACCACTACAAAGGGTGTAATGTGGCGGCGATTTTCGAGCAAGCGCGTTAACCGATATTCTTATTTCTTACGTCGCGATGCACTGGCGTACATTCGCTTTTAATTTTTCGCCGATTGAGTTGAATGGTCGCGTTTCTTCGCGTAAATAAAACACACGCCGCAGGCGTTTTCGAAACCCAGCAGAGCTTCTTTTACATGAGGCGAGTTGACGAGTGGTTATATTGCATCATTTGCAACACGAGACCAAAACCAAAGATCAACAGATGATATCGTCGAAGATATTGGGTAATTTGGCAATGAGCCATTTGTTTAAGGTAGCAGCAAAATATGCATGTAAAGGTGATGGAATATTTTTCAAATGATATATGTTGCTATTAAGAACGAAACGTTCATCAACTTCCCTCGTCTTGAAACAGGTGAAGGAACCTTTCGGAGCCTTCTAAACGATTTATAAGGCGCAGAGAAAGCTCATATTTACAACACAAAGTCACGACACCCCGTAGGGATGACCAAATTAACGACAACTAAAACGACTTCCGTTAAAAATGAAAATCTTCCAATACTAGAGACCGGTGTAGCACGCATAAAGTTAAGAAACGAAAGACCATGATTAATGAACGCCAATTATACGTATGCACATACGAAACCAAACTGAATCGTGAATTCGTCGTTTCAATTAATTCAAGTTAGCTGAGAATGTGTAAACGAGCCCGTCGTCACATATTTACAATACCAGTCGCAGTGGAGCAGTCACATTCGCGTAATTCCGAGTATACAAATATCCAGTTTGCGACTAGTTAAATCGAGCAACTCCCAAACTATTCTGGATAACCGGCTATAAAATGGTTCTGCTTGGTCAGGTTTTCAGTGCATGAATACAACGATGGAAAAAAATTTCTTCCAATAACGGTGCACTATTGATTTTGAACTTCGACACGGAGACGAAGTGGTAATTTGCGATAGCCTGAGTCGAAGTAAACATTTTCGAAACGCGATTTCGTGACTAAGTTGACGATGTATATTGTTGATTGCGTGCGACACCACCAAGTCCTTAACTTGTTTGTAGATGAGAACTTGAGCAGCAAAATATGCATGTAAAGGTGATGGAATATTTTTCAAATGATATATGTGCTATTAAGAACGAAACGTTCATCAACTTCCCTCGTCTTGAAACAGGTGAAGGAACCTTTCGGAGCCTTCTAAACGATTTATAAGGCGCAGAGAAAGCTCATATTTACAACACAAAGTCACGACACCCCGTAGGGATGACCAAATTAACGACAACTAAAACGACTTCCGTTAAAAATGAAAATCTTCCAATACTAGAGACCGGTGTAGCACGCATAAAGTTAAGAAACGAAAGACCATGATTAATGAACGCCAATTATACGTATGCACATACGAAACCAAACTGAATCGTGAATTCGTCGTTTCAATTAATTCAAGTTAGCTGAGAATGTGTAAACGAGCCCGTCGTCACATATTTACAATACCAGTCGCAGTGGAGCAGTCACATTCGCGTAATTCCGAGTATACAAATATCCAGTTTGCGACTAGTTAAATCGAGCAACTCCCAAACTATTCTGGATAACCGGCTATAAAATGGTTCTGCTTGGTCAGGTTTTCAGTGCATGAATACAACGATGGAAAAAAATTTCTTCCAATAACGGTGCACTATTGATTTTGAACTTCGACACGGAGACGAAGGTGGTAATTTGCGATAGCCTGAGTCGAAGTAAACACCCAATTATTCGAGCATAACGTCGAATTTTCGTCGACTAAGATTATCCGACGATGTATAATTTTGTTGATTGAGCGTGCGACACCACCAAGGTCCTTAACTTGTTTGTAGATGAGAACTTGACCTCTGTACGCCGAACTTGAATAGGTTAAAAAACTGAATCTCATTATCGCTTCGAGTCGTGTAAGTGAAAATCATAACTAGGATTCCACTTTTAATCGTAAATTAAAACTTTCACAACGCTGAGACGACTTAAACGCCCTGTTTCCTTTTTAAGATGCGGTTTAACGTAATCAATTAGCGCGTATGGTAATTATTGACTTTTTTTCGAATTTGTCGTCCAGATTCCACACGGATATTAACGTATAAGGAGATAGAACATTCAGATTATTAAAGAATTCTTTCGACTTGAAATTACGTCCAAGTTTATCTCGAGATCTCACACAAATCGGCAATAATGAGAACTGGTGAACAGGGGCGGATTCCAATTATTTCGTATTTTCATGGACAAGTGGGCACTTAAATATTGATGAGTTGTAACTGCTCGAAACGGCATAATCATTAAGTGCTTCGTAAACCCTTCAAACACAATATTTAAGAATATTTTTACTAAGTAATGTATGAAGTCATAGAACAATGACTTTCATTACATAATTATCATTATTCAAAACGAAGTACTTACCAAAGCTACATAAAACGCATTAAAAAACACCACACCACCGCTTTAATAACTTTTACACAATTCGTTTCATAATACCGCACGAACAAATAATTCGTTACGCGGTAAATTGAAAGAAAATTGAAAGTTAAGTTCGATCATCGACGACTACTTCAGCGCAATTATTTGAATCGCGAAAAGCAAACATAAATCGAAAAACAAAAACGAAGCAACAGTCCGAATGAATGGTGATGTTTCGAATTACATTTCAAACCGTTTCTGTTACATTATCGTATAATCTTAACATGAAAACAAATACCAATACGAGGAAGTCTGACACATTGATTTCACAAATTACTTCGCTATTTGATGATACTTGAAACGATTTTTTTTGTCGAATGTTGCTACTGTACACTTTCCTCTCTTTCCTGTGCACGAATGAAAACAACAACGCTCGCGCGAGTGCATACCGGATAGAAATTCTACTTGTGTTGCTTCCGTAATATTGCAGTGCTCGTAATGTGGCGAAATATAACCGCGAATCGTAAAACTTCATTTGAATTTTTTTTTTTGATTAACGAATTTCTGAGATGATTAATGATTTTTTAGAAAAATGCATGAAAAATGAAGGCAAAATTCATCATTATTACTCTCAAAAATCTCTCAACCAAACAAAAAAAGAATGAAAAATGCAAGTGGGTAAAGTAATAGGTATATATTATCCAACTTTGTAAGTACTTCACCGAACACGAGGCATTATTTGAATGTTTGTAAATAAACCCAACATAGTGATAAGATTTTAAAACTGAAAAACGCGCAAAGAACGATGGTGAAAAAATATTGAAGTTTTAAATAGTACAATGACGGAAGTGAGTACAACAATATTCATTGAATTTCCATTCGTGAAATCTTTCCTTTTCGAAGTAAGTAACGATACATTTGACTGGAATTTTCAGCACTTCCATAAAATACTAACAACTTACTTTCAGTGTGCCAAATATTGGGCTTCGGAAGGAAATCGTGTAACATATATATCAAATAAAGAACAACAAGAATTACCTCCGAGTATTCAAACTACAAAAGACATTACCGATGAGTACACTGAATTCATGAATATTACATTTGTGTAAGTCGATAAAAAATTATTTCTTTATTATAAATTTCATGATTATTATGATGTATTTTGTGTAATGTATGTTACAGAACCGCTCCTCATGCCAAAAGTTTGATTGATTTTATAATTAATTTACAAATTTCGGCTCATATACCAAAGGTATTAGTAATAGAAGATATCACCAGTTATGCTCAGTTATCCGAATCGCCTGACTCAGATTTTTTGCTTATATGTTCATTATTGAAACACATTACTCAAGCGTGTTGGAGTTACCACAAGTGTAACATATTTTTAATAATTTCCATACCATTCGTTCCTGATAAATTAAATATAATGAATTTCATCTTGAATCCAAGAAAAATTTGGCGAAATAAGGAACCAGACGATGAATCAACTAAATCTTTCATTTTACAAGAGATTTCAACAAATCCTACTATACAAAAAAGCCAAACCATGGAATTTAGTTTAATTGAAAAAAGCGAAAGCCAATTTTTACGTTTAAAGAATATAAAAGAATTGTTCGAGGAGAGTCATAATTTTAATAATAATGTTTTATGAAAGTTATTAAAAAATTCATTTGATTAAATGGTAAGTTCAAGCGTTAAAAAATTGAAATATGAAATGAAGAATAAATCATTAATTAATTTTTATTATTAAATAGTATTTAAGAATTGTCCACATTACATTTTAATTTCAGTTATAAAGTATTTTAATTATGAAAAAAGTTGAATTAATGGTAACATTTAAACATCCGGTAAATGCAGATGAATTTCATCTAAAGATGATTTTCTTCGTTGCATATAGCTTCTCCATTTTTTATCTCTTTCCATATTCATGCTTTCTGATTTAACTAATTTAGCTCGACGATACTCCAAAACCCGTTTATCTTTTCAGAAAGAGCGCGCCCAACTGTTGAAGGTTCTGAATCATTTTTACCTGATTTATCGATGCTTATTTTGGAATCGGTACGTTCATCGCCGAATGTCGCTTGACTGGGAATCCCAGCAGAAGTTTTACCCGATTCGGAGGGAATTTACACACCTGACTTTTATTTTATACCCATTACAAAACATTTTAAACAGAAAATTTCTTTGTTCTGTTCTAACGTAAGTCTTCCTCCCTCCCATTCGCACACCCATTAAATTATTTCACTTCTTTGCGTTTTCAGGATATATATAAACTTTGGACGTGAATTTATTTTCATAAGCAACGTTTAAAAACAAAGAAAATACTAAACATAGCATCCCATGGTTAGAGCTATGGTACTGCAACTATTCCATAACTAAATGTTGGAAGTGACAACTGTATCGATTATTCAAGTAAAGAAGTAGCTTAGTTTGATTGTAATATAAATATATATGAAATAGAAATACATATTCGCGTTGAAAAATATTGATGAAATTCACTAGAAGTACTAGAATCTTTTTCTTCCTCTCCTGTCGACATCTCTTAGATATTGGGGCAAATCGTCTATATTCAGTTCATTACCTTCACGCTAAATAGTATCACATGTTTTTCAATTTGAGTTTGTATTTCTATGGATTCGTGAAGATTTCTGTGAAGAATAATATACTTCTCTTCATCATCTCTAATGTTACTATTTCTGAAGACTATCCTGAAAATTTTACTACATAGTTATATTTCAATTCAACAAGCACAAGATACAGTTATAGAAAACATTAATTTAAGAGTGCTTAGAAATTCTTGTTGAAACCGTTCGAACATTGCGGTAATGTTTTCCTTGAACTTATTTTTTCAATTTACTTGGGAAAAAAATCTAAAATAAATTATTGTTGAACGAAAACTATTAAATCGTGAATTTTGTAAACAGGAGTCCATCATTACAAGTCGTATCATATTTTTACACACACACATATATATATATATTTATTTTTTTTTTGAATTGAATGAAAGATTGACGATTAGGATTAGAGTCCAAAGAGAATTCCTAACTATAAAAACAAATGCAAAAATAATTCAAATTGTTTTGCCCTCAAAAATAGTATTTTAATTTAATTGAAACAGCTACCTATGCGATTATTATATTTCGTCAGCTTCTAAACTTACTTTTAAGAAATAACTGAAATTCCTATCCAAGCGTATCTCACAAATGAAAGCGAAAGTAAAATTATTAGATGTATTGCAGAACAGTCGAATAATAATGAAAATCGAATTAAAATTGTTGTAATATTAGATTTAATTTCATTATTTAAATATAAAATTTCAAATGATGGAAATGAAAAAAATAAAATAATTAATATTGAAATAAATGTTCAAATAATTTCAATTGAATTATTTTCGATTAAAAATAATCTCATTTTTCCTGCTTGAATCTTTTTCTAAATCTTTCAATGCATCCTTTTTAAACTAAATTTTACTTTCATCATAGATTATATTTTTATGAGAATATTTTAAGGTTCTGCAATTATTCTTGAGACCTTATATAGCATAATTTCTTCCTTTAAAAAAAAAATATATATAGAGTACAGGGGGGCAAGATGACTGTGTGGGGTAAGATGACTTTTGGCTTTATTTCACAAATGAAAAACAGTTGGCAACAGTGGTTCATCATGTTGTGAAGAGACCTTAAAAAAAATGAGTAGATATATATACATAAAACGAGCATTATTGGAGGTAAAATATATTTTGACATATTTGATAATAGACTATATTTACTTACTTTCTCAATTTTATTGTGTAATTCTACATCTTCGATTTTTATTGGAGATTGTCTCCTTCTTGGCTTATTTATTTCTTAACAAATATGGACAAAAAATAATGCAGAGAATACAGCACAAGGTTTTATATGGGTGAAGTATACAACTCTAACATATTTTTATGTTCGAGATTATCAACAATAGAAAAAACTATTTTTCATGGGCATATCAATCATGAATTAACTAGTACTGGAACAGAAAAACAGAATACGTTAGTAGTTTCTTTTTCGTTACGAATTTCATTCACTTACTTGTATGTATCTATGTTTTTAAATAGGAGAAACCCATCTCTCGAAATTCAAACTTTAATACATAAGTATAATGAAGAAATCTGATTTTTAACGTATCATATAGCTGTGTACTAACATAGCATCAATTAGCTTAATTTAGGTACAATGTAATATTAAACGAATGAAACTTACCTCATAGCCAATTCTGAAATAATACCGTAGTTTTTGTATGGTCTTCGTCATCTCTGCATAAGAGCTAGCAAAACGATATTACTTAATAATATACGATTCAGAAACTCACTAGATCACAATACCTTCTAATTTCGTCGAATTTTTCGTTTGAAAATGCGCTTGCTTACTATGTGTTGCGTTGCAATATACTCGTCTTTACCAGTTTATAATTGTAGGCTTTATTGCGTTTTCAATAATATAACGAGCATTCTCATTCATTCAGGATTTAAAAAAATTAAATGAAAATGTAAACAGGCAAGGTCTGAATTGCGTTCCCATAATTAATGAATTTTCAAACTTATTCGTCGTTATATTACTTATTATTTATGTAATTTAAATAAAAAATCATTTATACTATGAGTTACACCTCACATTTCCAGTGATTACTTGACCACATTTTTCAATAATATTTCTTTTTTATCCCAGAGAGGTAAATGTTCACGTTCCTGAAACTGGGTGTGACTGTAGGTATTCTGTGCATGATATACATACTATTTTACGTCTTGAGCTTCAACCATGTAGTTATATGGCTGAAGAATGAAAGGTAGAGGTATCTGAACATTTACCTACTTGAAAAATCTTAGTAAAATGGTGGAATTTGATAAACAATGTAAGAAGGTAAATATTATTATGCTTAAAAAACTAGTAACAATGAACATCCACCACTCAAATTAGAGTCCATAACTGTAGAAAGTCAAATTTTTGATGTATTTTCGTATATTCACATTGGAGAATGATTCTGCACTTGGAAATTTTATTTCAGTGAAATGAGTCGATTTCGAAATATTTCATTTTTCTACAAGTCTGTTTTCCCTTGAAAAATATAACTATCCAAATGTATGAAGTAATTTGGATATTGTTGCAGGAAATGGAAAATATTTGTCTTGGTGATTTAGGCATTTCGGAAATAATGTTTGATATTTGCTAAAATATAGATGTAAATGATATGTTACGGAGATGACAATTTTGAGGGAAAAATAATTTTTAGAAAAGAGCCCTGAAGTCATTCATTTCTACTTACCTTCTGTTATTTCACCTTGTTCTTCTTCTATTTTTGAAGTTGCTGGTTGCTTTAATTTTTCAGCATTTTTCAATAGTTTTTCGAATGTTTGCACTCTGCTAATTTTTATTTCTGGAACAGTCTCGGATTTCGAATCATCTTTTACAGAAGATGTAGTGGAAGTGCTTTCTTTATGAACGATATTTTCTTTTTGCGACTTCGGTACGATTCGTAATAAATTGCCCCATTTTCTCTCACTCGTTGATTCAGTTTTATTCTTAGAGCGAAATATTTTCTTGATTTTTTGCTTTTCTTCTTCGTCGTGTTTTAACTGACCATTATCGACATCGGTGTCATCTGCTTTTTTCGCATCTAAAAACAAAATATAGATTACAAACGGCGTGTTATAATTATACGAATAAATTGAAATGGAAGGGTAATTTACCATCAAATCCATCAGGGAAAGCAACATCATCGGAGAGTCTAATCGATGGAACCTCTTGAAGAATTTTTTTCCATTTGGCGAAGGTCGAGTCTACATCGCTGCCTCCTCTTTTACGTCTGCTAGCCATTTGGAACATTTTTTTACGTTCTTCCGTACGTTCTCTGCGTAGCTGAACCTGAAAATGAGGAATAGGAAATAGTCGTGATGAATAGAGATTTTTTTCATTTCAATTTTTTACTTTGTTTTCTACAATATTCTAAATTTCATTTAACTTCTGTAAAAAATAAAAATGCTTACTTTCAAATCAACATTTGCTTCTCTCAATGCTGAAGTAAGAGACGCCAAATAATAGATGATCAACAGTAGAATTATTATCAATGGTATAACGGTTCCAGGCGACGCTATATAATCCATAAATACGTGTAAACTTTTATGAGTATATTTTTTCAAACTCCGAACGAATAACTTGTAAATTTTTTTCTCGCCGGAAAATGGTCCGCAATGCCAAGAAGGCTCCAACCACACGATAGCGTAACATACCGGTAACACGCACAGAAAGAGCATAGTCAATAATAACGCTAAATAAAAATTATTAGATCTGGAGGCCCGAAACACCACTTCGTGAGGAACATTGCACGTTAAAACGGCCCACGAACGCAGGTACATCATTATCATCAATTTCACCACATTAATGAGAGGTAATCCCGGCGAAAAAAACATTCCCATCCAAACTAAACCTTGGTTGTTAACCAAATGTAGAATATTTTCGGCTATTTTGAAATCCGCGTATTTTGGAAATCTTTTTTCCAAATCCCAGCACCAAATTTTATTCAAGTATCTCACCAAAAGGGCTCGAATGAAATCGCCAAAAAATGTCGACATTATGTTTTCAGCCTGAAAAATAAAATTACGTGAAAGAATAGGCTAACTTGAAAATATAAAAGGCGACATAAAATGGTCTACCAGGTCCATGACGGTTAATTTTACTAATTCTTGCCCGAACATTGTTTCCCAGCATAATTTGCCTAATCTTTCTTTTTGGTTGTGGTTCAGTAATCGGATTTTGCCGGAGTAGTCTTCATTCTTATCGGATTCAATAGTTGAAGACAACGCTGAAAATTATTCATGATTCCAATTAGTGAAAATTGAATGAAAATATGTATGAGTAGTTGAATATACGCATTCTTGATATAATAATAAAATTTATCAATACTGAAATAGTTTGTAACGTACTTGCATGAGCTTGGCACATTAATAACCCTTGATTAGTCTCGGTGGTCGTAAAAGGCTTCGAGGTGGGTGTGATCGTAGAAAGATCCAAAATACTAGGAGTAGTTTTAGTTTCACTACTTTGAGAGTAAGAAGAGGTAAAATTTTCTAGAGAAAAAATTGTATTATACGATGTGTTTACGATACGACCCGTGGTCATCAAATTGGTCTGTTGAGTCGAGCTATCATTATACACAGGCGTCGTTTCAGTCGATGATATCGGGGTCGGGACGGAAGGAACCTTCATACTCGGATTTGATGTAGTATTTGAAAGCACAGTAGAAGAAGAAATCTGAGCAACACCTTCCTTTAAAGTAGTTGATGTTTCTTCAGAATCGCTAGTTTGGGTATAAGTGATTGGCGAAATATAGTCTATTGATATATCTGTATTTGTAAAATTATCGACTTCATCAGCGGTGAACTCTATTGCGGAAGTCCATTCTGATACTTCTGTCAACATATATTCACTTGAAGATCCATCGCTGTTGAAAAATTCACTCGAAGGCATAGCAGTGGTAGACTGGTCATAATTTTCTACGGTATTCGTATTTTCGAGCTCATTCGATACTTTCGTACTTATCAAATGCATAGACTTGATGAATGGCAGTGGTTTGGGGTATGGTATACCTTGGGCTGGATCGGTAAAATGTGGAATTTGACGAGCAAATTTTTCCTGCAAAGATTTAATTCGGTTAGGCGGTATTCCGGCGCAACTTGAACCGATACATGTGGCACTGAGTGGTTGATATGTTGACGATATATCATTGCTAAGGTTTAAATTCGGTTCCTTTTTCACTTGATTGAAGATCTGATCAAATATATTTCCTCGCTTACTGTCCTCAATGATAGATGATTTATAAGATGGGATTAACACTGAATTATTAGGACTGTTGGTGAACGGCAAAAGTGTTGTTGACACATTAGAGATGTTGTTTCTGATCTCACCTAATTCTTTATTCTGAAAATAAATATATATACTCATAAATGCACAATTGTGTGTTTTAATATTCACCGATAAGGTTGGTATTTATTATGTACGTACCATATCGCCAATTTGATTGAAGAGCGCAAACGTCAATGTATATAAATTTAACAAATTCAACGCCATTATCCTAATCGAAAGAAAAAAAAACTGGTATGCATATATTTGAAATGAAATTGAATATTATGCTCAGTATATCATTTTTTTAGTCGAGTTTAAAAAAAATAAAAATAAAATAAGCCATTACAACGCATTTGATTTAGAAAGCAGGGGCTTTAAAATGACCAATACCCATTACAATACGTATAATTATATGTTACCACGAAGTAAATCTTGGAGACTTCCTACTTTCTGGCTGAAACTTTTTCAGTAAATATGTGTTAATACGATTACTAGGGCCAAAAGGTACACTTTCAAAAATTTAGTCTCACAGATGATATTCAAGGGGACAGGTGTAGGTTTCAAGTCTGCTTATTAGGTGTGGATGTAGGCTCGTAGCTATATCCTATCATTTCAGGTAAGCTAACCAAATTGTAAAGGGGGCTTCATCTTCTTTTTTTTTTGTTAGTTAGTACTTTTGTATTAAACAAAAAATTTAAATAGGCGAGCTCAGCCTAGCCTAGTCCCGCTCTGATTATGGGCATGAGTGGATGTTAAGAACTTGACCTCATCTCTGAGCAAACCCCAACTAAAAACTCAACTCCAGCAATGATTTCATTTTTGTTTTAAATTAAAAAAATAACTCTAGACTACGGATGTTCTCTCTACGCATCTGCAAATAAATCAGCTTTAGACAGTCTGAATTCCATCCACAACTCATGCATTCGACTACCACTTGGCGCTTTCCGCACATCCCCCACAATAAGCCTTCTCTGCGAGGCATCTGAACCCACCCTAAATATAAGAAGGCAACAACTCATAGCCAACACCGCTGTTAATATCCTCTCCATTTCCAACTTCTGCAATATGTCCAAGCTCACATTCCCTTATCATCTACTCTCGCCTAATATACATAGCCTAATCCAATCTATAATCTCTAATGACACCTTAATTCTCCATACTATCTATAATCTCACCGCCCTGGCTAGAACACCGCCTAAATATCGATCTCACACTCACCGAATTCTCTAAACCCTATACGAACCCCATCATATTTAATACCCACTTTAATAAGCTCTTACAGAAGTACTCAAACTCACAAAAATTATTCACAGATGGATCTAAGAATGAACATTCAACAGGCTGTGCCGTAGTCCATGAAAACAATCACATTCTCTGTCCTCTCCCCCCTCAGTTCACTATATTATCTGCTGAACTTTTTGCCATAAAAACAGTCCTCTCTTATATTCACGATTTCTCTCTTGGAAACTCAGTCATCTTCTCTGACTCCCTCTCAGCCTTACATTCCATTTCTAACTACCAAACAAAGAAACAACACCCCATAGCTCAGCAAATAGCACACATCCTTATTACTTCCACCCACAAAATCGCTCTCTGTTGGGTACCATCACACAGAAATATTCCTGGCAATGAAAAAGCCGACTCCTCGGCCAAACTCTCCTTACAGATAACACCCATTCAAAATATCCCAATTTCTCTATCTGATATTAAACTATACATAAAAATCAACTCTTCCCTCACTTTCCGTTCCCTCTGGAATCAAGTACCTTCCACCAACAAACTCAAATACATCAGAGATGATGTGAACCCTCGAAATTTCTACAAAGAGATTACCCGTCGAGAAGATGTCCTCTTCACTCGTTTACGAATAGGTCACTCGCGTCTCACTCATTCCTATTTGCTGGACAAAAAACCCTCACCTATATGCGATACCTGTGACACACCGATTACTATACACCACCTCATTTTTCAATGTCCAAAGTACTCTGACGAAAGGTCTTCAATCCTTACATCCACCACTCCCAAAGACACCCTCTCTGATGATTTTAACAACATAAAAAATCTTTCAAATTTCCTAACCAAAACCAATCTTCGATCCCTACTATAAACCACAAATTGAACGCCTCTAGCCGCAGTTGCTGTACATGGCGTTGTTAAAAAAAAAAAAATAAAAAAAAAATAACAATAATAATAGTAATAATACAATTTATTTTCATTAATGAATTGTTTTAATTTTTTCATCTCAAGGAAACAATATTTTTAACATAAAATTTTGAAGTTATTTTTATCGTAGACACGTTTATAGACGGGAAATATGAATCAACAATTGAACATTAAACAGTTAAAGCGTTAAAGTCGATAATGATGTTCGAGAAAATATTGAGTGAAATGTTTATTTTAAACAAGGATAATTTCTTTATAAATGATGAAATACTATTTACAATAAAACGTATTTAATTTAAATTTTAAAAGTTTTTCTCAAATTTCAGATTTTTTTAAACTCTCAGCCGATGAAGTGTAGCCTTCCCAACACTCCCAAAAGACAAAAATACCCTCCTCTAATTGTCCAAAACATGTTTTTTTTTTAGTCACAAAAATATTGCACTTGGAAATTAAATAATATCACGTTAATGGCTATATCTTCTCTTTAATGTTAGGAGGTAGACAATAGAATAAACCGAACTTCGCTTTTATTAAAAAAAGCACAATAGTTGTTAAATAACCTCAAAAAAACATCATACAAATTTCAGCTCCTTAATTGAATTTTTAAACTACCCAAAATGAAGTAAAAGTTTTAAAATTATTTTCAAAATAAGAAAATAACAATAATTTTTGGGACAATTATGTCGCAAATTTTTTTGAATCTTAAATTTTTTTCTAATGAACAATTTTTGTTATTTTTTTTAGAGGGGGCAAAGGGGGGGGGGGATTTTTTTCAACACCAAAAAAATTTTCAAATTTAAAATGCACTTATGAATATAATTTTTTATTTTTTTTTTAAGTACATTTCAGTTCTTTTATCCCTGTTTCTAATTTAATTATGTTACAAAATTAATTAAAAATATAAATAAACCCACAATTTCCTGTTATAACATTTATTTCAAAATTGCATGAATGAGTTTTTGAACATTTCTGCGCTGGTGTGTAAGTAATTACTTGCGCGCACGGTATTTGTTTGAAAGACGACAACAACAACGCATTAGTATTGCCTCACACAGATACAACTAAATTAAGCGAAAACGAAGCACTGAAATCTCTATAACACTGTTACCAATCGTCAGGTCAAAAATATGTTAATTTATCAATGTGACTATCGATTTGAAACACATTTACGTGGATTTATTAATTTTTGTGTCAATGACCAAATTAAAAAGTAAAAAAGGGGTTTTTGGATAATTTTTCTAAGGGGGAGGCAAAAATTCTTCTAGGGGGCAACGCCCCCTTGCCCCCCCTGGCTACGGGCATGCTTAGCATTCACATTTTTTGCCCATTAAATGAATATATTTAAATCTAAAAGATCAGAAATACTAAGTAAATACCTTCCTAATTGAATTCTCAAAGTCTTACGAGGATGGTACTTCTCGATTAGACCAAATAATTCGAAAATGTATGGAAAAATGCTGCCAATCATAGTCATCACAACAGTCGTTTCGTTTTGTTTCCACCATTTCATCAGCGCTGATTCATTTTTATTCGATTCTTCTTGTCTACCACTGCTGGATTTCTTCACCACATAGATAACAGTGCCAGCCGAAAATATAAGCATCCATAGAACATTGAGATTAACGAACACACGAATTGAAATCACCTTCCAGCTACATAAAAAAAATCTCCAATGCAATAAGTACCTTAATTAGTCAAGTATCTAGACAGATGCACCGAAAGGAGTGCTCTCACTACTCACAGTACCCACCACCCACCCTTAGGTTCTCAAACGTTGGTAAATTGACGATATTAGCTTTACGTTGTCAAAACTTGGCAAACCTGCCGTTAAAATGTAGACTGAAAGATAAGCGAGGTAATCTGTTTTTTTGGTATATAAATTTTTATAAGTTGGAAAAGTTGTTAGAACTGAATTGGTAATTTTTCTTCATTTGTCCTCCTTCAAAAAAATCCTTCGGTACTTCTCTGAATATGGATATTAGTAAGTTTCACAGTTCATACCTTCTTTTTTCTTTCTTTTTCTCAGCCTCCTCGAGCAAAGCTTCCTTAAAACCGAGTACAATAGAGGATGTACGATTATGACCTGTTTCCGCGTTACCAATCATGTAATCCCATCCGGTGAACAATTTCCAGGTGAAAATGCATTCGTCTTCTTTTTCTGACAATTTACTCAGGCGAAAATTTACTGCCATTCTACACATAAATGGTTTCGAATGGAACCAAAAATTAATGTTATTTTTTATCTTTCGTAAAAACCAAAGCTTTCTAATAAACTATCTCTACGTTCCCTAATAGCGAGTGATTGCCGAGCTTTTTATTTTTATAGTTTCAACGTGAAAATAGTCTCGTAAGAAATGACAACAATTTACGATGAATTCGTGATACGATTTAAAACGAAAGAGAAGAAAAATTAATAAAAATGCCATTTCTAGATATAGCCGGGTTATTAAAGCTGCTTTTATCCTTTGCGAGCGCCGTATTATTTATAGCGTGGGATAACTTTCAAAAAACCATGTAGACGTATCCACATGTTAGAATAATTCGCAACTTTACTTTCTCTACTAAATTTTAAGAAATCTTTTTTAAAACTTTTTTCCGGCCATGATTTGTACTCGGAAACTTCATGACTAAATCTTCTTAAATGAGAATTTCTTTTGAGCAGAATAACTTGGAGAGAAGAACTTTGAATAAGCTTTTACGAAACATTAGAACTTTCACGTTTTCAAGGGAAGGTGTTTGATTGGGTAAGCCATTAATTTAATTTTATTCGCATTTCAATGAAAAAAATGCGAATTTTTTACGCCTACAGAGTAGCGAGTAGTACCTTAGTATGTTAAATTCAAACACAGTCTTAGTGAGATCATTCGAAAATTCGTTTCGAATACGAAATTAATAATATTTTTGAAACGATCTCGTCACGTACTTTCTTAAAATGGCGATGAAGCTGTAAATATAAACTCCTATGCCTATCATGAAATACGCGATTGGAATTTTATATTGGTTTTCGTCTTCTTTATTGGAATAATATCCGTAGAAGATGGGCGAGTATTTCAGAACGCCTTCGAAATTCAACAACATGTCGAGCGACACTCGTGTGGCATTTGGTTGCAACGATTTTCTGTCGTCGTTTCTACGATTTTTATTCACCAAAATCTGCGATTAAAAACTTATTCGAGTAAAACAGGCTTTTATAATAAATTACTAAATTACCGGTAAATTACGGAAGGAATACGAATGGTAATCTGAGAATAAATACGAACCTCAGGTACGATAACGAAAGCGGTCAGTATAATGGAGATGACTAAATTAACCCAAAACAACCATCTGAGAAAGGTAAAATAGGAGGCGACGACGGTACCGAAATGCGATTCAATTTCCTTTATCCGCAATTCCCAAGGTATTAGCAGGTTCATAAAGTTGATAATTTCGCGTTTCGTGTGCTGCCATTTCTGTCCACAAGGTAGAAGGATAATGAGTACGTAGTGCAAGGCGAGAAATAATTGTTTTAAAGGCGCAAAGGTGAAAATAATTTTAAAATACCTTGATGATGAGAATGTTAAAACGAGTAAGAATATCTTTCGTACTACGGCTTTGCTTGAGGCGAACTTGTAACTCTCCTTCGTGTCGTTTTACGTACGCTTTCGCTTGCTGGAGGAGTTTGAGTTTTCGACGAATAGGCCACGGTTGTTGTTTAACGTTAGTGATTACTTCTTTGTGGAGACGAATGTTTTCGTAAATTTGTTCTTCGCGGATTGCCGATTCTTCGGTAGACGGTGTCATGCTGCTGGAGGATTTTAAACATTAAGCAGGGAGTACGATGAGGCGGTTAGAAAAATGCGCGAGATTTGACGTAAAAAATATTAAATCGGGGTACGAAGGTGGTTCAAATATTAATATTTTTTACGTCATA